>JACEII010000028.1:1629621-1693863 GCA_014332785.1 Antheraea mylitta | reverse complement strand
TTGACTTAAAGGTGGGGCCGCGCCGTGGACATTGTCCAAAATGCATCGTACTTCACAATACCGAAAATTATGCGTCAGTATTGTGCTACCACATGAGGCCGCGAATAAAAACTAGCTTCTACATAATTTTCTTTAGAAATTTTAGGTATTTTTTATATTAGGTTTTATTGACATCTATATCAATAAATATCGACCTTAAAGACATTGAAAACCAAATGAAATATTCTTTCTCCAACAAATACCAGGAATGCATTAGAATATTGGAATAAAAAAATAATACTCACCGTATTTTATTGCGACTCGAGACATAAATATTTGAATTGGAAATTGTACGGGTTCAAATGTACAAAGCAATCGTTTATACGTAAACACGGTCATCTGATATTAAACGCTTTTAAGATCAGTTTTCTAACATGAATTTTGACAACCCTAAATTTTAATCTTGCATACGACCCCGATATTATATATTAATAGCTTTTGCCAGCACCTTTGCTTGATTTAATTTAGTTTTGGCCTATCTCTCATGAACAATACTTTTTTGTTAATCAATAGTACTCCAGTTCCTTTTTAGTGCAACTAACACCATGTATGTAATATTTTGAAATGTTTGGTTGAGTAATTAAATTGCGAAAGCATGATAAGCAAACAAACAAACTCACATTCAATTTTACATTTTTTTCCAAAAAAACACTTAATTACTAGTTTTAGGGAAAAAAAGTTTATAATAATAATAATATATACTTCATGTAAGTGACTATCTCTAAGCTTGTAACATATTCAGCAATAGAATTTTGTAGCGATCAAAATGAATTTTGGCATAAGACCTGGAAACTGGAGAAGGGAGTATGCTACATTAGTTCCTGAATAGTGTTGATGTATTTATAAATAATATTACGAATAAAATACTGATTGATCAATAAAAAACAACCATAATGGAGTCCCAGGTAAAACTAGTATTCCAGAGCACAAAGTCGTGATAATCATGTGGTCTGACCGGTCAATCCGATGTATGCAGATTCCAACCCCGGCATGTATAAATTGGTAACACTATTGGCTGACAGTGAAGGAAACCTGAACCTGAGAAATGTTCCTTTAGTACCACAGAATGCAGAAAAATATAGAACTATGAATTTCTCAGAATTTAAAATCGCTAATACGTCGTGGTCTGATGTGGTGACTATGCTTATAGTACCTAAAGTAAGTCTCTTACAAACTGTTGTGATGAAGTAAAATAACTCTCTATATAACGTAATATAAAAAAAAATACCTCTACCCGCGACTTCGTCCACGTGGAATAGTTACTTTTGGCTAACGCTACACGCAGCGGAAACACTCAAGAAGAAAAAACCCGATTTAAAAAAATCCTTCATTAGTGCTTGCTCCGCTTCTATTGGTCTCATAATAATATATCGCCTATAACCTTCCCCGATAAGTGAGCTATATAACACTGAATTAATTTTTCAAATCGGACCAGTTCCTGAGATTACCCCCTACAACGACACAAACTCACAAACTTTATGTCTTTATAATATTAGTATAGAAGTATAGATAAATTCCTCTTAGTTTAAACACCACTTATGAAATTCATAAAAAATAAATTATAACTTGTCTAAAATTCTTTACATGTTTATTGATTTAAGTGACCTAATTTAATACAATAAAATTTAGGACATCTGGCTGCTTCAGACATTCTTATAATAACTGGGAATTATAAACAAATGCTTCTCGGAATCCGTTTATAAGTTTGTTTAATTAAAATCTTTACGTAAGACCGACAATAAAATTCGGTACAGTACAAAACTGTTTTATTTTAGGTAATTTAATTATATTAGTTGAATTATATTTACCAACGATTAATGGTACCCCTGAATCTGTTCTTATAAAATTCGATTTACGTTCCATAAAAATTACATTGTGTTATCAGAATTAATTAAGGACTGTTTTTTTTTTATTGTAACCAATATTAGTTACTTCTGTTAAATATTATCATCAGTGCTTATTTGATACGGGTAAAGCTTAATTAAAGTTAAAGTTAAGACAGTTAAAGTTACACTCTGAAAAGTCTTCAAGTAATGGTCGCGATTAAACTTATCCAGCCTTTGGGGCAGAAGCAAACAAATAAATGGCAATTCAATTTTATGCATATGTATTAGATGAGTTATATTGGATGAGTTCAAACATATTAATTTGGTTATTTAATTATTTAGTTTGGTAAACTTGATACCAAATTGCATCTCATATATTCTCATAAAGATCTACTAACGTTAAAATAGTATGAGAGGACTATCTGCCTCAATCCACTGTACATTCATGGAATGAATTGCTGAAAGTAGAATTAATATGATGCCCTTCACTCAGGGACATAGTTATCTCCGTATCTACCATATCATTGATTCTAGGCTCCCAAGCTACAGAACCCCGATGTGTTTAAAAGTTCGTTAAATATTACAATCAGCTTCGGATTCTTCTAATGAATTAATAACGAAAATATGAAGACATATGTATCATAGTGTTTTAAGATTTTAGATTACACGTCGTAGAAAAGACTATACTAATTTAACGGGAAGAAGCTCTTCTCAAAAATATTTCGATATAGGGCCTTTCTTCATGACTGCCTCCACCTTGCCTTGTAAAACCTAGGATTTGAGACCATCGTAGATTTCATATTCAAAGAACTTAACTATTGCGTTCTGTATAGTACAGTCGTGTAGCCATTTATCTTTAAAGTACAGTGTATTAAGTCATTTTATAGTTAGATACCAATAGTACCTATCAAATGATGTCAGGTTTCTTGTTTCAGTTACTAATATTTCGCTCTTTCTATAACTACTTTCAGATGCAACTTTTTTAGGTACACCTTGCTCGAATAAAATCAAACGCTTTTAAAATAAACACGTGATTTTATCACGTGATATAGTTCCAGATATGTTATCTCCATACATTTTTCATTTTCTATTTGCGTTAGTGATTGTCGATAAGCAACTTGGGTAGGCCCCCCTGGATTCATTAAAGCTTTTAATAATCAATTATGGAATATTCTTTCAATATTAGAATTATCGAATAATCTTTTATTCTTTTTCTACATAATTTTTGAAATTAATTGCAGAGCATAAAGTTCTCCACATATATATGATATTAGACAAAATTTTATAGAGCTTTATCATTCTTGAAAGAGCAACGAAGGGCATTTGAAACCCGATTCTTAATGCAATTTGTACAAATTATAAATTATCGATTAAAAATATGAATATTATGAAAAACCTAAAATATAAATGATTAGTATTACTGTTATCTTTCAATGTTACTCACATATAAAATGACGTGTTATAAAATATTTTTTTGACTTTTGACCCACGATATCTTTACTCACGTACAACGAGATTTTATCAGACTTTTGAGATAACATAAAATGTAAAAACAGTGATTTATATAATTGCGTGATCATATGAAACAAAGTGTAGCAATAATAACTTAGTGTTTAAATGCGTTCAATCAACGTAGGTTTGAATCTCTACAACGAGCCAGAACTTTGTGACATATCACAATATTGTGACAAAACTATAGCGTGGTAGTAAGGTTTTCTAAACTTTTATAAAGGATTTTAAAAGTAAAGGAAGATATAACGATAAAACTACAGTATGGAAGTAAGGTTTACTAAAGCCCGTCTGGCTTACAGTCACCAGCGAGTTTGAAGATCTGTCGTCAAGTATTTGTAGGCGTGTTCATGCCTCGAATACCTGTCTACATAAGAGTAAGCCGTAAGTGTAAGCACGGGAAGCCGTGTTTTAAACTACATTGTCACTTAACATAAGACCAAAATGTGTTTAAACGCTAAACCTATCAAAAAAAAGTTGACCGTCGTAGGACGTCCGGTACATGTGAACTAATTAGGTTTCTTTTTTCAAATTTTTTGATTTCACGCAGATATATTTTTAAATTAGCAATATAAAAGGAGAGAAGGGAAATTGCAATTTGAATCGATTCACCTCTCTTTGCCTTGATGTGTTGCATGATCGTTATATAAAAATCACCATTGATTGTCAGCCATGATTTAGATGCAAGTAAAGAGCCATGTAAATTGCAAAGTTCGTCAAATGTCTTGAGACAGACAATCAAATGCTTGACAAAATTATCGGACAATTTGATAGCAGTCTTCTTCTAAACATTTAAGCTTTTTTCGAACTGACTACGCTATTGACCCAGCAAGGTCTTAGCAGCTTCACCGGACTAGAACAATTAAGCTAAAAATTTGTCAAGTATATCATAATAGTATACAAATAGTCAGCAATGCACACAGAAAAACAACGCAATATATACACGTACGCACATATAGGTACATACAAGTGAGACGAGAGCGGTAGCGTAGAGAAGGTGTGGCGACATAAGAGAGAGTCATGCCGTTTACCGTGACGACATATCAGTCGAATATACTTTCAAGGCGCGACAATAGTTGTTTAAACTGTATTACTATTACTATTATCAGATTACGAAATCTAATAAAAAAGAGTATGAATATAACTGTATAAACATGTAGAGATATCGTGTGCAGGATGTAGGTAGCTAGATCATTGAAATAAAAAATAAATGTTTGGCTTACATCTTTCTGTACAAAAATAAAGAATAAAGAAATTTTGCATTGGATGGTTTCTCTATGACTCCAAAGCTTCTAAAGCTTTTTAAGGAAGTTGAACACACGCAGAACTTCACGTAATAAGCTCGACTAACTCCCTCCATATATCTTTATCTGTCTGCTTTGAGATATAATAAAGTACTTCAGTACCTACGAGGCATTACAAGTCCTTCAGAATCTCGGTTAACTCTTTTTAGTGACACATAAACCTTTATTTTTGTTTGTACAGTGTATATGTTCATTTATTTCGATATCTGAACGTAAATATGATTGATGATAAAATGTAAAGAAATGTGTGCATGTCGGGATTTAACTTAAAAGTAACTTAACTGGTTATTATAAAAAAATCTTATATGCCGGAAGTGTATTCCTATGATATTGCAAAATCGAGATTTTGTCAAAATGATTAGTTACACTTTTAGAAGTCTTCAAATATGTTGTTATATTAACTTAAACAAATAACGAATTAAAAATAGTGACTCCATGAAAACGCGCGTGAAACTGCAGGTAATTAATAGTACACAGTTAAAATATATACTACAGTGATTATACGTCATTCTACTAGAAAAAAAAAAAACAAATATCAATTTCTCTGCATTTAAGACTACCAATACGTCACGGGTTCGTTTCGCTATTAACCTGACGCTTTTCTATAAGTTACAGTGAGTATAGACAATTATAACAGAAAAAACAACAAATTTCGATTTGACTTTGTCTCAGATTGCCAATACCGATACTAGTTCATGGGCAAAAAGCAAAAGAAATGGCCAATAGTCAGGAATTAAGCAATATATATTCTATAGACGAATTAACTTACAGTGATTCGCTACTAGGGCGATGATAGCGCAGTGGATAAGACCACGCACCTCACACATCAAACCAACAGATCCATTTCCCCCATCACTTACACTATTCAGAAATAAGTAAATCAAAACTCCCCCCCCCCCCCCCTTAGTGCTTACGTAATACTTTGACCACAACCATAACTAATTTCATTTATATAAAACGATTTAAATCCGTAATTAATAGTTAGTAATTCAAATCGCCTCTTGCCTTTAATATGCTCAGTGGTCGTCAACCATTAAATCACGAAGGTCCATTGTACTCTATTGTTGATGACTTTAAGGCATATGTTTATACATTATAATTGTTATTCTAGCATTTTATAGGTTTTATGATGTACAAATTTTAGTGTTGGACCACAATTTTAGCTGTTTTTAAATGACGAAGTAGCCTAAAATGGTAAATACACTAAACCTGGAGTGCAGACTTTAAACTTTTTACAAACATTTTGTATACAAAAAAACATTATCTGTAAGTGGGAGAGCCACGCTGAAGCTATTACTGGTTTCTATATGAATGGGTCGAGATACCCAGGGTAGTATCACCCTCTCACAGAAAACGACGTCAAGTAATGATGCTAGCATTTTTCAGTCAGTGAGAACGGCGAAGTCTCCCCTTCCACTCCCTCACTCATCCTTTTCCTTCCTAACCACCAAACACAGGCTGGTAACGCACTTGCGACTCTCCTAGTGTTGCTAGTGTCTGTGGAGCGCAGTGATCACTTTAGATCACGAGACTCGCCTGTTCGATTGCCTCCTATGATATAAAAAAACCCGTGATACTGTATGCATATTTTTTTTCTTCTTTCTTCTTCTTCATATGTTTTCCTCACGATATTTTCCTTTACATGAAGCTTCGGCTTATTCACAAAATTCGAAACTACATCAATCTACACGGTGTAGTTGGTTTTTGTCTATGCTACCTATTGTCATCACGTTACTTGTAGAAAGAGAGCTATTTCAGAAAAACAGCTGCCTCAACCTATTACTAGGCGTTTTGACAACAGATTTCTCATGGGTGCTAAATAAGCAGACAGGCATTAAAAATGCCTTATATATAAGTATATTGTAGGTGGGAGAGCCACGCTGAAGCTGTTATAGGTTTCAGTATGAATGGGTCGGCACGTCCGGAGTAGCACCAATCTCTCACAGAAAACCGACGTGAAGTGCTTGCATTGTTGCGTTTCGTTCGGTCAGTGAGAGCGCCGGAGACCCATCTGCCCTCCCCTCTCCTCTCTCTTCCCCCTCCCATTCTCTCCATTCCCCCAAACACAGGCTAGTAACGTACTTACGACTCCTCTGGTGTTGCAAGTGTCTATGGACGACTATGATCGCCTAACAATGATTACCCGCCTACTCGTTTGACTCCTATATGACATTAAAAAAATGTACACAAAGAATTGATTACAATTCTATTCCAGAGGGAAGAGATTGCAGTATTAAAGAAAATGTTGCTAGAGTTACTATTCAAGAATTTGTTAATAACAAGTAGCTACGATTTTCGATTGACGCAAACGCAATAAAACAGAGTTCAACCATTGAAATATTATAACCACAACATTCACAGAGTGATAGAATGTTATAACTATTTAGCAAAACCACGACTACAGAACCATTTTGAACATTGTTTCGTAACAGCTTACTGAGTGGCTTTAACAGTTTTGGAGTATCTAACTATTTTTAATTAAAACTACAGGAATATACATATATAGGAATTACACATATTATAGAGATATATATATATAAATTTCTTCTGTACGTGTGTATGTCACTGAACTCCTTCTAAACAGCTGGACCGATTTTGATGAAATTTAGTGTGCATATTCCAGTGGATCCGAGAATGGTCTAGATTTACTATTGGACCCGGTAGGTGTCGCTGCGGTTGGCTTTTAGGATTTTTCTAAATTCTCTAAGCAGAACAACGTCCGCAGAGACCACTAGTAGAGACAAAATGTACGTTAAAAAAATCCATATCAAGAAGTGAGTGACAGAAACAAAAGACTTAGAGTTTATCAAAAACATTAACAGAATTGACATATTGAAGTTGAGTTCCCATTGTATTTCATTAAATGGTCGTTGAGTTTTTGACGAGATCTTAGTTCTATCTTAGTTATATTTTATTCATTATCTTGAGTTATTTTACTCCATATTTTGTAGTATTGGTGGCATTATACCTAACATAGTTCAGTTATTGTGCACAAGTAAATGGAAAATAATACAACAGAATATGAATTCTGAAATGCCACAGTAACTTCATGTAAAGTACTAACAAGAGGGCCACCATCTTGTTAGAACATTGAAAGTATTACAAGAAACTTATAATATTATTATCTACCCGATGGCAGTGTTAATTTAAAAGATTGGTTGCCAAAACACCAAAAAGTGGTTGGTGATTTGGTAACTACTAAAAATAAACCAAAAAAAAATGGCCGTCTAGTGAAAGTATTACAAGAAACATGTAATATTGTTACCTACTCGACAATGACAGTGACAATCTAAAAGATTGGTTGCCAAACGCCAAAAAGTGGTTGGTGATTTGGCAACTACCAAAAATAAACCTAAAAAATATGGTCGTCCAGTGAAAGTATTACAAGAAACTTGTAATATTATTACCTACTCGTCAATGGTAGTGACAATATAAAAGATTGGTTGCCAAATGCCAAAAAGTGGTTGGTGATTTGGCAACTACCAAAACTGAAACTAAAAAAAAGGTCGTTGTGTGAAAGGAAAATATGGTCGCATTATCTTTATTTCCACCCAGGCTTTACATTCATGTTACATGAATGTAAAGCCTGGGTGGACAGCTATAGTTATGTACAAAGATTAAAGAAACCCCGGCTACTAAACAGTGCATTTTTTTATTTCAATTAATGAATTAATTCTTTACAGAATATTGGTACATAAAATAAGTTATTTTTATCCTTAGTCTGTTTCCAATTTCTCTACGGCATATTTAAATTTCTTACTTTAATAAGTTAAAAGGAACCTTAAGATATCTCATGTAATAAAAGACATTAAGCTGTTTAGATATAAATTTTATATTGTAATTAGTCTACACATAAACATATATATAACCTTCCTGAATTGACTATAAAATTAAAAAATAATTTTTAAAATCTGATTAGTAATTCCTGAAATTAATCAAACAACAATAAATAAACAATCCCTGCAGCTTATGTATTAGTATAAATACATAAAAACGCAACGTTTTATTGTACTAAAAAAATCATAAGACCACAAGCAACACCTATTTATTCCGTTCTTCCTCATGGTTGAATAACAGGCGTTTGAATTATAACGTAGGGCTCTAATTAAATGTAGTCTTGCGCATGCGCGAGATACGTTACATACAACCAGTATTATTTACATTTATATTTTATGTATTTTAATCATATACCCAGTGCCGGCCAGTGCCAGGAGGCCTGAGCCTGTGGCGGCCAGTGCCAGGAAGCCTGAGCCTGTGGCGGCCAGTGCCAGGAGGCCTGAGCCTGTGGCAGCCTGATATTAGGGCCGCCCAATTGTGACAAAAAATTCAATGACACAGAGGTGGCTGGTACTTGCTGCACGGCTTGGGGCCTAGGGCGGCCAAGACTGCAAACCCGCCACTGCGTATACCCTTGGATCCTTGGTCTTAAAATAAAAAAAAAACATAAAAACTAATCTGAATTTTGAACTAAAATAATAGTGCCCTTTGCAATGAATAAAGTTATAATAGAATTGTCCACAAATAACCGAAATGACGTAATCTAGGAAAAGAATGTAGAACTTCGACAATATAGTACAGCCAACTTGATGTTACTCTATATTTCGGATACTTTTTAGGCGCAGTGAGTTGTATTTTTGGCAGGAGATAGATTTATAATTTCGCGTCATGACACGCTAGTAAGCGAGATCCAACAATTTTGGGCTTGCGCGGTTTGCATCAAGCTGGCGTAGTATATGCGTGTGTATTGCTTGCTATTTTGTAACTCGTTATATACATTTGATTAATAGACTTTATAAAAATGTATGTAATTATTGAACCAAGTGCCAATAGATATGAAAACCACTTTAATCACTTTAATATTAATAATTTTAATATTTGTCATTCGTTTTACAATTAATTTAAAAATTCAAAAGAGAACACACTTTTTTCATAGTTTTTAGTTTGCCTATGACTGTTTTGACTTTTATTTTAATATATACAGTCCGAAAGCTTTACCCTTCAGTATTTAAATCTATAAAACATTATCCTGAGTACAATTCTTAAACACTTCATTTACCGGTTGCCACTAATTAATAATACAACAATGTTTTTTATACAAAATAAGTCTTTGTTAACACATCATAAAGTATTGATGATTTGAAAAATCGAAGAATAACAATTCCCGCTTATTCTTATGAATATTCAATGGGTAAATAAAAATTAATATCTGTTGCTACAAGAGATCTCAACCAAAGTGCTCACGCTCCAAAAAGCTCGAAGAAACAGGGTGTTTGTAATTACGCGGGCGCGACTCACTGTCATCTCGACGCGACGATGTTCATTTTCGTGGCTCTTTTCGACGCTATTCCTTATGTTTTGTTCACATATCTCCGTGATGTAAAATTAACAATCAAGATAACATACTAAAATTAAAAAAAAAATATGATTCTATAGTGTTTATTTGCTTATAAGCTATAGGTATCTTTACCAGGTTTACTTTTCTAACGCTATCCATTTATCGACATGTAGGCGCTGTCAATTATTCAAGATTCTATTTTCTCCATGACCGCTGTACACGGTGTATTTCTAAAGTATTTATAATCTCATCATATGTTTACACCCTTATGATAATTTCGGTATACAACATTTTTCGACTAATAAGTATATAATACAACAGATCGGTTCATAGACAATAGTGCATATACTATGGCTGTTATTCCAAAAAAGTTACATAAGTATTTAAGACTTGCTTTATAAAAGTTTGGGTACTTACGTATTAAATGCACCGCATTCGCCGAATATTCGACATCTTGCTCCTATGTCTCAATTTGGTTAGGTTAAATAAGACTTGTTAAAAGGATAACATGAGCTTGACGTGCGGCGATCGGCAAGCGCGGTGCCTTTAATACGTAAGTACCCAAACTTTTCTAAAGAAAGTATTAAATACGTATTCATTTTTTTTGTAATAACACGATATTATATTTATTACATTTATTTTGACGCTCTCAATATATTATGATAAGTATTAGTCATTAAAAACCGTTTGTCTGTCCGTTAGTGTGCTTATGTCTTCAGAACCAACAGTTTCTGATCAGGTTTTGATATATATACAAACTAGTTTCTGCACACGACTTCGTCCGTGTAAAATAGTTACTTTAGGCTAACGCTAACACGCAGCGGAAGTATTCAAAAAGAAAAAGATAAATTTTCAAACATTCTTCATTGGTCTTCGGCTCCTATTGGTCTACGCGGTATGATATATAGCCTTTCTTGATAATTGAGCTATCTAACATTGAAAGAATTTTCCAAATGTGACCAGTACTTCCTGAGATTAGCGAATTCAAGCAAAACAAACTTTTCAGCTTTATAATATTAGTATAGATATTAACTTAATGGTAAATTACATCTATTAAAATAATGTTTAGCAGTACATTGTGCTACAATATTTCACCTCAAATAGTTTAGAATCGTTTAGAATAGAAATTACTACTTAGCCCATATAGATAAGCGTAACTTGTTCCTTAAATAATTCTCCAAATAGTCGACTAGAAGCTAATAAAAGTCCTGACCAAAATCGGATCGGTCGTAAAACAATAGGCGGTTACATAAATCTAATTTTATGTTGAAATCACAGTCACCGGTTTTAATACTTACTAAAGCAAAACCGCGAGTAAGGCTAGTGTATTATAAATTAGAACGTTACATATTATCCGCTACACTATCAAAGCTCGTTTTTAAGGAACGAATGCAAAGAACCTCGTTCTTTTATCGCGTTGGCACTATTGTGTTTTGTGACCTTTTATGGCTAGCAAATGGCAACGCACGTCGATTTACAAAGCGTTTCAACCTAATTCACCCCAAATAAGCATTGGCCTTGACTTGATATCACACACAAATCATATATATTTGATTGATGACGGCGTTACTTTAAGGAAATTAATCGTAAATAATTAATTAGATTGTACTTTACCACTTCTGCTTGAAATCGATTGGCTCGTTACACTTATATACGTGGTTCATTCCTCTACTGAGTATTTTTAGAACGATGTTGATTCTTTCGAAGGCAACTGGAAAGTGGACTCGAAGAAGAGAGAAATACCATTAATCATAAGTCAAATGACAGCAGTCTATCAATTCTACGAGGAAACAGCAAAATGAAATCATATTAACTGATTATATACTTCGGATTCATATACACCAGAATCTGCTTGCAATTTCGTCTGTGTTTCTATCATTAGAAATGACGACATTGTTCATTATTTTCATTTATTAACGACTAGACTCTGCCCGCGACTTCGTTCTCGTGGAATAGTTACTTTGGGTCAACGCAAACACGCAAGAAGAAAAAACCGATTTTAAAATATTCTTCATTGGTGCTTCGCTCCTATTGGTCTTAACGTAATGATATATAGCCTATAATCTTCCTCGATAAATTAGCTATATAACATTGAAAGATTTTTTCAAATCGGATTAGTAATTCCTGAATATTACCTCCTACAACGTCACAAACTTTACCTCTTTATAATATTAGTATAGGTATACGCAGCATATGCCGAGACAGCTGTCAAATGATAGGATATCTTCTAACTACTCCGTTTTGCTCGTGTTAAATCTAAGATGGTAAACACGACAAACCTAGATGAGACTAGTTCTCAAGTACAAATCAACATTAACAGAAACTTGGTAGCAGATGGAAGGAGGGTGGTAGCTAGCATTATGGACTTAGGAAAAACCCTACCACCATACCACAGTTTCATCGCGATGTTTTCTTTCACCGGAAGCTTTGACTCAGTTGCAAAGATTCGAACCTATATCCATCGACGCTGTGTCTGAACGCGCTACCAACTGTTAAACTAAGCATTTAAGCCACCTAAGAATACATTTTAAGGGTAGTAAGGAAAGGTGCCCTGTGCCCTTTTTGGTACACCCTGTAAACAGAAAATAACTTGTATGCTAAGATTCATGATGTGTAATTAGAATGAAAACGTAACAAACAAAGTTATAGACGCATTTATAATTTTAGCAAGTAGTAAGGTCATATATTTTACTAGGGTTTTTAGTACTTAAGAAGTTAATCAGTAATAGCTTAGAACTCTTGAGAAATCAGAACGTACCAGCTAAACGATGGGAGTTAAAGAAACAGGCTATGATTCACAAGCCAATAGGAATTGTTGTCTAAGGTCTATACGGAAATAATACACCAAAACCTGTAGTAACGATTAGTATTTATGTTACAGCTTCAATGTAGTTTCATGCTTGGTGATTAAATTGAAATAAAAAAAGTTGTGTGTAGACCAGACCACCCATGGTAGAAGTGAAACATAATTTCACAATTGAGGTGGTAATTAGTTTTCTGCATTATTTTTTGATGTTTTAATATATATTAAATAATGGTAGTAATACACAACACTGAATAATTTTTAAAAGTGCGCGATAGTCACTACGATCAAACAGAAAATAATGTGCTAAAGACTCCAACATTTCTTTCCCTCTCCCCCTCTTTGTATATTTCGAGTATATTAAGAATATACTATCTCATTCTCTCACAACCTAAAATCTATATATACATCTCTTTTTTGTTTAATTAAATCGAATTCTCATCGAGCCAAAAGATTTTTTTATTATAGACCAATTAAACGTATTGAATACTTGCTTTAAACAAGTTTGGGTACTTTCGTATTGAATGCACTGCAATTTTCGGAAGTTTTACCAAACCTAACAAAAGCGAGATAAAGAGCAAGAACGTTCGGCGAGCACGGAGCATTTGATACGAAAGTACCCAAAATTTTTTAAAGCAAGTATACAATACGTATTTAACTTTTTTGTAATAACACCGGTATTTTTTATCTACAGTGCGTATGGTCCACCTTTGTATTACTTACGCTCCAAAAAGTGTATATGAAAGTGACATTCCGATTTCACGGGAGATATCTCTCGTCTCTATCTTATCTTCGTTATATGAAATGGTTATTCTTAGGTTGTAGATGATAGATTTGACTTTAGATATAGAGTGATGTATTTTTTTCAATTATTCCAACTATACAAAATTAGTATCCAGAGGAATTATTCTATATTAATTACATATTAAAGACGAATTTTAAATGAAATTTTATAATTCCAGTAGTATTCTTAAAATATTTATATATATTTATTACAAGTTGATAATACCTACGACTTCATTTGCTTTTTTTATTGTCTTTACAACATATTTATTCACAGAGGCAAAAAGATAAATACCACACCACTTATCTTACTATTTCGCCGCAAGAAACAGCACAGGATTACATCTTTCAGTGAAGAAAATTAATTCTATAAATCGTTTGCAGGTTTGCAATTCTAATTAACAATACTAGCAACATATTAAAGAAGCTTGTTTTTAAATCATATATGTTGCGTCAATATTATATCTATTGTCTTGATATCAACGTATAATGTATATCTTCTATACTAAATAATCAAAATATTATTTTCACACAACTGCGAAGGGCGGTCATATATTGAATTTCATCTCTTTATCCCATATTTTTCTTACTGCGAATATTAATACTTCATTTATTTTATTTGCTAGTTATGCCCACGACTTTGTACGTTTTTTGAGTTATAAAGCTACTTTGTAGACAAAGTTTAAAGCAGTATGATTAGGGACATGAACAAAGAGCTGTTTTGCTTTACAAACACATAAGAGTTATAGGAGCTGGCCGTGCGGGCAGTTGACAGCAAGGTCCACACCCACAATGTGAAATCTCTGAAAATCAAGTACTGAAGCGTTATGTTTTCAGTTTTCTACAAACCGTGTTAACCTATGCATACTTTTAAAATTTTAGATATTTATAATAAGTATTTCCGCGCTGCAACTTTAATGCAGTAAAACCTATATGTTACTTCACTGACCTCATCACCTCTTACCGTTGAAAATCTCATCAAAATTCTTATAGTATTTTTGGGAGACTATTGTGTTCAAACAGACAGACAAAGTTCTAAAAATATACTTATTAAGTTCTGTTTCACTCCCTACATCAGCAGCAATTAATTTTGACAAAGGTTTTGAATGGAGAGACACGTGTCTACAGTTTTATTATATTATACATAAATGAATAGAAGAATATGTTTCTACTAACTAATTTGTCATAGAAATAGTATAGAATGAATATAAAAGAAATTATATATTCAATATACAAGTATTAATATATCTAATAAAATATATTTACACATTTCATATATTCAATTTAAAATTTGATCACCCCTTATATAACATGATAACAGTAATACGAAAAAATCTGAATGACATTACAGATGTTTACGAAATAAATCCGTATTATTTTCGTACTGTATATAAAAAAATTTTTTTTTAGTTTCAAAGGAAAAAACTTAAAAACGTTGTTAAATAGACTTAGGCCTAAAAATTTAAGTTTTATTGTTATGAATAATAAATCAATTTTATTATATACGTGAAATTTAAAAATAGATAAATAGAATGTTCAATGTATTTAGTTTATATTACATATTATTATACTTATAAATTCTAAAACTTACCTTTACGCAAAATAGAAAATGAAGTATCGAAGTGCGTCCTATAGCGTATTTTTCACTATAACACAACAATAAATTTCAACAAAAAATACTTTTTAATAAACACAAATACTTTTTACAAGTTTAACATTTTGAAACCGAACAGAAAATAAACTTTGTAACACTTTGGAAAGTTTAACAAAAATACTACGAGTGTACTGATTATTTTTTTCAGTTAAACAAATACACTGCAATTGTTTTTTTTTAACTGTGAAAGTACCAGTGAATCGCGGTTCGAGTCGCGTCCGGCGCTATGTCGGAGTGACACTGCTGGTCCCACGCTCACCCACCGCGATTTGAACTTCGAACTGGCTGCGAATACGGTTTCGCGCAAACGTCAAACACGGTTCGCGAATTTCGGTGCGCCATACGTTGAAATAAACATTCGCTTCAATTAGAATTTCCCGCAACACGATAATACCGTCATAAACAATATTCAGTGATAAGTGAAACAATTTGTATCTACGTATTCGTTTTAATTTTTTATGTATGAATTCGTTCATATAACATGTTTATTTTTTTTAGATTTCCAGTTTTATACACCGAGAAGGAAGTTCAAATTTTGTGGCTCGCATGGTTTTTTGTTTTTTGTTGATAATCTTCATATTTTACATGTAACATTTTGAAGATCTTGAAAAACAACGTGAAGTATTAGGAAGGGCTAAAGTTGAATTCGGCTCATTTTTGAAATGTAAGGACTCCATTGTCTATGACTCATATATGTATAATTGAAGCAGTAAATTAGATATATTTTAATATGATGTTTTCATTGTAGTTTATAATAAAAAAATCTTTTAATTTCATACAAAAAATTTAATTCCTTCCACCAACCGTTAGTAGAAAATTGTAGTATATATATGTGTAGTATAAATATTTAGTGGAACCCTCTTCGGTTAAAGAACTTCAAGGTTTGCGTTGTTTTGCCATATCTATTTAGCTTTTGCCTGCTATAAATTATAATTAGACACGCTATAAATTATAATTAGTCTGTTCACCTAGCCTTTGAACTACCTCTACGTCTGTATCCGCGAAGCCTGCTCCACAGTGTTATAGTTTCTGTCCACCTGTTGTCGAAGTGTCCTGCCTATCTCTATTTCAAGCTACGAACGAAATATAAATCATGTATTTTGATTATTTTTTCTTATTTTCTCTGAGATATTCTATTTTTCAGTTTTATTAGCTTCACTCTGGTGCTCTTTGATATGTTATGAACATCATATTATTTATAGAATCAAATATTTACGTTTCGCATCTCTACATGGAACAAAGTAGGATACATGAATTCATTACTTTCTTTTTCATTATGATGTTCATATCTGCCCTCAGAAATTCTTTTTAGATTGATAATAGAATATGTCATACGTAATTGCGACATTTCACTCTAGGTTTCCAGGGTTACTTTCACTTCATAACGATACCAATGGACCACTACTTGTAAATGAATTTATATAAATTCTTCATCGTATAGTGATCTATATTAGTATTGAAAATATATTTTAATTCTTCGTTGCCTTGAACAGAATACTCTCTAAACAGTCCGTTGGATATGAAAAATGCTTATTTCTTTTTACAATGCACTATCTTTTTATCACTTGCTTTAATAAAAGAAATAAACAAAGAAAGACGGAAAAAAAGAAAGCAAGCAACATAGAAAGAACGGAAACAAGAAAGGGAGAGAGAGGCTAGAGAGAAACAAAGAAAAACAGAAAGAAAAAGAGAAAGCAAGAAAGAAAGATATTTATTGTCATAGATAAATACCATTCTATAAAAGGACTAAAACTATGGCAATAAACTTGGCGTCACCCTATTGCTGTCTTTAAAAACAGCGCTGTTTTTTAATCACACTTCAAATTTCCGCCTGAAATACAAATAAGCGTTACTTATTTCACGCCTAAGTCGTGGATGTAAACTTAAAATACATACCTATTCCTATGCATATAACTAATTAAGAGGCCCAACCAAAAATAAAGTAATAAGAGACAAAAGAGAAAAACTTTGTAATATAAATTAATATGATAATGTAAATTATGCGTCAAACCTATTGACAAAAATATAATTATACTAGCGGGCGGGGCGGACATTGCCCTGCCTTGATAATTAAATAAAAAATATCCAACATCCAACCGCAGCGCCATCTATCAATTGTAAATCTAAACCATTCTTGGATCCACTGGAACACGCACACAAAATTTCATCAAAATCGGTCCAGCCGTTTGGAAGGAGTTCAGTGACATATACACGTACAGAAAATATACCCTAATCTTTGTTACTTAAGAATTTGTTGTTTAATCAATTTAATGGACCCGATTAGGTCTCTCACACAGCAGCGGCTCAAGCCTAGGTTCGATCCCTCGGTAGGGAGCCCTTGAGTGCATTGCTTGCGCGATACGGTGATACACAAATATACATCACTGCTACAACACTACACGATCACCCCCACACACGTGCACGCCTACACGCTTACACATGAAAGTGGAAGGGTTTACTTTTTTCCCTTATCGAACTGAAAAACTCTCAATTTTCCGATAATAAATATATGGAGGAGTTATTGAGGCGTGTATACTTGGTACACATATACGTTTCAACAACTCATACATATATGAATAGTTAGCTAGGTTAGCTAAGATAGGTCGCGATTTTGCATGCAACAGGCAACAGCCAAGCCGAGGTGTGCCGTGCACCTTTGAGCTGGTTGCCAAAGTGAGGTCGGCTGAGTGCCTTAAGCGCTCGTCTTAGTAGTCCGGTGAAGCTATTAAGACCTGGCTGGGTCAATAGCGTAGTCATTTCGAAAAAAAAAAAAAAAAACAATTTAATGTATATATGACGTAATCCTCGAGGATAATACATTTCTTGTTCTAAATGTCATTTTCTGTACTCCTGAAAAAGAGTATGGAAAATTTCATTATGACCGGATGATAGTTAACACGTGTAAACGTAACCAACACACAAATTCACATTCGTATCTATATTATTAGTTAAATTATATTATTAGGATAAATAAATGAATAGTGAAAAAAAGGTTGGAGTATATCGATCTTCGATGTATCGGCATCATTTTTATTTACTAGATATGTTAAGGAAGATAACAGGATATTTTAACATAATGTTTCAACTCTTACAAGCTCAATTTACCATTTACAATTTAGTAGGTGATAGAGTCACGCTGAAGCTAGTGATGGTTTCAAGCATGAATGGGTCGGCTCGTCCGAGGTAGTACCACCCGAACCACAGAAAACCGACGTTCACGTAATAGTGCGTGCATTGTTGCGTTTCGTTCGGTCAGTGAGAGCGCCGGAGGACCACCTCCCTCACTCTTGCCTTCCACTTTACCCCAAACACAGGCTGGCAACGCACTTCAACTCCCTTGATGTTGCTAGTGTCTATTATGGGCGGCGGTGATCACTAAACATAAGGTGAGCCGCCTGTTCATTTGACTCCTATACATAAGAAAACATAAAAAATATACTGCGTGGATTATCATAGCCCTAGAGCAAAACAATGACACAATAATACTACTTTTAATCAATGCAGATTTACTAATACCGACCTCCATAGATGGATGTTTTTGAAGCGCGTCGTCAGTGACTTATTATCGCTCTAAAAAACTAAATAAAGAGAATGGTGGAAAAATAATAATAATAAAACACATACATAACACCATAAAGTTTAGATTTTATAAAGACCATCGCACTTAATTTTATACGTAACGTGTCTCTCCGCCTCTTCAGGTTTACGACACGAGAGAATGCCTTCAGGAATTCATCTATTATAATTTAATTTCATCCTCAACGCAATACCTTCGGAGACTGAACGTGTGCGTTTTACAAACAGAAGGAGTTCCACTTACAGCGTGGATTTACTTTAGGAGATAAACGGTTATTTGTATTGTTAATACGACGGGGAAGAACGATGAGACATCACGTTGCTTCGAAATTGGAGGACAAAGGTCCTTCGGTATCCGGCCGATGTTGCTTAGGTATTTCTACAGCGTGTAATTTATATCGTCGACGCTGAATGAAATACCTATTCATTCTACCATTGTGCGATAGTATAATTCGAGAAAAATTGTCCTTCAAGCCATTGGATACTACACTTTTGCTCGCAGCTACACTCCCGTCAATCTAATTTTAAATCTTGGGAACTGGATTGTTTTTCTGGTTGAAATCGAAATCAAAATTAGAATGAATTTGTTTTATTTAGGCTCTGAAAAGAATTTACGGACTTCAAAACTACCACCGGTTCGGAAAACAACCCAGTCATACAGAAGAACCGGCAAGAAAAGATCTGGTTTATCTTGTCTATCTATATGTATATTGTGTATATGTCTACATCTATACTAATATTATAAAGAGGTAAAGTTTGTGAGTTTATGACGTTGTATAAGGGTAATCTCAGGAACTACTTGTCCGATTTGAAAAATTATTTCAATGTTATATAACTCATTTATCGAGAATGGTTATAGGCTATATATCATCACGCTAGTACCAATAGGAACGGTGTACCAATGAAGAATGTTTCAAAATCGGGGTATATTTTCCTCTTGAGAGCTTCCGCTGCGTGTTAGAAATAAAGAATATCTTTATTCCACGCGAACGAAGTCGCGGGCAGAGGCTAGTAATCCATAAAACAATGTATTGTTATGAACATGCATAATTCAAGTTATTGACATCTACCCGATTAGGGCCCCCACGGCAGCGGCTCAAGCCTAGGTTCGATCCCTCGGTAGGGAGCCCTTGAGTGCGTTGCTTGCGCGATACGGTGACACACCCATACATCACTGCTACAACACTACACGATCACCTCCACACACGTGCACGCCTACACGCTACACATCTTGGTGGAAGGGTTATTTTTGTTAAATTTTTTTTCCCTTATCGAACTGAAAAACTCTCCAAAGTTTCCGATAAAAATGTATGGAGGAGTTGTTGAGGCGGATATGCTGGTACTCATATACGTTTCAACAACTCAAACATATAAGAATAGTTAGCTAGATTAGCTAAGTTAGGTCGCGATTTTTGCATGCAACGGGCAACAGCCAAGCCGAGGTGTGCCGTGCACCCTTGAGCTGGTTGCCATTATAAAATCGGCTGAGTGCCTTAAGCGCTCGCCTTAGTAGTCCGGTGAAGCTGTTAAGACCTTGCTAGGTCAATAGCGTAGTCAGATCGAGAAAAAAAAAAGTTATTGACATAAAACAGTTACATTCGTTTTAGGGGGTGCACACAGAGGGTCCTCATTTCCAGACGTCACCATTGTTTTATATTTGATACACTCTATAATAGTATATATGTTGTATATTAGAGTGTGCTAAAAATAGACGATTTCTTTTTCGCTCTCATCCCAGAATGTCATCTATACTAATATTATAAAGCTGAAGAGTTTGTTTGTTTGTTTGTTTGGTTGAACGCGCTAATCTCAAGAACTACCGGTCCGATTTGAAAGTTTCTTTTAGTGTTAGATAACTTATTTATCGAGGATGGCTATAGGCTACATATCATCACGTTAAAACCAATAGGAGCTGAGCACTAATGAAGAATGTCTCAAAATCGGGCTATTTTGGAAGCTTTCGCTGCGTGTTAATGTCAGTATTATATGCGTTGCCATGGTAACGCGATAACATTTCATCGAAAATATTTTCATGGTTTATTTTGTGTTCCTATTCAAAAAGTTTATTCTACTTACTTTTGTTTCCAATTTTTAATTATAGTGGTACGTTTATATCGGAAACATTTCTAAAGTTTATTTTGTATTGCTATTCAAAAAGTTTAGTAGTAATAATATTCGCCCAATAAGATATTCGAAGGAATTATTCCATACTGCCAATTCTGAAGTTGTCAATATAGGTAGTTTTCTTTTATGTCCAAGATAATGTAAAGGTATAAGAGCCAAATACTCTATATAATATTTCCTAGATTTTTATCTTCTTAATTTTCAAGGATTTTCAACACAGAATTTATGCTCCGTGGTATTATTTTTCTTTCATTTCATTTATGCATAATAAACGAACCATATTACATAAAACGTCACCAATTTAACACAATATACAGACAAGTAACACAAGACTATGAATAAAATATAAAATCCACTGCATGACTGACTAAAATCCCGTCAAAAACTTTATTCTACGTTAGTTTTGTTCCCAATTTTTGATTTGTGATATATTACGTGTAATAAAAGGAAAGTGAGTGTGTTTTATATTAGAAATATTGTGATGCTACAAATATCACCTATTTTTAATTCTGTCGATATGTCTGTTTTTTTATTTGTTTCGGGTAATCTCCGAAACGGCTAGACCTATTTGAACCTATTTTACGAGCAAATAAGTAACTAATTAGCTGTTTTATTTTAAGCTAGCGGGTTCAGCAGACGTTGCCCGCTCTGATAATAAGACAAACTATTCCTATACCTTTCCCAAGAATCATTTTATATATTGGTGAAAACGACATGAAGATGCGTTCTGTAGTTTTTGATCTTATCGCGAAAATAAATATAGACAGCCGTGGATTAGGACTTTGTTTTATGCTACGTAGTGATAAACTGTTATCCGTGCATTCGTCTGTGTGAAATTAATCAAAAATATGTTGTTCACTGTAAACATGCACGTGTGACGTGCGCTGTACTGGACTCCAAGAATAGATAAATATATTTTTTTTTATTCCAAAAGGCAGCAAACAGGCTGACGGCCCACCTTATGGTAAGTGGTTACCATCGCTTATGAACAACTGCAACACCAAGGGCATCGCTGTTGTAATTGGAACTCATATGTTTATATGTGATTTAAATTATAGCAAGGTATCATAATAACTTAATTATATCGACACTATGGACATATTATATCTATATAATAAATGATTTAACACATATTGTTCGATAATGTTTAGCTTAATATTTTCATTACTTTCTTATATAGTGTAAGTGAGCACTGAGGGATATATATGACAGTTAAAAGTTCCAGTTATGTGGCTGATGATAAATCCCATCCCATTCGATTAACTATTAGTATTCACATATATAATGTACACGTTGCATGTTACAGTAGATGATGTGCGTGTGATACAAATATTTTAGAAAAAGTATTATTGTAATTTATCCTAGATGTGTGATCACAATTTTAAATTTATTTAATATTTAAAAAAAAAACGCGTGCGAAGCCGCAGGTATCAGCTAGTAGAATATGTCCAAACAAACTCTGTTCAACGGACCGCTCTTAATCTCAATTTTAAGAGGTACTCTTTTGTACTTCAAATTTACCCATTTAAGAAAAAAAAAACAGAAAAAATATTTTTGTGATATTATTGTCACCTGCAAACAGTGAAGAAATTTTCTTGTGTTAAAATGAATGGATAGGTCTCATTAAACTACAAATTTTCGGACAAAAAATATTTAATTGAGTTTTTACCGTCAATATTTAAGTCCACGCACCTACGAGATTTGATTTTTTAATAATTTTGATTTTTTTCTTGTAATTTGAGGCTAAACTATTAAAGATACAATAACAACTAAAATGGCAATTTAGTAGTTCTTTTGACGCTCTATTAGAATGGTTGTTAATGGTTTTTCCGTATAATTAATAACAATAAAGTTACAAACTTACAAAATTAGATTTTTCTAATTTTCTGCTTTTAGTTATCAAACTATTCATGATAGCGCAAAAAAATTGTACTAAATTTATACAAAACAATGCAAGTTTGTAACTTAAAAATACAAAATACAAAAAAAATGCAGAATTATTAAAAATTCAATAACGTTAGGTATATATATATACGTTGATGAAACAATGTTTACAAACTTCATAGCAAAATATCAAGTACCTAAGCTACTAAGTTGAGATACGTTTGATGTGGGATATAAACTAAACAAACAATTTTAGTTATTTGAGGTTGTGTAACGTGAACACTTACCGCAATCTGTTTACTGACTCCTGTTTCAATACTATATTTTGTATATACATATCTCAATTATATTCCTAATATTGAAGATCATAAACTTAACCGATATGTTAATGTGTAATATGTTTATGAAATTGATTATAGCAAGGTTTTCAAATGAAATTGATAACTGAATTGATTGAAATGATAACCATAAAAACGGTAACATAAAAAGTTAAATGCGTATTGAATACTTGATTTAAAAAAGGTTTCGTAAGAAATGCACCGCGCTCGCCCAAGGCAAGTTCGCGTTATCCTTTTTCGTAAGTCTAACTTAACATAACCAAAGCGAGACAAAAGACCAAAATGGCGAACATTCAACGAGCGCGGTGCATTTAGTTCGAAACCTTTTTATAACAAGTATCCAATACGTATTTAACTTTTTTGTAATAACACCGTAAGAGTATAACGTGCCCGCATTTTATATTATTTTCGACAGTCGAATTGCCCTAATCTATTTCAGCCAGTATCAACACACGGTATTCATTTTTAAACTATATGTCATCTATAAAACGTATTATAAAAGTTATAAATTGACGTTTATCTTATTGAACGTCAAAAATAGAAGAAGATTTTATTGAAAACAAAAAAAAACCATTACGATGCATAGCATGGTAGCTGGGCTTTTTGTAAACCCGTCTGCATACCCTGAATTAAAAAAAATGTCATCAAGTACTTTAGGTAACTCGGCAGCTACCTTGGGTTCTGAAAGTGAGTTGGTCTCTTTTAACTTTACTATAATTACCATATTTATATAATATCATCATTTAACATCAAATGAGATTGTGATCAAACCTATTAAAAAAAAAATACCGTACCGACATTTTAAAATCAAAGAAATATTATTACGAGTGCTCGTCCAGCGATCGAACTTCGACTATAGAGAAAAACATTTTTTATTGATAACACTAAAGCCCGGTCAATTGCTACAAAATAAAAAGAAAATCGTCTGAGAAACAGAGAAAGGTGTTCTTAACCGGTTCCCCACTACCTATTTATATATAAATTACCAGGTGTCCGGGCGGATGTTGCCCTACCTTAAGAATAAAAAGAATTCTAGAGTCAATCGGGTCTACCGGGTCCAATTGTGAATCTAAACCATTCTCGGATCCACTAGAACATGTAAACAAAATTTCATCAAAATTGGTCTAAACGTTTAGGAGGAGTTCAGTGACATACACACATACAGAAGTAATTTATATATAAAGATATAATTATGTATTATATACTATAAAAGTAACATTAAGTAATCTAGCGGTAAAGATGATCAAATCTGTGGTGGATGCAGGTTCAAGTTTTGCTGTTAACAACTAATTTTAGTTGGCTGTTATTTAGTTAAGGTTAGTCATTTTTTTTTTTTTTTCGAACTGACTACGCTATTGACCCAACAAGGTTTTAACAGCTTCACCGGACTACCGCCGTATAAAGCCGTAGCCTAGTGGTCATTTATATCATAAAGTCGCGGTGTCCTAGTAGTTTGACCGGTAGTGATATTATTTCGATGTCCGCAGGTTCGAACCCCGGCATGTACCAACGAATTTTTCGGAACTCGCGTACATTTACTAATTTAAATTAATAACAGCATCGGCTAACGGCGAAAGAGAACATTGTGAGGAAATCTGAACCTGAGAAATGTTCTTGTAGTACTATGGTATGTGGGAAAAATATAGAACTGTCGATTTCTCAGAGTTTGAAATCGCCAATATATCGTGGGCTGGCGTGGTGATTACGCCCATACCTTCCTTCGGGAAGAGGACTATGACCATGCAGTGGGTCTCTACAGGCTGATGATGATAATGATGAGTTATCTATGCTCGTGAATTTCCCATTTATAAGTAGATTTCACTGATATTAAGTGTATCTGTATAATTACTATATAAGTAACTCATTTCATGCCTGTAATTGATTTGAATTCCTAATGAGTCAGGTACTTTAAATTTCGAATGTAAATGAGAATTTAATTAATCATCACTTTTATATAACTCATTTAATAAACACAAAATTAAATAATAACAAAAAGTATATATTACGCCTCTAAAACGAATTAAAAAACTGTAAAAGAATTTCTCTAGGCATCATTAAGAATATAAAGATTTCTAACATCTTAATATAGATTGTCCTAAAAATTTCTCATCTTAAACTATTAATACCTATTAGAGTATTTGTAATATTTGAAATGAAAAACATGATGCGCTTGAAACAGACAATTGATACATTAATAATTCAACTACCAATTTTATTGCACCGCAAATAATGTGAAAAGGATAAATGAATTCTTTCAATACCTACCCAGCTACTCTACTATTATCTTTATGTATTGTATTCGTCTTATGCTTTTCGTTTCAAATAATACAAGTATTTTAGTATTTATTTAAGCATAGCTTTGAATTGGTCTTGGTTGAATTTTGTTACACAAAAATCAACAAAAACATTATTAGTTCAGTCTCTTTCAGTTTCAGGGACTTGCATAGTGCATTCACTTTTGCCATATTCGAAAGTCCAAGGTCTCACATAGTGGATTATGTTTATAATACCTCCTATTTCCAAAATATTTGTTACAAAAATTAAAACTATTATTACCGTTTATTTTTTCATTACTAAGACTTTTTTATTCTATGCAATACTTTCAGTTAAGCATGTTTATTTATATTTAATTTTCGTCTAGATATCAAGTATCTAAATCGTGAGTTCACTACATAAATATTGCAACAAAAAAATTTTATGAAAATTATAGGAGAGGCGAATGTATTAAAGGACTAAAATAAATTATAAACTTCGAATAATAAATAACTTTCCTTACAAGATCTTCCCAAACAAAACTATTAGCTAATTGCTTCTTTATGTTACAGCTAAGACTCTTCCTAATTAGTCATGATAATGGTCGCCATAGAATATTGTTCATTATAAAAGGTCATTCTCCGTTTAACATGATTTTACTAATTACTATTCGTTATACGTGTAGTACGCTATTACTCCAAGCATAATATGTAGTTAATTTACTTGGTTCAAATGAATGTTAAATTTTGAGTTATTGCCCTAATTAATGTTTACAATTGCACTTACCTTAATTGGAAATTTCCCGTCGTTTTCCTAATTGAGTTTTTAACATATTGCGCTAAATATGTTTCCTAGTTAATTCTTTTATAGGTTTTAATATTTGACTATAATCTCTGATGTTAAGCTACGAGGCTTAAAATGGGCGCTAAGCTTAGAGAGGACTAGCTTTTAAGCGCCACTGTTGGGGTATATATATAGGTACTTTGCGACAGGTTTTCAACATAATCTAAGCTAATCAGGCGGGTATTAGAAAAGCCATAGCATCATGCTTTGTTTTCATGACGATATTTGATTAAGAAAGCTGTAACTTTGCGGAAATCCATCATTAAATATTATAGTGGACGTTACTTTGCACCTCCGCCTGGAATATATTGGCAGCTACCACGTCTTACTGCAACAGAAAACGTTGAATTTTATTTGTCCGAGTGTACTTGAAGTTACACCTGAAACTAGTAATAACGAGAGAGCGAAATATACGTGAAACGTGAAGAGGCATTTACGCAGGCCGGCATGACAGCAACGATCAACGAAGGATGGTGTATCTTTCGGCAGTCGCTGTTGTTTTTGGATTGCACTGTGCTTACCATCAGGCATAGTGCAGTCACTTTGTCGTGCTACAATGAAAAAAAAATATACCTAACTAAAGCAATGAAAAGAATTGAAATCCTTTAGTTACTTTTAGTTTTAAGTTTTAATTGAAATCTATTCCAGGCGGAAGTGCAATGTCCACTATAATATTTCATTTATTGTCACTTAGGGTCAGATTAAAAATAAATCTTATCACTGAAACTGTTGTGTCCAGACTGATTTATTATTACTGCGAGAATCTACTAATCTTATTTTCTAGATAGATGAAGAACTTTCCATTTACAATATTTAAATTCATTTTCAGTTCAGTCAATCTTCAGTTCCATAAATTTCAAAACAGAACGTTCGATCTCTCTCACAAGTGAATGCATCTGTTCAATAATTGATTAAAGTTTACTTGGATCGATACCGCATGGTTGTGAAATATAAATGTCATCAAAAACAAAACTTGTAAAAAGAAAACCCAATTCTCGCAACTCAGTTCTGTAAAAAGTTGTGAGGTCCATGTCCAAGTCGGTTACTTTGTTAAGTCCCTACTCAAGATATTACGTAATTAGCTAACCTAACAATATCATATAGCAACCACATCAATTGTTAATACATGTATTGATATCACATAGTCGGTGGGGTCAGATATGCCAATAAACACTTCGTAGTTATTATCACTATTTATTTGGTCAGAGCTTCGCTTTACAATACTTTTTAAATAAGAATGCGTAGATATCACCGACATCTTGCCTTTTATAGGCCGAATTATATAATGTATATAACGAACTATATAAATCAAAGCAATTATCATTTACTCATAATTCTGCAAAATGATTTAAGTAACACAAAAATAATAAATAACGAGCAAATTAATATTATTTAAGTACATCAATTCTATATACAATTATTTTTATGTATATCCGAAATATGTCTAGACATACAAGTATGTGTGTAGAGCATTGACATCTTGCCTTTTATAGGCCGAACTATGGAAGTCAAAGTAATTACTATTTATTCATAATTCTGCAAAACACTTTAAGAAACACAAAAATAATGATAACTATCAAACTAATGTTATGCAAGTAATAAATCAAATGTAAATAATAATATCAATTCTCATTTATGTCTCATTGAAATCTATACAATAATAATTCTTATTTATTATAGTGGCGCTGGTGTCGATGTGTCTTTCTAATGTGGTGGCGCTAGTATCAATGTGTATCTCTAATATTGTGTCGTTAGAATCAATGTATAGTTCCTAATATGGTGGCGGTAATCTTAATGTTCCGGTCGTGTTGTAGTCTCGTTTCTTGAATGTGACGTAACGGCCCCGAAGGTGGGTGATGACACAATATTAAGAATCTTTTATTTTAAATAAAATAGATTGACCTGGGTGTGGTGATTATGTATTCTTTTGGGGATGATGAGGAAGATATATATTGGTAGATGATGAGGTAGATAGATATATAGGTATATATCTTGTCAATTTTTTTTTTTTATTATCGGGTTGGGACAACGTCCGCCAGGCGCGCTAGTATAATTTAATATTCTAAAATAAAAATTGTGGCATAGTTTTATAACCCATATAGTTTTATCTATACCGATATAGTTTTATTACTAAGCAAAAAAAATTTAGTTATCATACTGTAATGCCGATTTTATAAAATTACGGATAATAAAATTTTCACTCTTATTGATCTAACAATACATTTTTATGCCTCGCAAAACAACCAAAGACATCATTAAAAAACAGTTAAACTTTATGATATTCATATCAAAACTAACAGAAATCGTATGAAAAAACGGACTCTTTCAATCATAATAACTTTACCGTCCTTATTTTTGAAATGATTTTACCATTTATACTATGTATGTACGAGTCAAGATACATTTCAATTTGCCTTTTCACGACACGCTCTTTCATTCATTTCATTCCGATTCAGATTGGAGAGTACGGAATTGAACGCGGGAAAGCGCGAACGCACAAGTGATTGTTACCGTTTGTCTTTACACACGCACTTTTTCCCGCGCGAAATGAACATGTCGAATAAAGGCGGCTATTGTTTGGAAATTACTTATCTCGCCAAGCTTATAAATATATTAATAAGGAATGTATGTTAATTTTCCTGTGTTATTATTATAAAAAAGGTCGAGGCACTCGTAAGAACTGTCAACAGAAGTGAAATCTCAAAACAATGGAATAACTGTATTCCCATTAGAATTTTTAAATTATAGTTGGAATTATTGAAATTTCGGAATTTGTAAATGATATTAATGACATTTGTCTGGTTTTCCAACCTACATATACATCTTGTCTTGTATTTTTTTTACAGTTTGTGTATAATAGGTGGTAGTGGCACACTGCAGTTATTACTGGATTCAGCGTGAATGGGTCGGCTCGCCCGGGGTACTACCACCTGCACCACAGAAACACCGATGTGAAGTAACAGTGCTTGCATTGTTGCGTTTCGTTCGGTCAGTGTGAGCACCGGAGGCCCACCTTCCTTCCTCCCCTTAAATCCCAAACACAGGCTGGCAACGCACTTGCGACTCCCCTGGTGTTGCTCGTGTCTATAGACGGCGATGACCACTTAACATCAGTTGATCTGCCTGTTCGTTTGCCTCATATGACATAAAAAAAAATCAAATATGTGGCTGGACAATCTCAATACAAAATATAAATATTAGATGTTCACAGGTTGCTATGCTACAGCATCGCTAGTTTTACGCAAGGCGCGCAAGCACAATACGCTCGGTCACACTCGCTAGCATCTCATGGCGCGAAATCACAAGTTTATCTCCTGCCAAAAAAATACCGCTTAACGCGCCTATATAAGTTTTCACTCCAAATTTGTGTATAGTTAACACACGGTAGAAGTGAAAGTTAGTATTCTGATTATTTTTTAAGAGAATGAAATGCATACTATGAAGGTGGCAAACATTATTTTTTGGTATTATCTTGTGTATATCAACAATGTTTATAATACACATCACAGAATAAATTTTAAATATTAAGAATAGTCACTAAGATCAACAAAAAACAGTGTGCTATAAATTTCAACATTTCTATCGGTTAATCCGAGGGGGATTGTAAATATTTCGAGGACATTAATATTTTTTTTTCGAACTGACTACGCTATTGGCCTTGCAAAGCCTTTACGGCTTCACAGGACTACTAAGGCGAGCGCTTAAGGCAATCAATCGATTTTATTCAGGTAACATGCTCAATGGTGCACGACACACCTCGGCTTGGGCTGTTACCGAAAGAACCCGAGTCTGACCTAGCTAAGCTATTAATACATATATTTGTTTGTAAGCCATACAATCAGAATTGCTTGATTCACAAACTCTTACATGTATATGGAAAATGAATTAAAAATACACTTTCTCATTCTCTCACAGCCTGAAACCTATATTTACGTATATAGCTGTCTGTTTTTGTTACACAATTTCGTTTCATAAAACCCAATTAACACCGTCCCAGAAAAGTTACTCTTCAAAAACTATATTTTTCTGTAAAATAGTAACCAAAATGTACGTTCCCAGTATGTACATTGTACACACTACGAATTCTTGACATTGAATAAGTGATCTTTGTCGTACATACGAGGAGATTAACCTAAATCTGATTAGATCAGACCTCAAACAAAAGAATTAGATCAAATTAGACATTCGCAACCCTAACCTTTAACCCTTTGTAGAAATGGTTTATTTCTCCAAATTAATTCCAATATCAACACACTCGAAATAGAGAACAGAATATTTTACTATTAGTCGCTTTAATTAAGTGAATTACCTAGAATATGCAAACAGGATAAAAGTAAACAACTTTTTTTCTATGTAAATATTGATACCGATTATGGTTAGTTTTACCTTTATTTAGTCAAATCTTATAAAGGTATTTTTAATGACTGTTTTGATAATCATTTCGAGAACATAGTAAATAATAACAAGAGATTTATTTAATGTACAGACAAGCAGATTTAAATAACAATTCAAAATTTCATTATATTATTATTTTGGTATATGTTATTGTTGATGATATTTAGCCAAAGAATACAATATTACAAGTGTTGTGGATTAGTAAACGTAAACGGTGTTATTACAAAAAAGTTAAATACGTATTAAATATTTGCTTGAAGTAGGTTTCGTACTAAATACATCGCGCTCGTCAGAGTCAAGTTCGCGTTATCCTTTTTTTGCAAGTCTAAACTTACCTAACCAAAGCGAGATGAAAGAGCAAGATGGCGAACATTCAACGTTGCATTTAAAACGTAACCTTTTTAAAGCGATTATTCAATTCGTATTTAACTTTTTTGTAATAAAACCTAAGAAGTCTAAAGTATATCAAACAGACACATAGGCAAAATAAAGGCTTCGAGTCCTCGATGGTATGAAAACATTTTTTTTATTGATAACACCAAAGTTAACCTTAACAAAAGGGAAACTAAGCCGATGTGTGCGTTATGACTCCACGATAAAAGTGAAAACTCCCTATTTTCTTCAAACACTCTGACTATAACAAAACATTCTTAACTGTATAATATTCTTTTATAATTATTATACGCAATAATGATTACGTCATTATTATGACACATTCTTGTCAGACAGTAAGCTTAGTCGATAAGCCAAGGAGCCGAGTACACTAGATACAGTGCATCACCGAACCGAGCGCTTAATGTCGAGTACAGCCGAGTAAACCCGATTATGCATCACCGAAACGGGCGTGACGTTTCTCTTCGATCACTGTCCAATGCGTACAAAGGAGTTTCCATTTTAAGGACTCCGTTTAAACAGTTTCAATTTTTTTTTTTCGTTTATTCATAAATATATTCTAAAAACATGCCAAATTTTCTTTCGCAGGTGAACTGTAAATTATTTTTAGAACTTAATCAATTACCCGTTGCGGTTATTTCAGTCAATAGCACTATAAATACTGAAAAGTCTAAAGTAATAATGTTCTTCTTTCGAGAAAATTAAACCGTTGCTTTTTATAGCACCAAGAACGGTACCAAAAATATATATCAGATTTTCTTTTACAATTTATCGACTAATTTTTGGTTTGTATTTTTAGGAAGGATAAAAATGATAAACACACCTTCTCGGAATTAGCTCCTTTTCTCCTATCTTCCTTCATTATTATTCCTGCCAAGGCCGACTTCCTTCATTATTATTCCTGCCAAGGCCGATTACTTAATCATATTTTGAAGATTATTTTTTTTATATCATAGGAGGATAACGAACAGGCGAGTCAGCTGATGTTAAGTGATCACCGTCCTCCATAGATACTAGCAACACCAGGGGAGTCGCAATTGCGTTGCCAGTTTGTTTTTGGAGGAGATGGAACGAGGGGAGAGGGTAGGGGAGGTGGTCGTCCGGCGCCCTCACTAACTGAACTAAACGCAACAATGCAAGCACTGTTACTTCACGTCGGTTTTCTGTGAGCCGGTGGCACGAACCCGGACTAGTCGTCCCATTCATGCTGTAACCAGTGATAGCTTCAGCGTGGCTCTACCAGCTTCGGATCACAATTAATTTCTAAATGTAATTGCTATTTGTTGTCTAGAATTTTTTTTTGTTATTATTGCTATGTTATTCTGCAGACTTTTGGTCCGCACCTTCTTTTTGCTTACATGTAGTATTTTGTATACGTAAAAATCGTATCGTTATTAAATATTAACTGTTCAATTATTATTAACTATTTTTGGTTTAATGACGTTATTGTTTTTATAGAGCTTGCATTTCCATTCTTTATGGACATTTTTAGGTTGTAATCCACAATATCCCGTGCCGGAGCGTCCACGGCCCGACGAATGAACCTACTTATCGCGTCGTCGGTCACGTCGGTATAGTAGACACAGGTGTCGGTGTGCCTAGATATTTGCTTAGTTGTCTAGAATTAATAACCGTATTATTTATTCCCTCAATAATATTTATACATATAATAAGAAAGCAAATCTAACGTGTCCGTACTTTTTATATTTGTATGAAAAAAAAATGCAGGTGTCTAAGAATAAGCAATAAAATATATCTCAATAATTTTAAGGAATGTCTGTCCGAACACGCATCACTGGTAAAGTACTGCGTTCACGATAAAATGTTACTAAAATAATCATAAAGCATATCCTCGAGTAACATTTAGGCTTTGCTTCATTAAAATCGGTTCACTCTATCAAACGGTATTGTAATTATGACGCTGCGACTTAAGGACGAGAAAAAATTAAATAGCCTTAATAGATTCATATGATTTTATTAATCACTATTTTCTTATATAAAGACGAAGACGCGGGCACAGCTAATATAATATATAGTTGTCTGTCTGTTTGTATATTTCCATCGGTATTTCGGTCTCTTTGTCCTTGACTTGGACAAATCGCTCAATTGTGTATTGTACGTCTGAAGCTTCGGCCTGGCGCTTTTCCTGTTCCGGTCTTTTGAAGTATTTTGAAATATCCATTGGCATAGTCCGTTTAATTTTCAAATATATTTTAATGACATTAATTAGATCATACCCTTTTACTTTTTACGTTGTAATTACGCACCGCACATATCCTGAATCACATTCTAAGTGTAAGTATTTATGCAAAAGTTACCTCTTTATAAAATTAGAATCTTTATTCGAATTAGAATTGTAAAATTAATTTAAATTGACAATAACTTTTTTGGTTATATTTAATTTGGTACGCGAAATATCAAAATGAAATTAGTTAACAATCTTAATTAATTAATATCGTATTCTCTTATCAAAGAGAATGAATCATGAACTACAAAATTTATTGAGTTATTGTCTATCAGTTAGTATATAACAAATGAGTTTATAAGAAAAGTTGTAATGCAGCCTGATTCTTTATCGACGATGACAGCATGAATTCGATAATGTTCTAGATTTTTTTTTTTATTTAAGGCATTAAACGAAAACTTACCCCTAGAAAAGTGATGGTCACTGTTTGATTGTCTAGCGCCGGTATGATTCATCACGGCTTCTTACCAAACGGGGTGAGCATTACTGCAGATGTGTACTGTGAAGAACTGAACACAATGATGGAGAAGCTGGCACATCTCCAACCAGCATTGGTCAATCGCTCGTCTCCGCTGCTCCTGCACGACAACGTGCGACTTCATACTGCACAGCAGACGATCTCCGAGTTGCAAGAACTGGGGTTGGAAATTCTCCGTCATCCGCCCTACTCACCAGACCTTGCGCCTATAGACTACTACTGTTTCCAGAATTTGGATAACTCCTTCGCGGGAAAAAAATTCAATACCCGAGAGGCAGTACAAAATGCCTTTGAATTTGTTGCCTCCCGTCCAGCTAATTTCTCCAAGAAGGCCATCAATAAACTGCCACTGCGTTGGCAAAGATTCATTGATTGAATGGATGATTACTTTGATTAATACAAATAAAAAATACATAAAAAAAATCGTTTAAATTTTTTCATACAAAACGAGAATTTTATAGGTAAAGACCTAATATTATAAAATATAGCTATATTATAATGCATATAGTACAACGAAATAATTGTATTTTGTAACGTCAGTTACCAAATACAATAATGATAGAATGTAAATTTGTAGTATATGACTTTGCATAATCAAGTAAGGCCCAATAGTGGAATCAATAAACTTGACCGTACCTCTATTTATCCGCGTGTTATAGGCTAACGGAACTTTTAATATCTCTAACTATATCTAATCTCGAGTTAAATGGTTATTTAAGCGAAACCAGATGACTGTGAAATAGAGAAGTTTCATTATACGATTTTTGAAATATATTCACTATACCAACGTGACTGATGCCACAATTATTGAGTCCATCCATCGTGGTATGGACGCTTCGGTGTGGTACGTAGTGGATTATAATTTTAAAATGGCTATAACAGATAAGAATTATCCCGCGATAATGGCTCTCCATTAAAACGCCGATGTATAATAAATAAGTAAAATAATAACAAAGTGTGTTCACGTTTAAAACGATCTGTCATGAACAAATAGAATAAATGAAAGCCATAAAGGCGTGGACCAAGATTCTGCAAGAAAAAAAATGGTTTCACTTGTATTAAAAATCTAATCAAATTAGTGGAAATTCATCGAAAATATACACAAGAAATGATGAACATCTTTTAATCTTTCAATCGCGTAGAATAGCAACAAAACCTGTATGTCTACTTTGTAGTCCGGTGAAGCTGTTAAAACCTTGCTAGGTCAATAGCCTAGTCAGTTCGACAAAAAAAAACAGTGTCTACTGAATGTCATACATTTTTATGGCTATTTGTCACAAGTCTTACTCAACACATAAACACGTAAATATAAATCCCATTGAATTATTTTTTAAACTTTATGTTTTTCTAATCTTTAACCTGTATTCTAGCTACGGGCCTGATATGTTTATACGCTTTTTTAAATTTTTAAATTTCCCGCCATCGGCAAAGAATCTATGGTCACAATAATATATTTAATTATATTCAAATTATGCATAGTTTTTATATTATCATATATTTGATATTATTTTCATAAAAAATATAGCTGATTTAAAATATATTTCGTTTTTTTTATGAGCGGTAAAATATTGTATATTTTCTTGCAATAAGTTTTATATGAAATAAGTAGAGAGAATAATAGTAAAGTTAATTGCCGAAAAACTATTGCTATCATATTCATTTGTCCAAATTATTCAATATTTAATTTGATATGTTCATATTCTAATAATTTAATGTCTATGTAGTTTAGTATTTAATGTAAAATATTTTTTCAAACCTAAAAGTATAAATACTATAGCTGAGGTGGACATTTTGTGGTTTATTACAAAAAAAGTTCTTAAAAATTAAATAATAATGTAATAATACATTTTACATAATAATTGAAATTTCACATAACATCATTTGTAATTATTCAAATCTTATAATAAATCCAGTATTTTTTTAAACCTTATACTGCCAAACTGTTTGCTGAACTCTACCGCATAAGGTCTATTTTCGTTTGTATGGCGTTTAAATCTTTATGGTTTTTCACTGCTAGAAGTCCTAAACAACTTTCAAGTAAAATGGTGGCCAGTTTTACTAGAACTCTCTAAAGAGGTTTTATTCTAACTTAAATTTCATATCCCCGATAATAATCTATATCTCAAACTTAGAAAAAAAAACCGGGTTAATAATACAAGTATAATGAAATATATATTTACAGTTCCTGCCAAAAGCTATATAATTTCAATGTTGTCACAATTTTAAAACCCACAATTACCATATCTCATCTTCTTAATTCGCCTTAAATGACTGTGGCTTACTAATGAATAAAAAAAAAAAACATTTTTTACACTTGTCCTGAATACTCGAAAAAAACGTAGATAGTGACATTCGTAACAATATACTTGTTACGATGAGCACTTTAGAAAAATTTGAGGACCCTTCGTTTTTCGTACATTATTTATTCACACATTCTTTGAAAAAAATCGCTGTTACTGTAAGAAAACTGATTATTAATTTTTTTTAATAATATTTAATATTTTATATATATCATTTGATAACTACTAATAACTTGAACTACATACCATTAAGATAAAAAATGTACTTGTCAAGTAAACTAAGTAATAATATTCGTCCAATAGGGCAGGCGAAGGAATTAATCCATACTGCCAATTCTGAAGTTGTCAATATATGTGGTTCTTGTATATTCTGTAGTGAGTTTTATTCTATGTTCAATTTAATATAAAGGTTTTTTTTTCCAATTGGAAACGCTGTTGACCTGAAAAGGTCTTTACAGCTTCACCGAACTATTGAGGCGAGCGCTAAAGGTACTCAGCCGATTTGGGATGTTTGGGCAACTAACTCAAGGGGGCACGGCACACCTCGGCTTAGGTTGTCACTTGTTTTGTTCAAAAATCGCGACCTAACTGAGCTAACCTAAGCTAAGCTATCAAGGTATACGTATATGAGTTATTCATTCATTCATTCATTCAAACATGCATGTGTACCAAGCATGCGTGCCTCAACAACTCCTATATGTATTTCGTGACGGAAAAAATCCTCTAAACTATTGTATATATGATAGGATAGGATAGGAAAAATAAGGGTAGAACTCTTTGTCGTTTATTTCTCTGAAAAAGAAAAGCAGCGTGTAAGCGTGTGGGCGTGCACGTATGCGATGTTTGTGATGTTGTAGCAGTGACGTAAGGTTTTGTGTCACGGTATCGCGTGAGCAGCGTACTCAAGGGCTCCACGCGGAGGGAACGGACCTAGGCTTGAGCCGCTGCTGAGGGTGGCCTAATCTGGTGTGCGGGAGCGAAATTTACCCCCAGACCACGGCCGCGTGATCTGTGGTAACTGATCGTTCGCTGACGTGATTGAATCAGGAGGGTCGATAAAAATGTGTCGCGGTCGTCTTCTATACTGCGCAGCGTTGGGTACGGGTTCATAGTTCGCGGCGGATACCACTAATGGGCTGGGATAATTCGCGCCTTTTTCAAAACAACTACTTTCATATACGCCCAGACAGAAGGCATCTCCAGGTCCCTGTGGAGATCCTTATTCCGGACGTACCATGGGGCACCGGTGATTATACGTAGGGCTCGGTTCTGGAGAATCTGTAACTTATGAATACGATTTTGCGCGTGTGCAAAGACCGGACAACTGTACGTCATAATCGGACGGAATTAATATAAAGCCATACGTGGCAAATCTTCTACATAATATTTCGTACATTTTTAACCATATTTTTAGTCTTCTTAATTTTCAAATCGTTTCTTTTGCCAATTCTGAAGTTCTCAATATAGATAGTTCTTATGTATTCTTTAGTTTGTTTTCTTTTATGTCCAAGTTAGTGTAAAGGCATAAGCGCCAAATCTTCTATATAATATTTCAGACATTTCTTATCTTCTTAATCTTCGAATAATCATTAAAAAATGTTCTGATGTATCCAAGTTGTGTTGATAAAGTCAAAGTTAGGTTTAAAATTATCAGAAGAAGTTAGGAGATCGATATTTAAGTATCTTGCGGTCATTTTATCGTTATAGCAAGATGGCGGGTCTCTTGTTACAACTTTCCTAGGATTTTTTGTGGCATTTCAAAATTCATGGTCCGTGGTATTATTTTTATTCACTTCACTTATGCACTATAAACTAACCATATTACTTAAAAAACCACCAACTTAACACAATATAGAGTCAAGTAACACAAGATTATGAATAAAATCCACTACATTATAGACTGAAATCCCGCCAAAAACTCCCATGAAAACTAATAAAATAATGTTACTGAATGTTTTTTTTTTCTATTTACTTTTTTTTTACTTTTCCCATTACTGAAATATTGGCCAATGTCAGTGTTTAATTTTCAGTGAAGAGGTTAATTTGTTCTTATCTTCTTGAATGAATAAATAATGACATAACCACATTGACTATGATAAATTCATCAATTAAATACAGTCAAGTGTTGATAAAATGCGATTAAAATAATTGCAGCAAATTAAAATATACGTAGCGCCAATATTTGAAATTCATTTTATCTGTGCATAAATGCAATCAAAGTTATAGAATATAAACAGTTTTTTTTTTTCAAAATGATAACTTTATTGACCTGGAAAGGTCTTTACAGCTTCACCGAACTATAAAATATAAACAGTCTTACATGCAAATTTATGAGTACAAAAAACATATCATATTTTAATTTTTTAGGCACGTGTATATTTTTTTTGTTTGTTAAAGCTACTGGATGCATGTCCTTTAAGCATAATTATCAAAACTCGATATCATTATTACAATACTTCTGCGATCTTTTTCATAACAAAAATGCATATTATTATTATTTTTTTATATCAGGCAAGCGAACAGATGGGTCACCTGTTGTTAAGTAATCACCAACGTCCATTAATTAACACTAGCAACACTATAGGAATCGCAAGTGCGTTGCAAGTCTCTGTTTGAGGGAGGAGGAGGAGGGGAAGAGTTAGGCGGAAGAAAGAGGGGAGGTAGTCTTCCGGCGCTCTCGCTGACCGAACGAAACGGTGTAAGGGGTGTCAAATAACAAATTAAGACTTGAGACACCCAAGCCAACCTCACCTGCACGTGGTGCACCCTGCTGAATAACGAACGAGGCAATGGCGAAAGCGGGGTGGTAGGGTTTTACAACCTGACTGGGTTGCAACCAACATGTAAATGACGAAAAAGCCCGTAATAATGATTCGCTTCTGCGGGTCGCGTTTCGGGATCAGCCTGTGCATATTCAGCTTTTTGCAGGCCGGCATGATAGTGGCGACCGGCGATGGATAGTGTGTCAATCAGTGGTCGCTATTATTTTTGGATTGCACTGTGCTTACCATCAGGCATAGTACAGTCATTTTGCCATGCTACAATAAAAAATAAAAAATACAAGCACTGTTACTTCACGTCGATGTTTCTGTGGATCGGGTGGTACTATCCTGGGCAAGCCAACCCATTTATGCTGAAGCCAGTAATAGTTTCAGTGTGGCTCAAAAATTACGTACAAAAATTATGTAACTAACTTCATTTGTTCACAATAATCAAATTATTATCTTGAAACGCCACCAATATCTTAAACATACAGATAACATAAACCCATAAATCAAAACAACTTCACAATATAAAATATCATTAACGCGTCAAAAACTCATGTATAAATAAATGATGTAGTATGGAAAAAAATGATTGCTTATTCATTTGAGAAATATTTTAATATCTGTTCAATTTATATTATTATTGTTAATAAATTTGGTATTTGCAGACGGCCGATGTAATATCGTCAGTATCAATGGACGGTATAATATCTGTAAGAGATGGACCTTTATTAGACTTGAGAAAAAATCTTGAACCCATTTGAAGAATTATTCGGAGAATACGACAAAGGTTATAAGCATCACATCATTTGCAGATGTTTTCATTTACACGAACTGTAGAAAGATATTAAAAATTTATTTCACTAACGGTGTCTCATGGTTTTATTTAATTTTATTTATTTGAAAATTAATATGTAACAGACCAGTATCAATTAATATGTAATAAACCAGAAAAAATATCCTTAAGCAATAGCAATTTCCTTTACTTAATTTAGTATTCGTTTTAAATAGTTAGATACTAATTTATAACAATGTTTAATAATAAATTTATTTTAATCCAATTCGGTTATAAGTGTAATAAAAAAACATTTCTTTTTTGTTCTGACGATTACATACGCGACAAAAGAAGTAATAGCCAAATTTTACCTATTTAGGTACAGTGGTACATTTGATAATTGAGTGTTATTTACATAGAAGACAATAATAAAGATAAAGGTATTTATATAATGTATTCAAGAAATTCACGGACTGTAGGACTATCTAGGTCATATAACTCATTCCATAAAACATGCGGCATTTTCATAGCTATATAAAATAAATTCAAAACAGCGATAGAGACATATTAATCATGTGAATATTCACACAATACAGTTTTAATTGGTTTAATATTTCCTTTTTTTCTTGCTGTAACTTTTCATAATATTTTTAATATGATTTTAGCTTATCATTTAGTTTTAGAATTTTATTTCACTATCTGTTTCAATTCCCTTGTTTTCGTATTATTATATTAAATTTTGAATGTGTAAAATAGTTTAATATTTAGTTTTATTACAATTTAACTCATTGTTGGAGCATGCCGTTGTTGTCTTTAAATATGACTGCATTTTTAATGAATCAGAATACTACTATTTAATATATTTACTACTGTACCGTCATGTTCACGAACATAAAATAAATAAATAAATAACACTGTACCCTTTTTAATGTTGAATATAATTTTAAAATATCACAAGTATTTAAAACCACTAATTATTTTAAAATACTACGAATGAGCCGGTCAAGAGATGCATAGAATAAAGGAAGAATAGATAAATCCGACGTGGTTACAAAATGTTTTTGACAACATGTTACAAGATTTATCATCCGATTTCGTTTGTAGACAGTCGCGACACGTGTTCTGAGTGAGTCGGAGACGGCTCTGTAGATACGGGCGTTATGGACCCAACTCGTATCTGTTCGCGAACTTTGTTCACAATTGTTTGCGCGTTTTGGAGGAGTTTGTAGGAGGAGTTAAATAACTTATTTGACTACTATTACGAGAATATTCTCGGGCAAAACTGAACCAAGTGGAAAGATCTGTTTCTATTGTATTACGGATCAAATAAAGGTATAAAGGTGTTACGATTTGCAACAAAACGGATATATGCAGAATCTCATCATATTCTTTAAACAAGTAATTTGTCTTTTTTTTTATATCATAGGAGGCAAACGAACTGGTGGGTCACGTGATGTTAAGTGATCACCACCGTCCATAGACACTAGCGACATCAGGAACGTCGCAAGTGTGTTGCCAGCCTGTATACGGCAGAAGGGGAAGGGGAAGGAAAGGGAAAGAAGGAAAGAGGAAGGGAGGAGGGCCTCCGGCTCTCTCACTGACCGAACAAAACACAACAATGCAAGCACTGTTATTTCACGTCGGTTATCTGTGAGAGGGGTGGTACTACCCCGGAGGAGCCGACCCATTCATGCTGAAACCAAAAATAGCTTCAGCGGGACTCTACCACCTTAAAATTCGTATGCGTCGTATAGAATAAAATGTAGGCAACGACTGCCATTAATATTTTTCGCCGACTATCGTCATCATTTTTGAAATCTACCATATTACTCTTCAGATATTGTGCAGTCAATTTTCGGAGTCAGAAAAAACAATAAGTTATAGATTACATCCACCGTGTTTTGGCAGGATGTTTCAAGAATAAATTTTCGAATTATTGGAAAGTAGGAATTCAGTCTAAATAAATGAAACGTCGTCATGTTTCATTAAATTTTAGCTTCTGAAGATTTTGTTAAAATATTGTGTGAAATGAGTGAAAGATGATTTTATTAAAGTCGAGGTACGAGAGGTTATAATTACGATGGGACTGATGTGGCCAGTGCCAAAAGTCTCTAAATAAAAAAAAAAAAGATAAACGAATTTCTTTAAAATCTTAACCGGCAAGGTTTAAATTATTTGTAAATTTGTCAGTAAGTGCTATAGCGAGAATAATTTAGATTAATATATTTTCCTAGTGCCATTTATAAGGTAAAATTTAATCTTAGCCTTTAGTTAGGTTGTATCAGAATATATGAAACTGCTAATTTTAAATCTAGTTTAAAGTTTTCTATCATTTTCTAAACTCTTTAAAAATGTGAGCCATCACGGGACGCCTAGCAGATGTGAAACATCGAAATTGTTCAAATCGAACGAATCTCAAATTATATTATAGGTATGAGAGCTCAGTGCAGCAAGAGAGACTGCCCATAGTCGCTTGCGCATTGCATCGCGTCGCCACGTCTCACACACACGGCCTGTATCGGCACGCCAACCACCACGTTTACCCTCAGATACTCAATACCCTTGTATACAAGTGTTAATAATCAAAAAGATACTCCACTGATCCGACTATCTTTAGACAGTCCATAAGAAAGCGTTATAAAATATGAAAAGTACTTGACATATTATTATACATGTGAGATATAAAAGAAAAACTCATGAAAGCTTTTAACATAAAACATTTTTATGAGCGCACTCCAGTTTCTAAATAAAACAGATTTTTCGACAAAACGATACTTTCCTTGATTCACCTTGGCAATGGAATTTTATGATACCGTTACAGCTTCTTAAGTATATTATAAAATATATAAGTTGCGATAGTTATTGTTAAATAAAACCATAGCTTTCATTTTTTACGTACACCAATAATCTCTTTTTATTTCGAAATAGCCAAGATCTTCAGAAACAATAAAACGTAGGAAATAAGTTGACTCGGTACATATTTCTTTAATTAACTAGCCAATTCACGCGTCTTGGTCTATGTATCTCATTTTTTTTTATAATATATTAAAGAGATTAAGGCAGCGTTTTCCAGAAACGCTTCCAGGTGACTTATTTTTTTCCGATACTTCCAACTATCGTAATATTTCAACTAATTTACAAAAAATCTTGATAAATTATACCCATATAATACCTATTATAATTATACCTACATCTTCCTCGTGAATAACTCAGTTTATTAATGGAAACCTGATGAAAATCTGCTCAGTGGTTTTCGACCTTATCGAGAACAGACAAACAGACACACGCGGCGGATAACTTTATTAATATTAAGAATATGTAAAATAATAATATACATATAGACACGTCACGAAATAATATTCACATCTCATTATTATGGTTGGATTTCGACCACCAGTACACTAGTTAATACAAATATGTAGGTACTCATATAATAGTAATTGACTTACTTACTTTTCCTTGTTGTGGCTTATTTTACATACAACTTAAAGAAGATTATGTGATTGTGTTTTGGTTGATCGAATTAAATACCAAAACAATACTGTAATATTTCTTATCTATACAGATAATAAAAATTTCAATCTAATTACAGACAATCTAAGTATAGACAGCACTTTTTAGATTTTTGTAAAATTTAGGAGGTAATAAAATACATTTAAATCATTTTAAAAAATGTCTGTCTGTCTGTTTGTTTGTACACGCATCACTAAACATCATAAAACATATCTTATATTGAGTCTTGGTTTCATTAAAATCGGTTCACTCTGTCAAAGTTATTGTAGTGTTAATAACGATGCGACTTAAGTACTAAAGAAAAGTAGATAACCAAACGGACTTAATATATTCAGCTGATTTTATTACTCACTGTTTTTTTTTCCATAACTTTCCACGCGGGATTATTCACAGTCCACAGTAATTCTCATTACGAAGTTTTTTAAACATAGATTTGTTAAAAGGTCTCGAAACCAAAGCAATAAAAATGTAGCAGATGTTATACAATCCGTTATAGATGGAAATACATTAATACACGCCAAAACGTCACCGGCAAACTCGTAACTCGTAGACCGTATGCAGATTAGCTTTGCTTTGGCTAAGATAATAAACAATGTATGTCCCTTATCCGAGAGACGCTTGCTTATGATTCTGATATATCACACGTCTAGTGCTGAATAGAATGTACTAGACTACTGTGCTAATGAATATTCCTATCGAAAGTATTGTAAATTTTAAACGATCGCTTGAAATGGTAACGGACTAAGAAAATCTGCTAATACAGTAATAATGATAGATCTATATCTATACTAATATTATAAAGAGGTAAAATTTGTGAGTTTGTGACGTTGTAAGAGGTAATCTCAGAAACTACTGGTAACATTTGAAAAATTCTTTCATTGTTATATAGCTAATTTATCGAGGATGGTTACAGGCGCTATATATCATCACGCTAAGACCACCGATAGAAGTGGAAAACCAATGAAGAATGTTTCAAAATCGGGGTATTTTTTCGTCTTGAGAGCTTCCGCTGCGTGTTACCGTTAGCCCAAAGTAACTATTCCACGCGAAAGGACTCGCAGGCAGACACTAGTACGAAATAATGTCAATATTAGTAATGTATAATTCATACAATGTTAAGAATGACCAAAATATACTGTAGTCCGGTGAAGCTGTTAAGACCTTGCTGGGTAAATGCGTAGACATCACGAAAAAAAAAAAAAAAAAAAAAAAAAAAACAAAATATACCAGTATCAAGTATACTAGAAAAATCCTACAATATAAGAGATATCGCGACGTTTCATACATAAACCATTAATATTACACGAAGATATACAGGCTGAATGTTTAGACAGTAGCAATATTTATGAAGAATAAATTGTACTCGATTCTCGTACTTTTTTTTTTTATTGTAGCACGGCTAAGTGACTGCACTATGCCTGATGGTAAGTACAGTACAATCCAAAAATAATAGCGACCACCGATTAACACACTGTCCATCGCCGGTCTCCACTATCATACCGGCCTGTAATAAGCTGGATATGCACAGGCTGATCCCGAAACGCGACCCGTAGAAGCGAATCACTATTACGGGCTTTTTCGCCATATACATGGTGGTTGCGACCCATTCGGGCTGTAAAACCCTACCACCCCAAATCAAATCAGTTAAAAAAATAGATGCTTAATATTTAACCTAATTATCTAGAAAATATAAAAATTATACTCAAACCTATACTCATCTCTGTTAAAGCACAAAGTCAAAGATCGTTGTCGGGTGAAATGAAAGTGAAAGACCTAGTAAAAAAATAATTTTTCGAAACATGAACAAAACAAAAGGGTTTATTGTCAATTTTATTATCGAAAGTTATTAACTCCGAGTCGTCTCTCAAAGTTTTCGGCACCGGATATTGCACCTAGGTTTGTATTTATACTTTTAAAAGTCTTAGAATAAACTTTTACTTGGTTTTCTTTGTTCTGTATTAGTGTCTGTTTTAATATTATTATTTTATATGTAAGATATGACCATGAAGTTTCATATCGCAGAATACTGCTAGTCTTTAATCATTCACCTGGTATAAGACAGTATATGGTATTATCATTTCACTCACAATTTTTTTTCGATTCCACCAAATTTTGTCGCCTCTGAAAATTTACAACTTGAACTGATCCTGGTGTAAATCCAGCGCTGATTGTACGACAAAAATATAATTCTTGGTCTCTCTAAAGATATAAACACCTTAAAACAGTGTCTCCGGAACTGAGTACGTATTGTATACAGGATATTTAGATCAACCAACTTTTCAAAACACTCAAGATTATAAAGTTCTAAATTTAACTAACAAACCCGAATTTGTTTGTTTATTACGCACACATAACACAAGCGATTATCATGAAATTTTGTATACACGTTATCAGTGATACGCAAGTGAAGCCGCAAGCAAAAGCTAGTAAATAAAATAATATGTCTATATACTTTAGTGTAATCAAAAATAAAGATCAAAGTAATCACACCCGTATTGTATCTCATTGAATGAGATTAGAAGTAATACAGTTAGTAATTGATTTCACTGCTCTGGGTATATATTCTTGGTACTATACTCGGGTATTATTGTATCTTTTCGTATTGTAATCAATATACAGTTGACTGGTTTCGATTTTATCTTTTGTTGTCAGTCGTGACATATATTCTTCTCGTATATTCTCTACGACTTAGATATTGCGTTAAATCTAATAGAAGATACTCGCATCTCTATTTGAGTCGTTGCTTACCTTAATTCACTGGTATATTTATAAAGTATACATTATTATAATTTTACAACCATATTAATTGTATAATTGATATACAGTGTGACTGGTTACTCGTCAGCAATATTTTTACAGGATAATCATTTGCCGTTTCTCGTTCTAAATCAGTTAAAAAATAGATGCTTAATATTATACGTAAATTTCAATAGAAAAACAAAACTGATATAAACTCATAATAATACGAAAAGCCATGAACCACGCAGTCCCGCTTGCGTCCCGCACCTCGACCCATGCCCCATTACCCTTTGTTTTAAACTTGAAAAGCACCCCTTTAATGTTGTTTATTGAACATAAATGTAACTTTTTTACGTTTAAATGTATCATTCCCATATTTTTAAAAGTTTAAGAACAAACCTTAACCAGGGTTCTCTTTGTTGTTTATTAATATTTGTTTTGATATTATTATTTTATATATTAAATGTGACCCTGAACTACCAAAAGATTGGAGGGTGTTAGACTTTAAACGGTCACCTGGTGTTTGTATATATATTTTTTAATATAAACAAAATTATCATTCTTAATGGAAAAACACTACCTGCTCTTGCAACAGTATTAGAAAGCGGTAGTGTTTCAAATTATTTTTTATTATCTTAACACATACAATGCTTTCTACATAGGATAGAATTACAGTACGCTTCCCTGATTAATTTGATTAAATGTCACTGTTCAGGTTAGGGTTGTCACCTGTTTTATAAAAGTCAATCTTAAACTAGTAATAATAGTATAAATCTTTCTACTCATCCAAAACAATATTTTTCTAATTTGGAATTTGTACACACACAATCTAAACAATACAAACTATAGCCTTTTTTGCGGACATCTAACCATGTTTATTTTTTAATAATTATATTAAAATGATATTACAATTCTACGAAATCATAATGTATCAATTATAAACTTTTGTGTGATAGAATTCCGATAATAAATATATGGAGGAGTTGTTGAGGCGTGTATGCTTGGTACACATATACGTTTCAACAACTCATACACATAGGAATAGTTAGCTAGGTTAGCTAAGATAGGTCGCGATTTTGCATGCAACAGGCAACAGCCAAGCCGAGGTGTGCCGTGCACCTTTGAGCTGGTTGCCAAAATAAAATTGTCTGAGTGCCTGAAGCGCTCGCCTTAGTAGTCCGGTGAAGCTGTTAAGACCAAGGTACGTAGAAAGAATGTAGCCAGTCACCTACCAAACCTCCAACTCAAAGAGATTAGCTACTTGTTATGCGGAAACATGAGAGCATCTCGAGAGACCTTAGTTAAGCCGATGCGGCACACACGTGAAGCGCGCTAATCGGCGAATTGTAGCAACGTGGTGCTTTGATAAAGAACTTTTTTTTCGAACTGAATACGCTATTGGCCCGACAGACCTTTACAGCTTTACCGGACTACTAAGGCGAGTGCTTAAGGCACTCTGCCGATTTTAAATGACAATCAGCTTAAGATTGCGCAGCACACCATGGCCTGGACTGTTGTTTAGTTACCGAAAATCATCAGATATGACGGAGTCATAAAAATATAGATACAACAGTGTTCGATAGAGACACTTGGAGAGGGCAGTCCGAGAAAAGAGATACGCAACAATATGACAAGTAATCTTAAAGGACCATAAATCGACAGACACCGAGTCACCGAGTCAGTAGTTTTGGAATCACAAATGATAAACGTTTTTTTTTTTTTTCGAACTAACTACGATATTGACCCAGCAAGGTCTTAACAGCTTCACCGGACTACTAAGACGAGTGCTTGCGGCACTTGGCCGATTTTATTTGGGCAACCAGCTCAAGGGTGCACGGCACACCTCGGCCTAGGCTGCTGCCCGATACATGCAATTCGCAATCTATCTGAGCTGACCTAAGCTAACTATTCATACATATATGAGTTGTTGGAGCATATATGTGTACCAAGCATACATACCTCAACAACTCCTATATATATTTCGTATCGGATAATTTTCCAAACTATTTCAGTTCGATAAGGGAAAGAAACAAAACCCTTCCACTTTTATGTGTAAGCGTGTATGCGTGCCCGTGCGTGGGGATGATATGTGTACTGTTGTTGCAGTGATGTAAGATTTTGTGTCGCTGTATCGCGTGAGCAGCGCACTCAAGGCCTCCACGCCGGGGGAACGGACCTAGGCTTGAGCCGCTGCCGAGGAGGGCCTAATCTGGTATGATAAATGGTATTATTCGAACAGTGTATCGTACAATAGGACGAATTTATAATGCTGTGAATTGAGCTACCTTACGCCTCATTCTATTCACAATAGCCTTATTGTCCCTCTTTCCGTTCTTGCTATTTTTGTTTCTAAGAACGATTACTGCAAAGCTACATGGTAATCCGTTTAGAAGTATTTACGTGGAAAAGAAACAAACATAAAACAATCCTCACAAAGTTCCTCATTTATAATATTGAAAGGATGACATCCTTAATACAATTTACGGAATTAATGACCGAGCATTGCACACGTTGGTACTAATTCATTTTCTCCGGAAATTTGTATCTTGAGATCTTGAGATTTAATTAAAATCACGTCTCACACACCGAGTTGTTAAGTGGTGTTCACGTAAGACTGAACAAAGCATGCGTAGTACACATTTCAATTGTAATAGGGAATTAATTGTAAATTTATTTGTCTCTTATTACTGTATGTAATGGAAATGGGAAGAAAATCGACGACGGATGTTTATGTTTTCCGGAGTCACAAATAACAATATGCAATTAATTTCATATAATAGACTAACATAGAATAGTTACTTTGAGCTAACGCTAACACGCTGCGGAAGCTCTCAAGGGAAAGACACCCTGATTTTGATACATTCTTCATTAGTGTTCCGCTCCTATTGGTCTTAGCATGATGATGTATAGCCTATAATGTTCCTCAAAAAATGAGCTATATAACACTGAAAGACTTAAATCGGACCAGTATTTCCGGAGATTAACCTCTACAACGTCACAAAGTAAGAAACTATACCCGGGTCGCTATACCTCTTTATAATATTAGTATAGACCAGCGAACCCGCTGAACCTTGTCGCGCCCTGATGATAAAAGAAACCTTGACAAATGATATACTTAAGTCTTCCTTAATAATTTAATTTAATTATTTTCTCAATAATTTTATCTACTGGTCAAAACCGCATGAAAATCCTTTCAGTAGGTTTTGAGTTTATTACAAACAGACGTGGCAGAGGACTTAGAATTAGAGACACAGGCATGTAGTGATGAAATCAAAAATATTATATTCAATTTAGGCACTAAGTAAGCACATGAACGTCAAAAGTATCACCGGTCCGGAAAACAACTCTGTCATCGAGAACAACCGGCAAGAAACTCGATCTAGTTTATCTTTTTAACATATATATGCATGTATATAGGTATATAAAATATATTACATGTTACAATCAGTTTACGGGATGCACAGAGAAGAGTCAATTCCAGATTTCCGTCGTTCACATATTAATCCGCTCTATAATATCCTTTTGACACCAAAACTGGCTTAAACTTATAGTTCGGCAAATCGGTTATATGCTTGGTGACTAAAAACAAAGAACATAACTAAAAACGTAATCTTATTAAAAAGATCTCATAAATAATTATGAATGAAAAGTCTGAACACATTCCGCGTTATCCCACGAGGATTTCAGTACTGTGAGGAAGAAAAAAAGCACGGGATTTTCTCATGTTGTCAGCGACATTTTACGAATGGATTACGAGCGGATTATTTGGAACAGTGATGTTTTCAAAACTTTTATTTTCCCAATTTAATAAAGTATAATTGTAATCCTTATTTCTTTAAAGCTAAGAGAATGTACAAGATATTTATGATTGCTGTTTCCAAAGGAATAAACATAAATTAATATTAATTTGTAATGTTTAATAGAATCCGCTGCTAAAATAAAATAATAACATATTGTAATTTATCAAACCCAATTAAAACACGAAAAGATTAGTGTAACAATGATAAAATATATAGATATTTGTTAATTGAAAAACATTCATAATGTTTACTAATAGATGCCTGTGAATTGTTTTACATAAAACTTTTAATGTTACCGGAGAAGTACAGCTGCTATTTGATTTTATTTTTTTATATTATAATTGTTTTTATTTATTATCACTTGACCCATAGGAAAAAAACTTTAGAATATGTTACCATGGTCCACTCTCTGGGCTAGTATTAATTTTTTTCTTTGAGATATGAACAACGTCAAAACTTACATAAAATAAACATATTCTTAAATAATACTCCAGCGGGAAGCTACTATTGACCTGCATCCGTGCTATTGACTATATCGAAGGAGATACTAATGACCTGAAATGAAAATAGTAGATGTTATTGGCTGTTCATGTATCTCGATTGTTACAGGCTTGTCAGCTTTGGCTGAAAGCTTTATAAGGCGACTGCCGACTTACTTGGCGACGATACTTGTCATACTCGCTCTATCTGAGCGTTGAGCTTGTTACCTTTACGTACCCATTGTACCGTCGGAGAGTACTTTTGCTGAAGTAAATATTGGGTCCTATCTGCTGATACAATGCAGGCCAAAATTTTGTGTGGCAGAGTAGAAATGTGGGTCATTCTCGTGCGGAGCATAGCCATAGCATCGCATCTCTGAATGTGGTACATAGCTGTGTTCAGTACTGAGTAGCCGTGGCGGCTGATTAATATGAACGTTTTTATTATTATTAGTTCCATAACAATATATTATCTTTATAGTCAACCTTGCTGAATCCTTAATTGTAAAGCGCAAAAAAAATATCATATAATCACGTACATGATGCATGTACCCCATTAGGTTAAATAAGGTCCGGGACACATCGTTAATTATTATATTTAAGAGGATAAAACTTTGTAAAAACTGTGGCAATAATTTAAGACACCATTCGGGGTACTATCCAATGATATTATGTAATATCATTGAGTACTCTCCACCGAGAAGTTTTGCATACCTAATGAGGATAGCGGAATCTTCCGACTCCGATGTATGCAGAAAAATTGAGGATGTGCATCACTTGATGATGGAGTATGCTAAGAACAGCATCAAAAGAGAGTCGTTGATGAGTAGTATAAAAAGTAGTTCTCAAAACATTGGTATTTGTCAAAGCATCGTGACTGAACACTTTTCGGTCGAAGCTAAGATGCTGTACGTAGTAATGATAACTCATCAGTGACTGTCATGATGGAGCTAGATGTTCGGTGGAATAAAAGCCCGTGGAAAATAAAAAAAAATCATAAACTGAAATTTTATTTTTGTCATTGAAATATTTAGATACAAATATTAAATTAAATATTACAGTTACAAAAACATTGGATGGCCATTTTCGGTATCGGGTATAAACTTCACAAAATGGAATTTTCACATCTATCTGGGAATTATTCTTTCCTAACGAAAATATGTAAATTGGTATTCATCGGACCCGCTCTTGTTTTAAGCTTCAACCTTTCTGTTTTTCACAATTTACCTTTTCGGTTTATTTATTCTGTAAATAAAACAGATTTCCGTAGTGTGTCCCAGTCCGGTGAGATTTGAGAACATTGAGAAACTTAATTCGTTCTTTCTTAACGAGCTCTGCAAATTGGCTTCGTCACGTAAGCGTACCTATTTGGTATGTATAATTTTATATACAATCGAAAACGAGGAAGAGTTATTTTTGGAAATTTGATTGTTCGAGCAATATTTTTAATTTAAATTACTTTTCACCAGCGATTTTGATAGATTATAAAAATAGATCTGCTGTTTTGTGGGAATTATGAGCTTGGTCTAAATAAAATGTGGTCTGTTACTCTTCCTCTTTAACCCATATAACCGTTATATTACATTCGTATATATTATCGTATACATCTCGACTACTATTGACCTGTGTTTATGCTATTGACTATGTGGGGAAAGTTACTAATGTCTTCGAACGCCAAGGGTTGAAGTTATCGGTTGTTCATACATCTTGATACATTTACTCCATTCTGAGACACCGTTGGTTAGAAGTATCGGTTGTTCATGTATTTTAGTTATCATTAGCTGTTTGTTAGCTTTGGCTGAATGCCTTAGAGCGCGAGCGACGACTAAATGTTGGACAACTTCGCACAGACAGTTATTTATGTAATTTTTATTGTTAATTGTTATTGTAATTACTTTCAGTGTTATAATTCTGTAATGATTTATTTGTTTTATTATTGGAGGATTGATGATTGCAATTTATATGGACGCCATTCTATCTCTGTCCGACATTATATATATATATATATTATAATATTATATTATGTTATATTATGTTTATAAATTTATCGCTTGACGTTTCAAATACAATGATTTGTGAGACACTGTGTATACTAAGAGCGTTCAGATTAATAGATAAATATATATCATTCAGACATAAGACTAATTAAGAATATCACACATACAAGAATAAGGGCGAACATTATTGTGTGACACAAAAGGGATTAGGTAGCACTTTAGAAAGTGGTCTCATTATAATATTTGGTCATAGTACCTTCAGTTTAATATTTATCTGTATTGAGCCAAGAAAATATAAAGCATGTTGCTTTTATTGAAGTTGAATATTTCTCTCCCGAGTAAGTATATAGGTACAGCGGATAACAACAATAAATATTCCTTTACGTACCCTTGACCGGCAGAATATTACCAAATCGAGCGATAACACCCAGTCTGAGGTCGAACGGTATAAAAACTATTTCTTAAGAATCGACTAGTCATCCATCATAGTCGATTAGCCTGGACGCTTTTCTAATGGTTTATGAAATCTCGAGATATCCAGTAATCCTCACTAATATTATAAATGTAAATAAATGTGTTTGTTTCTTACGCTTTCACACCACTACTACTGAAACTTCATGAATTTTTGTATAAACGTTGACGGGAGTACTAAAAAAGAAATTCATAATAAAAGTACTATTTCCGAGGTTCAGGTCAAATGAGTTGGTCAAATTGAGCTAAATCCAATTTTAATCGTTCATATAACGTGTGTTACAAAATACATATAGTCGATGCGGTCAGGGATGGCAATTACCACTCTGTAGATACACTGACTACTTATCCGGGCAGAACTTCACCGTACAACAACGCTCACATAAAAGTGCTCGCAGATCAACGACATATTATTATACCCTTTTATGTGACAAACAGGAAGTCAAAACAATTATTATTTACTCTAATTTAGAATTTAGTAATACAAAAATAATTATAATGATTAAATTATTGTTATTCAAGTATATATAATAATAATAATAAATTAATTAATAATAATCAATTCTATATAATCGTTATTTATGTATAGAATCGATATATCTAATATAGTGGTGATCGTCTTAATATTCTGGTGGCGTTGTAGTCTTGCCTCTCGGGTATGTCGTAGCGGTACCGGACATAGTCAATAATACGTTCTTTTATTTTAATTTACAGTTTTTATACATCCAGAAATTCAAATTTTGCCGTTCATAAGGTTTTTAGTTTCTTTTATTCAATTCATATTTTACATGTACAAAATTGGAGATCTTGAAAAATCTATACTAATATTATAAAGAGGTATAGTTTGTGACGTTGTGACGTTGTAAGGGGTGATTGCAGGAACTACTGGTCCGATTTGAAAAATTCTTTCAGTGTTACATAGCTCATTCATCGAGAATGGTTATAGGATACATATCAGCACGCTACGACCAATAGGAGCGGCGCACAGATGAAAAATGTTTCAAAATCGGGATGTTTTTCCTTTTCAGAACTTCTGCTGCGTGTTAGCCCAAACTATCTAATCCACGCGATCGAACTCGCGGGCAGAGACTAGTAACGAATAAGATTAGGAACAGCTTAAACTTAATTTAGATTATTTTGAAATGTAACCACACAAATCTACATAAACGCGAGCAAAGCCGTAGTACTAGCCGTAGCTAGTACGTCATAACTTTTAATGTATCTAAAACATTAAATGTTGATTTATTAATGGAGTTCATTGAACAAACAACTTCGCGACGTTTAATTTTACAATAGACTAATTTTCACAACACAATACCAAACAAGATAGAAGGCTTTGCGCGGAGACTTGGTTCACCGTTTATACTGAAATCGTTTACTATATAATATACTATACTAACTCACGGCTACTACTCACTACTAGCTCACGGCTTCGATAGCGTTTTTTGTAACGCAATCGCGTTCGTTTGCGCTAATCGCAAGCCACCATCGTTAACCGCAAGCCATCATCCCTTCGGTTCCGTATGGTTAGAAATAGTAGGGCTATTGATTTAATTGAATATAGCTTCAATCTAACCCTCGGAAAAAAAAATCCAATATGATTTTTTTATATCATAGGAAGCAAACGAACAAGCGAGACACCTGATGCTAAGTAATCACTGTCTTCTATGGATGCTAGCAATACCAGGGGAGTCGCAAGTACGTTACCAGCTATATTTGAGGGGATGGGGGAAGTGGGAGCAGGGAGAGCAAAGGGATATGGAGAGGAGATGGGTCTTCGGCACTTTCACTGATCGAACGAATCGCAACAATGTAAGCACTATTACTTCACGTCGGTGTTTCTGTTAGAAGGTGGTAGTACCCCGGTCGAGCCGACCCATTGATGCTGAAACCAGTAATAGCTTCAACGTGGCTCTACCACCTGAAGAAATAGGCACCTAAATGAAAGGCATATTATGACCTTTTTGTGCCCTTGACACATGCTTTACTAAGCTTCATGCTAGTCGATTGAGTATTTGACATTTATTTAGGGTAATAAGTGGTTTTACGTTTATAAATTTTATGTTCATTCATAAAAAATATGTAAATAAAAATAATACAAAAGCCGTTACCTGAATACTCGCTAGCATCATCAGGACGCGGTCATAAAACACTCAAATACATCCGGATTTTCGACCCTTAATTCTCTTTGTCTAAAACAGTATCTAAATTGAGCTTGTGTTATTTAATCACTCTGTGTCTTCTGTAATTGCGATGGCAATTTTTGTAGAAATTTAAAGGTTAAACCGTTATAAATTGAAAATCAAACCCTCATAGAAAACTTTAATGTATGTTCTTAACGTACAACCTCTTTATAATAACGCAAACAACACGATAAATATACTTATACAAAAGGATGAGACTAAATAATATAAAAGTTAAAAAAATCACAACCATTATTTACTTCCATGAAATAAAACACTGACAATGGCAAATATTTCTTTAAAAACTTTTGAATTCAAAGAAAACATTTCTAAAAGAACATTGATAATAATGTACTAAATAAAAGCTTGAGTTTTTGGCGGGATTTTGGTCTGTCTGTAGTGGATTTTATATTTTATTCATAATCTTGTGTTATTTGACTCCATATTTTGTAAAATTGGTTATGTTTTACGTAATACAGTTTGGTCATTGTGCGTATGTGAAGTGAATGGAAAATAATACCACAGATCATGAATTTTAAGATGCCACAAAAACTCCCTGGAAAGTTCTAACAAGGGAGCCACCATCTTGTTGGAACCTTGAAATGATCACTAGAAATTTATTATATTAAAACGTATTGTAATCTCGATTAAAACAAAACATTGACACTGGAAAATGTTTATGCGGATCCAAGATAAAAAAAGAAGAAGAATAAAAGCTTTCAAGGGAGTTTTTGGCGTGATCTTAGTCTATTATGTGTTTGTTTGTGTGTAGCGATTTTTAATCTTTTATTCGTGATCTATCAAGATTACCTGTCAAATATCAATTTGACAGTATATTTGTCACATTGGTGGCATTTTACGTATTATAGTTAGGTTATTATGCTAAATGGAGTGAATGGAAATAATACCACGGAGCATGACCTTTGAGATGCCAGAAAATCTCACTCAAAAGTTCTAACAAGGAGGCCATCTTGTTAGAACATTGAAATTATCATAAGATACTTATAAGAGTTTTTGGCGGGATCTTGGAATGCTTTGTAGTGGTATATATACTTTATATAATCTTGTGTTATTTGACTCTATATTGTGTATTGTTGGTGGTGCATTACGTAATATAGTTTAGTTATTGTGCACAAATGGAGTGGATCGGAAATAATACCACGGAGCATTGATTCTAACTTGCCACAGAAACTCCCAGAAAAGTGATCTAACAAGACGTCCAACATCTTGTTAGTTAACTGATATTATATCGAGAAACTTGTAATATCGTTACTCGACAATGGCAGTAATAGTCTACTAGAAGACTAGTTGCCAAGAATAAAATAGAAGAAGAAGACACTTGTAATATACCAATTCCACAATGGCAGTAATAATCTAAAAGATTGGTTAATAAGAATAAAATAAATTAAATTGATGAAATGGTTCATACAGTGAAAGGTTCCAATATATATTATTAAAATAGGTGAAGCATTATTTTCACCGCACGAAATAGTCTGAAATATAGGGATGACACTCCACGGGTCGCGTCTCATTTATATGCCGTCAAACGGTTACAGATTTCGGGACTGTGGGATACTAAATCGTTGCCTTTTTATTAGATTTTTCTACCTAAAACAACATACGATGGAATAGGCGGTGGAATAGTGAAAAGTGGCGTATATTTTTGGGTTCTATATAATACAGGCGAATAACGTCGGAAGCTGAAGCGTTTTTAAGATAAACTATCTCATATTAGATATAAACAATTCTATCAGCGTTACATTTACAGAAAATTTGTATACGTAGACGTAGAACACCTTTATGGTGTATGAAAATAACTATTGTTACAACCGTGAATAATCAAATTGCTTTTGTAAAATTCATTGCAAAAATCAAAAAACTTATAGTGATGTTGTTAGAATTAGCTTTCGTTTCTCTTCGCATTTATTGCAATGCCCAAAATAGAATTTTTCTCTGGCGCACTATGATTTTCTTGTGTAAATTACATAACAATATGGAGGGTGGAAATCTCTGGAGAATAATCCGAGATATTTGACAAAATTCGAGACGTGCTATCTTTAGAACTTTTTTCATTACTTATAACATTCGAATATGACCATGTGTGAGTTCCTTTTTTCCATGCTTCAATGACTCATTTTCTACCTAGGCAAGTGCCGACAGAATGTGACGTGAATTATCTGTTAGAGATGAAAGTCTATGATGATAATCATTCACAGTCAAGAGTATTTCTTGTGGGCGTTAGCGTCCCATCTGACGAAAATCTCGTGAAAGCCGAAGCTGGTAAGAAAACGAAAATATCTTGATTTGGCACACGAGGTTGCAGAAATGTTGGGGGCGAGGTTCGCGGAAATAGTCCTAATAGTTATCTCCGTTAACGGGCTTATTCCAGCAATACTCATAAAATATCTTAGGAGGCTGGAATTGCAAAAAAGACTAACCCAACTAATTACTATAGCAAACCTCCAACAGGCCATCTTGCTCAACAACGCTAGAATTGTCCAGCGGTTCCTGTCCATAGCGCACTGAACTTCAGGAGCCTGGTGACTTCTCCGAACTTACTCCTGCTTCTTAGTGAAATGCTAAGTATCAGAGATGTCTAAATACATAGTGAAATAATAGTTACTGATCTAAAGTGTTTTTGTTACAAATAATTTTCGTAAAGGGTGTGAGATTATTATATGTATAATGAAGTGAATAAATACAAATATTGGAGGCTACTTTTGTATTTATCACTATAAATAAATGGGACCAGAAATACCATCTAAAAATAAATTATTATCTTTTGTCAAATTTGCTTTTTTAAACTTCATAAGTTTTAGTGTTTAACCACAGTCTCACCTGAATTTAAAGCCTACGACAGTAGACACGCTATAATTAGAGGGCCATTGATTCTGAAGTGTATAGTTACCGGAACACAACTTAAGATAGTTGGCGATAGATTTTCATTTTAAGGTGGAGTTAGAGGAAGCCCTATCACAATGTTTTCCATCACAGAGAGCTCATGATCATTCGTAATGTTTCGAACCTACACTGACTCATTCACGCATTGTCCTGAAAACGCTAATTACTGACATATCATCGCTTGAAACTCTCCCTTCCCATTTGCTCTAGGAATTTTGTTTCAAAGGCCAATGAGAAATATATTTATTTGATGTTAATACCTGCGTAATGCATAGTCTTCAGTGAATAGGCGTCTATTGTCTATCATAGACATCCCTTATAAATCGCCACAGCGACTTGTCCTACGCAGCTCGCATACACCTGGTCGACGGTCTATATATAACCAGTCTATCTACTGCATCAGTCGGATCCTTTGACCCCACTGTTCTACAAGTTCTTTACATATAGCCATTAAATGTAATAATTGTTAACCCTAAGTCTGTTCATTATTACATATTGGTATTATATCTATATGATAATTCAGAATACACACCGGTTCAACATATGCTGCGGCGAACTGGCAGCTGAGTAAACACATAAATAACTATTCTAACAAGTTACTCATCATACTTAGCTCATATTTGATTATTGTTGTTATCCAATTTTTTTTAATTTAAACGCGTTAAGCGTATTCCTTTGATTACGGTTTCATTTGTTAATTAAGAACTATCAATATAATGTACGAAAACTCCATTATAAGGCAAGCAAGACGTATGAGAATATTTAAAAATGTCTTCATCGTTATTACCTCTTCTTGTCCTGATATAACCTGTTTTTTTCTATAATACCAAGACCAGAATGATATATTGGCCAAGGTAATGTAAGTAACATACTTTATTTTACCTCTCACTAGCACTTACAGAATGCGTTGAGCGATTTTTGGTAAGTGAAATGTTTGTAGTCCGGTTAAACTGTTAAGACCTTGCTGGGTCAATAGCGTAGTCATTTGGAAAAAAAAATAAGTGAAAAGTTATAAGATTCACTTCACCGATGACCTTGACATACTCTTGCCTTTTTTTTTTCTCAAATTGACTACGCTATTGGCTTATCAGGGCTTTAACGGCTTCACCGGACTACACAATACTCGTGCCGTATTGAATTTGCGTCAGACTAATGACGTGATGCGTAATATAGGGACTTGTGGACATGTAATATTTATATTTTGCAACTCGTCATACGTTTGGTTTAATAGACTTTATAAAAATGTATATATGAAAACTATACTAATGTTAATAGTTTCAATAAACAAATTTTAATATTTAAATATTGGCATTTACACTATAATTAATATGAAAGTTCAAAAGAAAACACATTTATTACATTGTTTTAAGTTTTTACTTCAGTTGGCAGTCCTCAGTTATGGCAGCCTCCACTTCTTGTTACTAGAAACGAGGTATAGTGTCGCTAATTTGGAAACAATCAGTTTTTCCCTGACCATCAAAGAGTATAAATTATATTCCACGATCCTCTGATATACCATATTTGTACACACTATAGTATAAAAAAAACCTCAATGATACTAAAGTTTCAAAGATCTGCGAACTATGGTCGCATATCGACCATGAAATGTCCTCTATCAAAGACAACAAAAACTACCTAAAAATACATTATGATTAGAAAATGCCTAAAATTCATTCATCACATTTACGATATACGGGATTACAAAGCTTTTAACAACAAACATAAATCTATTCCCATCTCTACATAATGTAAGTCAGCACAATTGTTAGTTAAACTATGTCGAAGCTATTGCAAACTAAAAGCCTATGTGTACTGCCTGAATATTATTGAAATAAACATTATTATTTTGATGAATCGTTTTCGAAAATGCACTGCGGACGAAAACGCGGGTAACAGCTAGTCTAAATAAGAATAGCTCAAACCATCCGTTGTAATTTTAGCTATCAGCCAGTAAAATTTCAGTCAAAATCGACTCAGCCGTTTGGGAGATTACCCAGAACAAACAGACATAGCTACAAATTGCTCAAACATTTCATTTTTGTTATCAGTAGCGTGTATACTTTTATATGCAATCCATTAAAACTTGTTATTTTGATATTACATACAGACACTTCATTTTTATTATATGTATAGAAGATATTACATTTCTAGTGCATTAATTTATACTTATAAATAAAATTGAAATGTCTGTTTGTCTGAACCAACTCTGAAACGGTTGAACCAATTATAATTAAACTTTCACTATAGATTGATGGCTTTGTAAAGTATTATCCTCTGGTTTCATATTACTAAACTTTTACAGTAGTAATGATAAATTTTAATGGAGATAATTTAGAATCGCTAAAATAATTGTAAGGGAGTTAAGTAGTAATAACAATGTATATTAATAAAAATCAAGTGCGGAATGTATGTCAGCGCATCATTACAATATTTGTCTAATTCTTTTATGTTGTGTTTTATGATTATTTTGTTTGTATTATTGATCTTTGAAAAGAAAACTTTAACGAGAGCTCTCACCAAAGGTATCTGGTACAAAGCGATTCAGCCTAATCCTCCTCGTTTCCCTTGAATCGATAAAGGTGATTGGTCTAGGGCTGAAAACAGTTACCACTTTGAGACTTCGTTCCGCTTAATAAATTCGCCAATTTAAAGAACAAAATACAATCATCTCTGTGCACTGAGTGTAGCGTAGAGTAGTAGAAGACGTCTATTATATTGTTGTCGAATATGTCCGTAATGAAGTGGAAAGGCGAGACAACTGCCTGAATGTAGACATGGATTTACGTTGTGTTAGATAGAGTCTGTAACGGCATTTTGGCTTCACCTTTGTCGGATGAGGCCAGGATGCTGTATAAGCTAGCCAATGTTACTATTAATAGGAGGTACCTAGTGATTATATGTGTGTGGTATTATATATGCCTTCCAATAAGCATAGCATGGTCACTTTGTAACCAAACCTTTATAGAAAATCTTTGAAATTATTAAGGAAATGTGTAATTTTGGGCTTAAAAACGTTCACATAAAAAAGTGAATGACTAAGTTAAGTTAGGTTAGAATAACTAAGATATAAAATAGTATGGAAATCCTCAAATATATTGACAGATTTGATAGACTGATGTTCAGTTGCCAATTTATTTTATTACATGGTTATACTGTAAAGAGAGGATGGGGTTTCATTTTCTTTGTAAGTACACAGCCGTGTGAAACCTTGTAAATAAAAGATAACGAGAGATTAATTCAAATAGAATACATAGTTCTCATGAGACAATAAAACAAGAGATTCTTATTAAATGTTTTTATGTAGAAGTTAGTTAAAACTGTTTACGTCAGTTACATGGTACCAAATGTTTTCGTATATTTCCATTGATAATCAATTTTTAATTAATAGAGCCTACATGTATACTAGTATTATAAAGAGGTAAAGTTTGTAAGTTTGGATGTTCCTTTAACGGCATGTTAATTAATGGATTCAATAAGTAATACTTAATAAAACTATAAGCCGATAAAATTATTGCGTTATCGTTGCCGCTGGCCGTGCGGCAGTAGTAAGTGGGCGCTATAAGTGGTGCTGCAATTGGGTTCTAAGTATATTTAAGAATATTATTCGCATACTAACTAGGTATGTGTTTTAGTATACCCCTTGAAAGTTTCGATTCACAATTTAACCCGGTAGGTAGCACTGCAATCAGGTCTTTTTTAATTTCTTACTTATATGAACCCATATGTTTGAGTGGATCCCGGAATAGTTTGGAAATAGTTTTGAATTCGGTAGGCGGCGCAGCAATCGCGTTCTACGTATTTTTAAGAAATACTAGAAACGGTGTTAAACAATTTGGCGCAGACAAATTTTCGCGGGTCGGATATTTCTCAAATATTTTGGACAAAATATTGTTTTATATTTTCTTAACTTGTTAGTGATTGCAACCTTAATATGCAAGACAAGAATATAATAGATATGACAGTGTAAAAACATATAAAAAGAAGAAAATCGGAACGAATCCATATACGTAAACATCATAATTTTACGCCCGTGTGTAATTAAAATGCTGTTTGTGTCGAAACAAATTTATTCGTACTCGAAAAAACAAAATTAGCCACCATTTTTTTTTTTTTTTTTCATTTATTTACTCCTAACACGACGCCTCGACCTATAAATTCTGTGTTTGCCATTGAGTAACTGCCGTGATTTATATATAAAAGTTGTTTTAATGATTCGCCTACTACATTTTATCGACAAATATATAATACTTTAGGGAAAATACAATTAAAAAAAGCTGTAATGGCATTATTATATGAGTACTGTTGACAATGTGTATGTAAAATTTACCATATAAATACAGGTCAGAGAGTAAGCAAAGCTATCGAGTCATGAAGGTGAACTGACGAATATTATGAAGTAGAACTAAATAGTGAATGCCTATGTCACCGAGGACTTCCAACGGATTAGTTGTATTTTATGCAGAAATTGTTTTTATTGACACTTTGTAATTAAAAATTTAAAAATTGAACACATGTAAAACCACAAGGTACAGTTGGTACAATAATTATTCTTTTATATGATTATATTAAATAAAAGCATTCAGTGTCGAAATTATTATGTCGTCAGTACTTCGTAGTTGCATGCACTCTACGAGTTCATTTCCCAAGCGTTTTAAAGCTCGCCTGCGCTATAAAAATTTATGGAGATATATTTAACATACAACTGAATTCGTTAGTGTGTGGTCTATTCCCGACTGCTATATGAAAAGTAAAGGAATGCAATTTATTTTAAAGTACATTATAACTTAAATATTTCATTAATTATCAATACTAATATATATAAAATTGAAGCGTATGTGTTTTTTTACGAATTCACTTCCGTAGCTGCCTAAGACCAACGATATTATAACTCAAAATCTGTAGATATGTTTGTTACCTACATGATATTTTGACAAAACAAATTGCAAGATAACGCACACATGCGTAGAGTAATATTGTAACGTGACACAGTCTTAGATAAAATGTGGAAGTAAGATGGCATATTCTCAATATCGGTTGTGAAAAAGAAATAGTTATATGTTGCTTGGATACGGGTGGATTGACCAGCCGTCAAAAATAAGCTACCTAGCCAAGTTTTAACAAGGCGCTGTCAAAGCGCATATGATTTATCTACAACATTTTAGCTATAATATCATTGCTGAAGACAAATAAATAACTTTTTAAAGTATTTTAAAAGGAAGTATGGATTGCGCAATTATGACAAAATTCCAATCGTTACATTTTATATAATAAAGCCACATCTGTCTGTACGTTCGCAATATAATCAAAAATTACTGAACAAATTTTCATGTGATTTTCATTATAAAATAAAGTGATTCACGAGGAAGATTTAGGTATATCATTTGTCAAGATGTTGTGTTAATTGGTTGAAATATAACAATAATTGTTGGAAGAAGCGGACAAAAGTCAAGCCGCCTAAGATTATTTTTTTTCGAACTGACTTCGCTATTGGTCTTGCAAGGCCTTTACATCTTCAGTCAGAAGACGAAATTGCGGGTATCAGCTAATTTAAAAAAAATAAAAGGCATATAAAACACAATCTCTTCACGAAACAATAGATAACGAATAAATGTCTTGAAAGAAAAGTTATAATATTTCTATATACCTAGTTAAAAAGTCTTTAGTAATCAGCGTCCAACTTCTAGACCAACTTTTTTCGGAAACATGTAGTTATTAAATAAAGTACCTGGCTTTTGATTTGGCACGTCAGGGAGAAGAATGAGATAGGCGCGTAGGTTTTGTTTTCATATATTCGGGAGTATTCGGATATCTATATTTCATGTGCGGTTATTTCAGAGAAGATGAGTAGCGTATTAACACAAACCTACGTTGCATTTTTGTCGTGCTATTTTTTGTAGAAGTATTTTAAGACACGGAAAAAGGCTACTTATTTTCCTGAATAGTATATTTTTCTTATTTTACGGGGAGAACACTAAATAGGTGATAAATATAAGGAACACGAATCTGAAATCGCAGAATAAGGCAATTTGGTTATAATTAGTGGTCAACACAACACATCCTCGATTTTTCTATTAATGGAAGAAAAAAGGAATTAAAGTAGTATATAAATTAGATTGAGTGCTTTCTCCAGTTTTTATTTTTATTAATTCACGGACGTTAACAGTATTCGTCTAGACACGCTTAAGTTTTTACTATTCCTAATGGATGACGTGTATAATTAATTGAAATTAGCTTACGTCAGGGGAACCATTTCAACTTCAAGCTATTTTTAACCATATTTGAAGTATTTTTTATGGCATTTTCAGTACTTAAATAAATAAATATGAATATAAAATTCACACACGTGTTAGAAAATACGTATACGTCAGCCTGTTCGTGAGGGAAACCATTAACACTCTGTAGACACTGTGACTATTTATCCAGGTAGAGCTTCGCCTTACAATAACTTTCCTGACACATTTTTACCGACCCTCCTGATTCAATCACGTCAGCGAACGATCAGTACCAGCCTGTCCCTCGAAACAGAGCGTGTTCACG
>JACEII010000028.1:1601990-1614621 GCA_014332785.1 Antheraea mylitta | reverse complement strand
ATCTGTACATTAAATATTTTTAGAAAATTTTAATTAGGGTAGACTATGTTATCGATATAGAAGCCAAAAATAATCTTTTTACAATTTATGTCTGTCTGTCTGTTTGTCCCTATGAACACGCATCACTCTGAAAGTACTGAACCAATCTTGACGAAACTTGACATAGTGATAACTATTATTACGAGATTACATCAAATATACTTTTTGTCCCATAAAACGCAAAGGGTTCTCCATGATAAAGGATTAAAGCCTAGAATCTAAACCCGTATTACTCTGAAAGTACTGAACCAATTTTAACGAAACTTAACACAGTAATAACTGATATTACAAGGCTACATTCAGGAAACTTTTTGTCTCATAAAACGCAAGGGGTTCTCCAGGATAACGAAAAACAAAAATTTGTAGTTAACTTAACTAGACTTTTTTGCGACACCTTAGTACAAGAGCCGGCAACGTTAAAACAACAAGAATTTTAGAATACCTGATTCTTTATCTATATATTGATATAATATCTATTTTTTTGTATCATAGGAGGCAAAGAAACACGGGGTCACGTGATGTTAAGTGACCACCACCCTCTATAGACTCTAGCAGCACCAGGGTTGTCGAAAGTGCGTTGCCAACCTGTATATAGGGGAGGGTAAGGGAAGGCAAAGAAGGAAAGGAGAAGAAAGGTGGGCCTCCGGCGCTCTCACTGACCAAACGAAACACTACAATGCAAGCACTGTTATTTCACGTCGGTTTTCTGTGAGAGGATGGTATTGGCCAGAAAAGATACTTGGGAGCCAGTTAACGTTGTATTTTCAATGCGCATTTTGATTTATGAATAGGTTTAGGAACATTTTTTTTTGTCAGTACCTTTTAAACGCAGTTAAAAGCATGAATTTATTACTTTTTTTTTCGAAATGACTACGCTATTGACCCAGCAACATCTTAACAGATTCACTGGACTACTAAGGCGAGCGCTTAAGGCACTCGGCCGATTTTATTTTGGCAACCAGCTCAAGGGTGCACGGCACACCTCGGCTTGGCTGTTGCCTGTTGCATGCAAAATCGCGACTTAGCTAACCTAGCTAACTAGTCATATATGTATGAGTTGTTGAAACGTATATGTGTACCAAGCATATACGCCTCAACAACTTCTCCATATATTTATCATCGGAAAATTGAGAGTTTTTCAGATCGATAAGGGAAAAAAGTAAACCCTTCCACTTTCATCTGTAAGCGTGTAGCCATGCACGTGTGTGGGGGTGATCGTGTAGTGTTGTAGCTGTGATGTATATTTGTGTGTCACCGTATCGCGCAAGCAACACACTCAAGGGCTCCCTACCGAGGGATCGAACCTAGGCTTGAGCCGCTGCCGTGGGACGCCTAATCGGGTATGAAAGATATTAATTAATTACAGTCAGACACAATTCTTTATAAACAATCATATATATACCCTCTGATATATTTTATAAATAAAAATAATAAATTTCAAACCAATTATTTTTTTCCATAGCAAAGAACAAATTTCATTTTATTATTATTTTAAACATTATTGATATTAAGATTTCATCATATACAATGAAACAACGATAAAAGTAAACGTATGACTTGGGATTGACGCCAGAGAAATAAACGACAAAGAGTACTACCCTTATTTTTCCCTATCATATCCTATATATTTTAGATAAATTGTTCCGACACAAAATACATATAGGAGTTGTTGAGACAGGCATGCTTGGTACACATGCATGTTTCAATAACTTATATACGTATATCTAGATAGCTTAGCTTAGGTTAGCTCAGAGTGGTCGCGATTTTTACACAAAACAGGTGATAGCCCAAGCCGAGGTGTGCCGTGTACACTTGAATTGGTCGCCCAAACATCCCAAGTCGGTTGAGTGTCTTCAGCGCTCGGCTCAATAGTTCGGTGAAGCTGTAAAGACCTTTCCAGGTCAACAGCGTATACATTTCGAAAAAAAAAATGCGTCGATAACATACGCTGCCACAATTATCGCTATCTTTATCATGCAGCCAGTGATACACTAAACTATACCTATAGCTATATTCTATACACATATTATTTCTATAGCAATAAATCGATCTAAATATTGAATTAATAACTGAATTAGTGTGAAAGATGAAATTTGTACTTATTTATATCTAAATATAGTAATAATAAAATTACTGTTATTCTAACATGGGTTAAGATTACTTTTATTCTTATTTCCAAATAATACCATCAAGCACATTATTGTCAATACCAAAAATGCCTTTCAATAATAATTCCATTTTAATAATGTTTCAAAGTTAGTGAAAAAAACATCCTCAAATTATTTAAAAATCAATATTTTTGTCTGTAAAGGTACGATATGCACAAAAACTCTTACCGGCAACCAGGTAGCCCGTTGTTGGGATGAATATAATATATAAAACTGGCTTGATTGATTCTTTCCGGTATGGCCTCTGCTTATGTAGGTAATTTCGCCAATATCAAGTGTGAGAAATACACGTTATAAATTTAATGCCAAATATTTAGTGTAACAACGTAGAATAATCTATAATAGAAACATATCAACATGGATAAATTACTAAAAGGTACTATGTTGTGAGTGGTACAAAGATTATTTATAAAAATATCTTATAAATATATTTAAAATACGTTTTCGAAACAGTTTTTAACTCTTAAACAATAGTTTCAAGCAAGTGACAGTTGACGCTTCGATACGGTGTCCATATATTTTTCTTAAATACAATGGAGTATTAAAAGGTTTTAATACAATTTGAAGATAGTTATGAGAGAGTAAGTGGTAGAGATGTTTATTTAGTTTTATGTAGGTTACTTTTTATCTTAATTGATCCTGGTAGATGATTTTTTTTCTCGAAATGACCATGCTATTGACCAAGCAAGGTCTTAACAGCTTCACCGGACTACAAACAACGGAGTGGTAGATGATGCTACGAACGGGTACTAGGCTTGTTAACATATAAAATAATAACATTAAAACAAATACTAATTTATAACCAAAAAAATCTAAGTTAAAGTTTATTCTAAGACTTTCAAAAGTATAACTACAAACGTGTAAATAAAATAATATACCAAACTTAGAAAACTTGCAATGACCGGTGTCAAAAGCTACAATGGGCGACTCGGAGTTAATAACTTAATAATAGAACAAAATAAATAAAACGAGTATAAATCCTTATGTTTTGTTCCTGACGTTCCCTTTCAAATGAAAGTGAAATCACCCCACGGTCATTGACACTGGGCTTTAACATAGGCATGTAGAGAATTGTGTATATTTCTTATATTTCTCCAGATAATTAGGTCAAATATTAAACACCTATTTTTCATTGATTTGAAATGAGAATCGAGTGTAAAGTTCCACTGTAAATATTACTACTGTCTAAACAATCACCTGGTATACCCAAATTTGTGTACTGTATGTACACAAATTATATTCAGAGCGGTCAAACTTTGGCGAGGAGTGTGCTACTTATTACAATCCTACGAATTTTTGAAATAATTATAAGATTAAACACTAAAAATAAAAAATAAATTTTATATATGGAAACAAAAACCAAATACTCAAACATACATTATGTTTATATGCCTATAATATTTGCAATAATTAGATCAATTAATTCGTCTTTAAAACAAATAATAACAGTAAATCTTATAGACATAAACTGCCAAAAATATTGGAATAACTAAATAATCCATCAAGAAAACCAACAGAAACCGACTTGTGCGGATTATCGCTTTACCTATTCATCCATCAATGAAGATTGAACGGTGTCTGCACTCTACCAATAATCTATAGAGATGACTTATTATTTTTCTGCAACAATCGGATAAAATTTCCATCTAAGTGCTAACTTAATCTTTACTTATGTAACTTTTTTGTGATTGAGATAATTCCATAATTGTTATTAAGAAAATATTAGATATTTTTTTTTTACTTTAAAAACTGATCTGAGCTGAACTGAGCATCTTCTAGCTCTCTTGAATGAGAATATACTATCAAATTCCCCAAGGATAATAATAAATATAATTTGATGTTGTACTAAATTTGTAATTTCTAAAAATGATGTTCACTATATGATGTTCCGACGGTGCTGTGATAGATTACCTGGACCCCCTTTTAAACTTTTAAATGCTATTTTACAAATAAATTATCTAATAATTGAATTTTTTTCATACAAATTTTTTATACAAAAAACTAAATTTTCAAAAAAAAAATTAACCGACTTCAATATATATCAAAAACCCATAATGCACTAAAAAGCGGAAGATAAATGGTTTATTAAATTAACCAAATTAAATAATATTTAATGAAAACTTATATGGTTTTGCACTGGATGACGTCGTCAGAACTGGACCAAAATGAAATGGGACCACACGGGAAGTACATGCTTTCAAATAAAAAAAGAATCATCAAAATCGATTCACCCAGTCCAAAGTTATGAGGTGAAAATCATAAAAAAAATACAGTCGAATTAAGAACCTCCTCCTTTTTTTGAAGTCGGTTAAAAGGTTATGTCGGATTTTTTTCATTAAGCATTTCATTTTCGTATATTTTCATTGACTAAGAAAGTAAGCAAAATTGATCACAACGAAGCTTACAAGATTTGACCCAAACAAATTACTATTGCAGGTTAAATAAATGCCTGTAATAAAAGTCAATTTTATAGTAACCTTGATATTTTTAGATACCTCGTATTTCTTTTCGAACTGCCTAGCAAGTTTTTAACAGCTTCATTGGACTACAAAAGATACCTCATATTTTTTCACTGTTATCCACTGGATTACAAAGCTTTAGCATGGAATGGCTTAGGTAATTTATTGTGAATGTGCTGGTAATTTTTTTTCCATTAATTCATTATTATTTTCCTCTTTCACTTGTTTATTTATTTAATTAACAATAATATCAATGTGATACTTGTTTAGTTACTATCGTCTAAATCGGGTACATATTAGAAATAGCTTTCTGTTACCAAGAAGAAATAAAAACTAGAAACTCAATAAATATGCCTAATTTATTAAAATATACACTCGAACCTGGTCATAAAACACATATTATTCATAAAAGTATCATGTTAACAATGCACCCTAAGAAACATATAAAGATCTGCTTACTACTACTCCCTCAATAAAAAATAAGTTTCCAAAAAGGTTCATTTGATTACAGTTTTCATCATCTAAGATTTAAACCTGAAGTTCTGTCTTAAAATTTCGCAATTTGACTAATCTACGTTAAGTTAGATACGTTATTTTGAGTTACAATTTTGGCCACCATAGTATAATTACTATAAGTTGAAAGATAAGACAAACTCCCCATCAGAATCATAGTCGAAGGTCAAGACCTACGTCACGAAGTGCCTGTTATCGCAATTCGTTATCATAAAAAGACCATTAGTTCGCGGACTGTTCAGAAACATTCGTGTGCATGAATTAATTAAATCTCATGAACTGCTGGAACAAAAAAATTGTTGTATCTATTAAATATTATCAAATATTGAATTATCAAAGGCAAAACGAGGGACTATCAAGTATACGGTTTCTTTAAATTTATGCACTTTTCACATATTTACTAGCGGACCCGGCAGACGTTCTCCTGCTCTGAGAATAAAAGACAAATCCACGAATGAGATTGGCGCTGCGACCCAATCAAACACAAGCAAAAAAATTCATCGAAATCTGTCCAGCCGTTTAGCAGTCCAGCTACGTACACACGTACAGAATAATTATATATATATTTATTGTAAGCTTAAATAAAGTATTTGTTTTTGTCTATATGACAACGCTAATCTCTGAACCTCTGGCAGTCAGATTTAAAAAATTCTTATTCCATTCTTGGTTTATTTATTATTAAGCTACGATCCTAGGTTGCAAAATAATTATTATAGAAAATATAGGTCAAATGTATGGTAAGCTTAAATGAAACAATAATACGAGCTCCCGCCCGTTAAGAAACAAATGTTACCGCCACGAACCAATCTGTGAATACCTATATCACTGTAGCATGCGCACCGCCGAAATGCCTATTGGTGGCTTTCTGCTACCCTGGGTGACCCCGGAGGGTCTTCGAGAACTCAAATGTTTTCGTTCAGATCCAGCTAACAAGAGTAAAGATATAATGCACGTACCTCGTGATATTCTTTGTGTTGCAGCTGGCCGCTGAGCTTCCACGGATGTGTCTTTATGTTAGATTTTGATGATATTTACGATGCTGATGATTGATTTGATTGTTGTTCCGATATTTTGCTGATTGATATATGAATCCTGATTTTTCGATAAGAAACAACAACCACACTGCTTGACACGTTTTCTCTTTTTTTTCTCTCGTTTTATTTGTTGGCGTTCCCGTGCATGACAACCAAAAAGTTGGCGTCTCGATACAGTTTTAACTAGATCTGAACGTCAACGATAGATTTGTATAAAAACGATTTTATTTTATTCATGGTAACGATACAATCACCAATGTGCAGATCATCATTTAAGACCAGTTGAAAAAGCTGAGACAGTCATAAAGATTGCTAACAGAAGCAATAACTCAAAACGTGGGGATTCAAACCGAGTTTGAATAAATAAATTAATTATAGTGTGAATTATTTCAATTTCATAATTTGTAAATTGAAATTATTAACATTACTCTATCTCTCTTTTACATCTATTGTCACTCCGAATAATAATTGTAGAGTTTTTATACAGTTTATTAATTCTTCAAGGGGTGTACAATTTCAATACATACTATCAATATTAAATGTACACAAATTATTATACTACACAACCCGTTCAAGCGCAGTACCGTCGGTCACACTTACTAATATGTCATGACGCGAAATTATAAAATTATTTTCTCCCGAAAAAAAAACCGCTCAACGTGCCTAAATAATTTTTCCTTCACCGCGTTCACTTGAAAAGAAAATATCGACCTCAGTGATATCGATTTATTTTTAGTATATTATGTAATAAAAATACATAGAAATCTATAACTATTTATTATCAATCTCAAAATTGCTATAAAAATTCTTCTTCCAATGTTTATATTCCAATGAAAAACCCGTTTTTATTCATAGTCAAGGAGGAGAGATATATCTTAGCGAGGCTGAACGTCGTGCGTGGTATATTGGAACTTTATTTGAACGCAAGCAGACAGAATTGGAATTTATTTTATAGACAATAAACCGATCATAACTCGTGACGCCTAGAAGTTATTCTACATTTACTGATATAAGTTGGATACCGAATTGCTTATTTATGAGTAGCAACTAAATGCTACGAGTATTTAAAAAAGAATCTTATCTGTCCGAGAATTGTAATGTAATCGAATTACTTATTAGAGTGAATTACTTATTTAATATACTTACTTGCAGTTTTTTTTTTTTTTTTCGAAATGGCTACGCTATTTACCCAGCAAGGTCTTAACAGCTTCACTGGACTACTAAGGCGAGCGCTTAAGGCACTCAGCCGATTTTATTTTGGCAACCAGCTCAAGGGTGCACGGCACACCCCGGCCTGGCTGTTGCCTATTGCATGCAAAATCGCGACCTATCTTAGCTAACCTAGCTAACCATTCATATATGTATGAGTTGTTGAAACGTATATGTGTACCAAGCATACTAGCCTCAACAACTCCTCCATAAATTTATTATTGGAAAATTGAGAGTTTTTCAGTTCAATAAGGTAAAAACAAAAATGAAACCCTTCTACTTTCATGTGTAAGCGTGTAGGCGTGCAGGTGTGTGGGGGTGATCGTGTAGTGTTGTAGCGGTGATGTACATTTGTGTGTCACCGTATCGCGCAAGCAACGCACTCAAGGGCTCCCTACCGAGGGATCGAACCTAGGCTTGAGCCGCTGCCGTGGGAGGCCTAATCGGGTGTGCGGGAGCGAAATTAACCCCCAGACCACGGCGGCGTGATCTGTGGTTACGCGGGCGTGGGCGTGAACACGCTCTGTTTCGAGGAACAGGCTGGTACTGATCGTTCGCTGACGTGATTGAATCAGGAGGGTCGGTAAAAATGTGTCGCGGACGTCTTTTATAACGCGCAGCGTTAGATACGGGTTCATAGTTTGCGGCGGATACCACTAATGGACTGGGATGATTTGCGGCTTTTTCAAAATAGCTAATCGTAAGTGATTTTACGTACGCCCAGATAGAAGGGATCTCTAGGTCTTTATGGAGATCGACTCTCCGGATGTACCACGGGGCACCGGTCACTTTACGTAAACCACGATTTTGGAGAACCTGCAGCTTATCAAAGTTATCTTTCGACATATGCGCAAAAACGGGTTAGCTATATGTCATCACGGGACGGATACACGTCTTATACAAAGTGAGCTTGTGTCTGAGGGACATCTTACTCTTATGACAAAGCAACGGATTGAGGCGACCCAAGACCATAGCGGCTTTGTTTCGCACTCTGTCTATATGTGAATTGAACTTTAAATGTCTATCTAATGTAACACCGAGATATTTGACCACTTCGACCCAAGGGATATCGATTCCATATAGCCTGATGGGCTCAAATTTATTTGCGCGTTTCGTGGGATCGAAGAGTATTGCGGCACTCTTATCGGGATTAACTTCTATGCGCAATCGACGAAACCATTCACCGAGAGTATGAACGGCTTTTTCGATGCGCTTCCTAAGAAAGTCCGACCGCCAGCCGGAAATGTAAATAACGGTATCGTCAGCGTAACAACCTACCTCGACCCCCCGAGACCGAGGTAGGTCACTGATGAACAGACTGAAGAGCGTGGGCGCGAGTATGGAGCCCTGTGGCACACCTGAGCGTATCGGGTGGGGCAGCGATAGTTCACCATCCACTCTGAAGCGGAATGTCCTATCAGTGAGATAATCGCGGATAATATGAATAAGCCTATCGGGTACGCGAGATTTACATAATTTATGGATGAGCCCTCCGTGCCAGACCTTATCGAAGGCCTTGGCGATATCGAAGAAGACTGCAATTGTGCGTTTCGGATCGGCGTTAAATTTAGAGAAAATGTACTCCATGAGGCGGTGTACTTGATTCGTGCAAATCGGCGCGAAATCCGAACTGCTCAGGTGGTATTAATTTTAAATCTGTGATCGAGAACTGAAGACGGTTCAGAAGGAGCCGCTCGTAAAGTTTTCCTAAGGTATCTAACAGACTAATGGGGCGATAGCTAACGGGAAGCGTAGCTTTCTTGCCGGGCTTGTGAATACCTATCACTATGGCCTTTTTCCAGACGGCCGGAAAGTGACCCTGGGACATGGCCGCATTGAAGACGCAGACCAATAGAGCTATGATGCGATCAGGAAGGAGTTTCAGAACCTCGTTCCTGATCTCATCGGGACCTGGAGACTTCTTAGGCTTGAGACGCTTAATTGCGCCTGCAACTTCATCGAAAGTAATCGCGGTTAGGGTATCCACCGGAGGAGATGCGAGTACATGCTCCGCAGCTGATTCGATTAATCCGTTATGGAAAGGGTCAGTATTATCAGTGTTTGGCGAACATTGTTTCTCTAAGCTTGCGGCAAGGCATTCTGCTTTATCCATGCTATCGAACGCGGGAGGCAACCCGGGGCCTCTGTCGAGAGGAGGCATTGGAGTGACCATATCTGATTTGAGAGTTCGCGCTAGAGTCCAGTACGACAGGTGAGACGGCTGGAGACCCTCCAGGAGTCTGTCCCACCTCTCACCCCGGATCTCAGAAATACGAGACTTGACTGTTTTTCGTAACGAACGTAAACGATCGCGATTCTCTACAGATGGGTAAGCGTCGTAAGCTCGAGTCGCGGCGTTCTTTTCCGTGATCAATGCTCTCACGTCGTCAGGGAGTATAAAACGGCGATCGTTCGCCGCTTGTACCTTTTTCGAGGTCACCCTGACGGCGGTCTGGAGATAATCAACCAGGGAATCGATGGCCGAATCCGCGTCGGCTTTAGACACCAACACGGACGCCTGTCTAAACTACTATACGATGGATTTTCTTTAAAATATTGAACGAGTTTCGCGTAATCAGCCACCCTAACCGACGGCGGGGTGAAGTCTGAATTGTGACCTGACTGTAAAACAACCGGGCGATGATCTGAATCAAGTTCGTGTACGACTTGTATGAGTCGTACAGGAAGCGTGATATTTTTTAAGAGAGCTATATCTAATACTGTGGGTCGGCAATGATCTAGATAGTGCGTGGGTTCCGAAGGGGCTATGACGTCAAACGCGAGAACCCTACCTAGTTCGTCGAGTATCCTCCCGATACAAGAGGTACACGGACTATTCCAGATAACGTTCCCGCTATTGAGGTCCACCGCTATAATAAATGAATCTCCTAAATTAAGTAGCGCCTGCAAATCGGATCTTAGCAATTCTTTGTTCGGTGGCAAATACGCGGAAACTAAAATAATATTCGAGTGACCGGTCATACCTAATTTACACACTGACACTTCTATATTGGTTAGCGCGGGTGAATCTAACGGCATGCAATACAACGAACGCCTAAAATAGATTAACGTGCCAACGCCGCGGGTGACACGGTCGTTCCTGACTATACAGTAATTCGCGATTCTCGGATTACGCATACTCGGTTTTAACATCGTTTCCTGGATGAGGAAAACGTCAATCTGTCTATCACGCAAAAAGTCAGCTACTAGATCGCGCTGTGTCCGAAGGGATCTCGCATTGAAAAACGAGAGACATAGACCGCGTGGTTTTACTTTATTAAGACCCGTGAATTTTAAAACTTATTTAAAAGAGGGTGACCGGGCGAGGCGCTGAATAGTGGCTCCGATAGCCGGGAAGCGCGCTAGTGCGGTAAGAGGACCTAGCTCCTCCTCAACCTCTATTATGGCGTGGAAGGCGAGGACCTCCTTCATGTCGTGCTCGCGGAGTAGATGTTTCATCCAGTCAAACTTACTGGAGAGAGAGGATGAGAAAGCATAAGCCACCTGTGGCGGCGGCACCTGAGGCTTAGAAGAAGCTTGAGGCTGAGGTTGGGGGGCCCAGGGAGCCATAGGGGCCCGCCCGGGTTGAGCCGCGCGCGGCACAGAGGATGGCGAGCGCGGTGAGGTCGTGGGCGCGGGCGCTACCGGGGTGCGGGAGGCGCCCGGCAGGCCAGGGAAGTCCTCCACGGACATCATCATCATCATCATGCATCTTGAAGAAAGTATTTAAATATGCATAACCACAAAACATATTAGGTCTCGAGATCGCGTCTTCTATGCTTATATATAATCAAGGTAATATTAACATTTGAGACCTACGTATATAGATACAAGACTTGGTAGTATATATTTAAATTATATATTGTATTGTACAATATTTTACAATATCGTCATTTAATTGTGACCAAATGCTAAAACCCATAATTCATAAAAAAAAGTAATAAAAGAACATGTACTAATATTTAACTACAAACATTACAAATTCGTGCGAAATCACGAGTACAGCAAGTATATTTTTATATATGTATATGTATATAAAATAAAGTTTTAAGATTGATATTGTTTTTATTTATAGTTGTTTAACTAAAGTAAATAAAGTCCTGTAATGAAAACAATCAATCAGTATGATTTGTTGTCGTAGAGCATTCGGATTTAGGTCTTGAGTTTACCGGGGATAAAGTAAATCAATGTAACTTTTTCATCTGTAAGATAAACTGGAAGTGAAATGGAAGATACAGTCTTGCAAACATACATATACATTAACGTCATTTGTTTGTTTGTTTAACGCCTTAACTACTTCTCTTCATCATCATAAGAACAGAAAAAAATGGGTACCTGTCGTATTGACAGATTATTGAAAAAAGTACTGTTCCCGAGTGATAATGCAAGCGAAATCGCGTGCTAGAATTATATCTAATTATAGCTACCACCTTAGCTAGATAGTCTAATATCTCGTTTTAATCCTGGCCTATGTGCGCCCTGATCTTTTGTAACTGACTTCTCCTCTCTGGCATCCCATATAGCCATTCGGCGATTTCACTTCTTGTGGCAAAGACTAACAAATGAATAATGATAATGATAACGCATCTTAATTCTTTCCCTACCCTTGTTGTCTTGTATAATGCAAATATCTCAATCTAATGTACAGTGCAAAAGAGCTCTAATTTAAACACAGAGAACAAATTCTAAGGTTAAAATGAAATGTCACAAATATGGCAGAAATTTAATCGGTAGGCATTGTATTTTTCTGCTATATTTTATGACAATAAATACTATCCAATCTTATGTAATAATAGAAGACATTTCTCTATTAAAAAAATACTATAGACATTTTTTTAAAGATTTATATTTTTTTTGGGGTGTAAGGGGTGTCGAGTAACATCTTAAAACTTGAGACACCCAAGCCAACCTCACCTGCACGTGGTGCACCCTGCTGATCAACGAAAAAGGCAATGGGGCAAGCGGGGTGGTAGGGTTTTACAGCCTGACTGGGTCGCAACCACCATGTATATGGCGAAAAATCCCGTAATAGTGATTCGCTTCTACGGGTCGCGTTTCGGGATCAGCCTGTGCATATCCAGCTTTTTACAGGCCGGCATGATAGTGGCGACCGGCGATGGACAATGTGTAAATTACCATCAGGCATAGTGCAGTCACTTTGCCGTGCTACAATATTAAAAAAAATATATCACGATGGATATGGGATATA
>JACEII010000028.1:1578910-1597208 GCA_014332785.1 Antheraea mylitta | reverse complement strand
AACCCTTCCACTTTCATGTGTAAGCGTGTAGGCGTGCACGTGTGTGGCGGTGATCGTGTAGTGTTGTAGCAGTGATGTATATTTGTGTGTCACCGTATCGCGCAAACAACGCACTCAAGGGCTCCCTACCGAGGGATCGAACCTAGGCTTGAGCCGCTGCCGTGGGAGGCCTAATCGGGTGTGCGGGAGCGAAATTAACCCCCAGACCACGGCGGCGTGATCTGTGGTTACGCGGGCGTGGGCGTGAGCACGCTCTGTTTCGAGGGACGGGCTGGTACTGATCGTTCGCTGACGTGATTAAATCAGGAGGGTCGGTAAAAATGCATCGCGGGCGTCTTTTATAACGCGCAGCGTTAGGTACGGGTTCATAGTTTGCGGCGGATACCACTAACGGATTGGAATGATTCGCGGCTTTTTCAAAATAACTAATCGTAAGTGATTTTACGTACGCCCAGATAGAAGGGATCTCTAGGTCTCTATGGAGATCGACTCTCCGAATGTACCACGGAGCACCGGTCACTTTACGTAAAACACGATTTTGGAGAACCTGCATCTTATGAAAGTTATCTTTGGACATATGCGCAAAAACGGGGCAGTTATATGCCATCACGGAACGGATACACGTCTTATACAAAGTGAGCTTGTGTCTGAGGGACATCTTACTCTTATGACAAAGCAACGGATGGAGGCGACCCAAGACCATAGCGGCTTTGTTTCGCACTCTGTCTATATGTGAATTGAACTTTAAATGTTTATCTAATGTAACACCGAGATATTTGACCTCTTCGACCCAAGGGATATCGATTCCGTATTGCCTGATGGGCTCAAAGTTATTTACGCGTTTCGTGGGATCGAAGAGTATTGCGGCACTCTTATCGGGATTAACTTCTATGCGCCATCAACGAAACCATTCACCGAGAGTATGAACGGCTTTTTCGATGCGCTTCCTAAGAAAGTCCGACCGCCAGCCGGAAGTGTAAATAACCGTATCGTCAGCGTAACAACCTACCTCAACCCCCCGAGATCGAGGTAGGTCACTGATGAACAGATTGAAGAGCGTGGGCGCGAGTATGGAGCCCTGTGGCACACCAGAGCGTATCGGGTGGGGTTCACGGCGAAAACTACCGCCTACGAGTTACATATCTGTCGCCAAGCACTTGTTGGTGTGTTCCGGTAGCTACACTTAAAAGCCAATCGCCTATCGGTTTGGACCGTATTATTACAAAAAAGTTAAATACGTACTGAATACTTGCTTTATAAAAGTTTGGGTACTTAGGTTTATTTTTTGTACGAACGCTTTGCCTTCGCATTTCCAATTCTCCTCTGATGTGGTGGTCAGAGATTTTTTTTAGGTACGTTATTTTCTTATTCCTTTTTTTTGCTTATTTTCCATATGTTCCCAATGTTGTAACTATATATTGATTGGTTTAGTCTCTTCTTACCATCGTGTTACAAAAATTTCGAAGTTCGTTTAGTTGATGCTTATTTTTCATTATTTCTTGTATTGTATTTTTAGTAATTTTTGATTTCTAGTTTTTGTTCCAGATCGTATCTTTCGGGTACTTACGTATTAAATGCAACGTGCTCGCCGAAAATTCGACATCTCGCCCTTTTACCTCGCTTTGATTAGGTTGGGTTAAACTTGCGAAAAAGGATAACACAAGCTTGCCGCGCAACGGCTAGCAAGCGCGGTCTATTTAATACAAAAGTACACAAACTTTTTTAAAGCAGGTATTCAATACGTATTTAATTTTTTTTTTAAATAACACTGGGTGCGTTTACCGTCTTACACCACATCGTGGCCAAACGCTTAAAACATATACGCTATAAAATGAGATTGTAAATAAGTACATCATACCCGCAAGTAATTAACATAATAACTCGTAAAAGAAAAATATGTTCACTTGTGAATGACTCTAAATAATCACATCTATAAATAATAGAAATATACCATTGGGATCTTACTGGGTCTGATTTTTTTTTTTTGTATATTACTCTATATTCTGAAAAAATATGTAAATGATAGTAATAACGTACACAACAAATGAGGATAGCCTCGCCATAATTATTTTTATGGTCAATAATTTTCCGAAGGCAAAAGGAGTTGAAGGCACAACAACAATTGGTATTCATAAAATTTGATTAAGTTCACCAACGTCATTCGATATTGAATAATAAGGTATTTCTAAAAGTTCCAGTTTGCGTTCTCAGCAGAAATATTTGAGAAGTTTAATCGAGGTGCCGCCTACACAACGGTTCGCTGTAGAATCATAAGTTCCAGTTATGAGGAGAGTATAGTGACGTCACCATCGGTATTGATCGAGCTAATTCTTTTTTTATGTTTAACATTGTTAATCGAAAGAAAAAGGTAATTTACGACTTATTTTACCGAATACAAAACAATACGAAGGAGTAAAAAAAGTTATTCATTTTCAGCTCTAGTCAAACTTTCTTATAAAATGGCTAAAGTATGAATTATTGTCTAACTACTTTTTACCCACAGCTTTGTTCTCGTTAATCTTCTATCTTATGAAACTTTGGAAATAATACTTTTTTTTTGGCGGGATCTTGGAATACCATGAAGTGGTCATTATATTTTATCCTTAATCTTGTGTTATTTGGCTCTATATTGTGTAATGTTGGTAGTGCTTTACGTACCACGGAGCATAGATTCTGACTTGCCACAAAACTCCCAGGAAAGTTTTAACAAGACGCCTATCATCCTGTTAATTCATTGAAATTATATCAAGAAACATGTATGTAATATGTTTCTCACTTGATAATGGTAGTAATAGGCTAGTGAAGACTGGTTTCCAAAAATAAATTAGAAGGACAAGAATAACAAGGATAAGTAGAGATTTTAGGTATGTTTTTGGCGGGATTTGGGTCTGTCATGTAGTGAATTTTATATTTTATTCATAGTCTTGTGTTATTCGGCTCTATATTTTGTAAAATGGTGGTGTTTTACGAAATGCAGTCCGATTATTGCGTATAAGTGAAGTAAATTAAATACCCCAGACCATGATGTCGCAAAAACTCCCTGGAAAGTTCTAAAAAGTGAGCTGCCATCTTGTTGGAACATTGAGATATTCACACGATACTTGTAAAATTATTAACTACTCGATAATGGCATTAATAATCTGGAACATTCGTTGCCAAATATAAGATTTAAAAAGGGTAAGAAGATGTCATCGGTCTAAAGAATTATTGCAAAGTGTAATAAATAAATTAAATTATAAATAAGGTGTTCGTAGGAGTTTTTGGCGGGATCTCAGTCTGTCATGTAGTGGATTTTATATTTTATTCATAATCTTGTGTTATTGGACTTTATATTTTGTAAATTTGGTGGTGTTTTGCGTAATATTGTTAGTTTATTGTGCATAAGTGAAGTGAATGAAAAATAATACCACGGAGCATGAAATTCTGAGACGCCACAAAAACTCCCTGGAAGGTTCTAACAAGGGATCCACTATCTTGTTAGAATATTGACTGACACGACGCTTATTATTGTGATTGCACGATGCTTGTAATATTATTGACTACGTGACAATGGCAGTAATAATCTAAATGATTGTTGCCAAAAATAAAGTTAAAAAAAAAGGTGTTCGTCATTGAAATAACAATAAAATAGACGGGACAATCAAACTGTTAATAATATTATCATATATTTATGCATATTTTAATTGTTAATATTCTTATATATTGTGTAGGTAAATTTCTGTTTGATAATAACGTTTAATATATCTATTTTTCCTTAAAGGCTTTGTTCATTAGAAGGAACTTTAAAAATATACCTTAATTAATTACGTTGAGAGAAGTTATAAGATTAATTAAACTAAGTCAGTAGCATAATATTAATTATCTTACGAATGGAAAATTACTTAAAACACAAATCAAGTTGCTTCGACTCAGCGAAATAGAAATGGGATGATGAAATAAAGTTAGATTTGTTTAAATTCTTTTTCAATTAACATGTAATTAAACCGCAACGTTCAAAGTTGGTGTTGTTGCGAGTTTTTTTTTTCGGCTTTAATTTCGTTCATCAGTAATTGCTATTCCTAATATCTTTGTCTTTTATAGACTTTTAAATAATCAAGAGAGACTTTGCTAACAATTTTAAAAACATATTTATTTCTTTCTGGTATATATGTATAGATATGTATGTACGTAGGATATGTTCTAAGATTAACAAGGCCAAAAAATTACTATGAAACAATTCGAACAATTACCTATGAAAAAGCTACTTCCGTACACATTTAATGTAATTTAAAGCATATTATATTATAGTCGGTTTATATTATTTCTTACATTTCTAATCTATATAAAGAAAATAACAGTTCTAGTCAGGAATTATAACAATAGCTTCAATTCATAATATTTTGAAATTTTCAAGATACTACAATTTGTATAAGCACTACACTTCCTGCGATGTGTAAAATGGGGCAAGCGGTGAGGTACACATGCGCAGGAGAGAGAAAGTAAACGAATAAAATTGTTTACAAAAAAAATTTCACAGTAAAATATATTTTATAGATTCCCTTTGTTCATAAAGTGTATAGTTATAACTAACTAGTATCGGTAACAAGCAACGTAAACGAAGTCACGGGTTTGAACTAACTTACAGAAAAATCTATATTACGCTAAAGTCATTTAGGTAACGAAGCGTACAAATCGCACGGCGTACAAATTAACACATTTTAAATTGGTAATGTACTCGAGTACATATACATACTAAGCACGTGTGTGTTTCAAATAAGCTTTTGTTCAAACACCTACGCGATTTCATACACAACACGTCAACCGGCGATTTATAAGGTCGAGCCCATTATAGTGGAATATTTCGACGTTGCCCATTACTCTGTCACGATTGCCTGTTATTTCATTTATTATAACAACACTCGAAGCGGTTTAGTAAAGTTTGGAGTGCTAAAACAAATGCTTTTTCAATAGAAAAAACATCGGATAACCTACAGAGTTCCGATATTACAGTACAGTTTAAAAATGGACGATTATACATCAAACATATTTATTATTTTGTTTTTTATATATCAACTTATAAATATATAGTATACACGTACACTATAAACTTCACATTTGTAATAATTTATATTTTTTTTTTTTTGGTAATCAATCTTTCCGATTATTACTGTCACGTAGTCAATAATATCACAAGCGTCGTGCGATCATTTCAATATTAAGCATCGTGTGAATTAATATTTTAACAAGATGGTGGATCCCTTGCCAGAACCTTCCAGGGAGATTTTGTGATATCTCAGAATTTCATGCGCCATGGTATTATTTTCCGTTCGCTTCACTTATGCACAATAAACTAACTATATTACGTAAAACACCACCAAATTTACACAATATAGTGTCAAATAACACAAGATTATGAATAAAATATAAAATCTACTACATGACAGACTAAAATCTCGCCAAAAAATCCTATCTACAGTAATTATGTTCTTATTACTGTTGTTCTTAAATCAGTGCTGGGGGTCACTTGCAGAGGTGGCAGCCAACACATACTGAATTGTATGCCATTGTAGCAATACTATGGTATAATTTTAATATATTGTAAAGTTTAATTTCTGTCAGTTATTTTATGTTATACATATTAGTATGTCTATCTATGTACTACAATAAATATACTTAGAATCATATCAATATTAATAATAATTTTATAACGGCGATTAAATTGAGTTCTAAACTAGACTAGATAAAAGTTTAAAATGTATTAAAATAGTTCATTTATTGAAATTTAAGTTATTAAAACGCTGTAAAGACAGAATTGATAGGAAGCTATTACAAATGACAAATATGTAAGTTGTGCAAATACCATATCATTTTGAGCTGAGTTACTTACATCGCAAAAGCAAAGTGATAGCAATAATTACCAAAAATAACGTCAAATTTGCAAATTCAAATAATGTTAGTTATAATTAAGGCAATTAATAACAGCAAAATATGTATGCTTAGTATAGAAATATTTTAGTATATAATTCTATAAAGAGAAGTGGACATTTTAGTCTAATTTTAACCTTAGAATGAGTAAACCTTCTCAAACTACCAAACCTTTTAAAGTTTCATATTGTTTTTCTTATGATGATTGAAATAAATGGTTGTTATTAAAGCACTAGACTATTTTTTTTATATCATAGGAGGCAAACAAACAAGCGAGTCACGAGATGTTAAGTGATCACCACCGTCCATAGACATTTGCAACACCAGAGGAGTCGCCAATGCGTTGCCAGTCTGTGTGGGGGTAGAGGGAGAAGGAAGGGAAGAGGAGAGGGGAAAGACGAGGAGAGGTGAGGTTCCGGCGCTCTCATTGACCGAACGAAACGCAACAATGCAAGGACTGTTACTTCACGTCGGTTTTCTGTGAGACGGGGTACTACCCCGGGTGAACCGACCCATTCATGCTGAAGCTAGCAATAGCTTCAGCGTGACTCTACCACCTACGAATATTAACATCTTAATCATAACAAAAATAATGTTGTTTATCCTGACCTTATAGATATTTTCCCCATTTATTTAATTCCATTATAATTCGTCCAATTGTTTGAACGTGATTTATTAGCAATACCTTTGTATTCCATAACATTGTTTTAATTATATAAATAATTCTCTTCGTATTTCAGTCGATACTCGTTGTCCTAATTTGCTTCAGCGCATTCCAAGGAGGCTAGCTCGTGAGATTATGAAATCTAGATTGCGATGAAATTAATAATACTCTAGACCAGTGGTATTCAACCTTTTTTTTAAACGGGCCACAAACACATTTCTCTAATGGTGTCGCGGGCTGTCAACTACAAATATATAGTTTTAGCAGAATCAATTAAATCCTTCCCAAAAAATAATAAAAACGTTTCAACTTCTATCAGCCGATTCAGCAACATTAATACTACTGAACATAGCTATATATCGCACTCGAAACAGATGGGATGACGCTCCGCATTAGTATGAGCCACGTTTCACCATGCCCTTCACAGGCCAGCTCCTCCGATATGTTAGGTCACACAGGCCAGCTCCTCCGGCATCAGGTCAGAACAAGACCAGATCCTAAGACACGTCGTAACATGTCAGATCCAGTCCACCTTTGATGTGAATAGCTCAACTGTCTGAACGAGAATGCTCCCACGAGAATACCTTCCGAAAGAATGCCCCGATGAGTCGACAGACTCGCCTTTTATAGCATTCAGCTGAGTCTCGAACGGACGACAACGTCGACCAATGCAGTCTAATGCAATACCCCCGATACGGTCAATAAATAGTAAGTCAATAGAGTCAATCATGGAGAGTGGCTAAAAATAAGTATTAAATAATTAAACGTAATTTCGAATTAAAAACATATTAATATAGTGATAAATGTTCGTTCAATAAAACAAGCTTGGTATAACTCTTACATCATAAGGAACGCATTGCAGTCGGGTTATCTAGGATCTATTTAATTTACTCAGCGTACTCATAGTTTTTCTGAAGGGCAGGAAGTTTAAAATAATCGAAAATAAAGTATAATCGGGTGGGCCAAATACAAAGACCCGTCGGGCCCCAGGTTGAGCATAGCTGCTCTAGAGGGATTTCAAGACATCGCTGTTGCGTACAGAATAATTTATCTCCAAACAGATCCTTTAGAGAAAAATCTCACGTAGTAATGTCATATCGGTATGTTACATACGAGTTGGGACGAGAAAGTACCTACATTCAAAAATTAAAGCATTAGTATTTACCAGTTTATTACAGAGGGAGCGTAACTGCTCATTTACGCATTAATTTCACGATGTAAATTTATCTTTTTGTTTGTTATGTTTTCACACATTAAATACTGAACCGATTATCATAAGATTTTGCAAACACGTTGTCAGAGATACAGACAAGGTTATAGAGTATATATAACTCATAAAAATTTACGGCTCCCTAGGAATATGTCAAATCTACAATAACGCGCACGAAACCACAAATAAAAACTAGTACTTTATAAATAAATTAAATTATCATTTTCCTACAATATCAATCCATTGTCCGCAGGTACGAACCCCGGCATGTAACAACTAATTTTTCGGAATTCATGTACATTTACTAATTTAAATTGGTAACACTATCAGCTGACGGTGCAGGAAAGAATCGTGAGGAAACTTGAACCTAAGAAATATTCTTGCAGTACCAATGTATATAGCAAAACTATGCACTATCGATTTTTCAGAGTTTGAAATCACCAATACGTATTAGCCTGGCGTGATGATTATGCCCATATCTTCCTTTGGGAAGATCTCTATAGACCTGCAGTGAGTCTCTTACATGCTGATGATAATGATTATTTTCCTACCCTTATTTACCTTTTCCAATCTCCTCTATTAACCGCCCACTCAATATTCAAACTCTTAATACATGTATCATTCTATATATAATTCTTTCATTCGTTCTACAGTCTGCTACAGTGCATCTACTTCTATATACATCCATCTTCATACTTGACACATACATCTTAAAGGCATGTCCATACCAAGCCTACCTATTACTCCTCCACTTCTCATTCACTGGTGCAACAAGTCCGTCGTTTCATTAATCGAGCACTCGGATTAGCTCATCACGAAAGGAAGTATACTATAATACATTTTTCCCTAAGTTTTTAACTCATTTACTCACTTGTGATCCTTGAGATTATTTCACATTTCGCCGACCTTCCATTTATCCTGTCTCCGTTAAAGTATTGCTTTCCATCGATAAATGAAGTTACTAAAAAAGACGAGCCAATTGCGCTAGACTATTCAGCCTAAATGTGATAACAATTAGATGAAATTCAAGAAAGATTATCACCTAATTGCAAGGTGTGTGTCAAGATTTAGTTTATCTATTATATTTTGATGGGATATGTTCAGTATGAGGGTTGTAAGATTTATTTTCAAGATTACTCGATCCATAAAGGTAGGTAATTGCAATTGATGCTGTCAGATCCTGTCTCAGAGTGCAAAAATATTATATAGAATCACAAGAAAGATTAAGCCTCTTCAGTGCTGTCTCCTACTTGATGTTCTTTCATTCTTCCTACATATTTATATATCTACACTTAATCCATGTGAAGAATTTTAGTAAATTCTTGTTCCCAGGGACAAACAGGCGACTATCACGAGATTCGTCACTGACATTAACAGAATCGTGTCGAAATTGTACAAATCAACTAATACACATTTGCATCATAACGTTATAAGTACTCATCAAGTAGCATTATAAAGCCAAAGAGTTCCATTTCCTAATGTCATGGCTAGTTTTTAAATAATCTTGTTATTGGCCAGTTCCGGAATTTTTTGGTTTGTCCTATCAATACATATTGTAGAACAAAGTACTCAGCCACGTCTAATCGTCTGTGTGTCTGTCTGTTCGCGATAGACTCAAAAACTTGACTTCAACTTGACTCCAACTTTTCAATGTGTTTCCTTGCAAGTAACTGACAACCTGGAACTTCTTGGAATCTATCTTCGGACCTCACTTTTGAGCGCTAAATTGAACTGAAAGCAAGAACAGCTGCGAGGAAACTTGGGATTCTCTTTAAAGTTAAGCGATATTTTACAGCAAAACGACTTCTCAGCCTGTACCAAGCTCAAGTACGCTCATGTGGGGAATATTGCTGCCACTTATGGGATGGATCAGCCAAATGTCAGTTGGCCGCTCTTGATTCCATTGAACGTCGTGCTCGTCGGCTTGTCGGTGATGAAGCGCTGTGGGAGACAAAAACGCTCAGTTTAAAGCATCGTCGAAAAGTAGCTTGTTTCTCATTGTTTTATAGGTTACACTTTGAAGAGTATGCAGAGGAATTACACAACATAGTTCCACCGTCTCCATTCCATCAGAGGACGACTAGACGCCGTGAGAGTTTCCACCCTTACGTGGTTGATATTCCCATAACTCGTACGAAGCGATTTGCTTCCACATTCATTATGCGTACGGCTAAGGAGTGGAATTTACTCCCGGCGTCTGTCTTCCCGTAATCTTATAACTTGGGAGTTTTCAAGAGTAGAGTGAACAGGCATCTAGTGGGAAAGCGCGATACATCGTCAGCCTCATCGTCACTTACCATCAGGTGAGATTGTGGCCAAGCACGTACCTATTGTACATAAAAAAAAAACTACTAAACCGATTTTCACCAGTAGATAGAATGATTCATAAGGAAGGTTTAGGTGTACAAGTAGTCAAATTTTTTTTCTTATTATCAGCGCAAGACAACGTCCGTCGGGCCCTCTAGTTAATACCTTAGTCAGTACACACATTTATTAAAAAAAATAGGCTCGTCCTCGACTCAGTCTATGTGTTACTCAGTAGAATTAACATAGAAAAAGCTATATACTCGTATGTACATCTTCAGATCTCATATTACCTCGGTCCTGAATTCCTTAACAATGGATTTACATCTCTATCTATGAAAAACTAACAAATAGACAATCAAAAATGTGGATGAAAATTATTACCAGGCATAAATGCATACCATATAGAGTAAAACTACTGAGAACTATGAAACTTCCGAAGCAACTGTATTACTGGTTTGGAGAATAAATAAAGCATTAAATGTTATTCATGCCACTGCTTAGTTCGCAGATACGCCGGCCGGACTGCACAACTGTCGGACTTGTTCGTTTCTAGACAATATAACTTGTTCCTTCCTAGTTGCTCGCCAGGAAGATTACATCTCGGTAACAAGCGGGACATATTGCTTTATAAAAAGATTTAATTTAATTCTCTGAAAGAAGTTCAGAGAGTATTAACGCACAGACATTTTCAATGAAAGACTAGATGTGTCTTCTGCCTTTGTTTGGATGTATACATAATATATCATGGAAGTCATGATTCTTATGAGAATAAAATTGCGGTTATGTTCCGCAGTCGAATCTTGCACGTATTATTATACTGCTGTTGAGATAACTGCGGTTACTAGTAATTAAATGATCAATTATTTCAATGAAATGCTATTTATCATACAATTTATTATAAAGCTTCCCGTGCAAATTTAGATTGAACGCCACGTGAAACTTTTCAATTTTTCTGAATAAATTAATAACATCGAATACAGCTTCAATGGCTTCATTAATATTTTCATTAAGAATCCATTTAGGATCTCCGAATTATGAATGGTTAAATACTCACATATTTAACTGGATTGTTTATAAAAGAGTATATTGAATAATGAAAAAAAAAACACAAACACGGCTATAAAATTATTAAAACTTTGAGTTTTATTAAGAGCGAGTCGTTAATTCCGTTTAGTATGTGTATGTGGGAGTGTTAATACTAAGCCTCCATATACAATAAGATCACACTAGATCACACACTTAAAGATGACACAAAGTTGATATGTTATATGTCATGAACATAAATAAAAAATAGAAATAATATCAAGATAATTGTAAATGCGTCCGCTATAGTCAGTTACGTGTCCAGCCGGTAGGTGCTGCCAGTGCGTGGATTGTAACTATACATTTCGTTAATATTTGTGACCGCTCTGAATATAGCCGTAAATTCGACCTTGGGCAGAATATAGTTAGAAGTTAATAACAAAACAACATTAAAATATTATTATAAGTATCTCAAGATTATCAATTTATATCTACATTTGTGTTCTGTACAACAAATATTCACAGCGGTTAAAGCGATGCCACTGTATAAGCTTGGTGGTATAAGCTTCATTAAGCGAAGCAGACTGTACACCACAGATACATAAGAAACTTATTTCTGTTTGACATACGATACACTTGAATACTCTAGATCACTCCTATAGTTTTCACAAATTTAAGACACCTCACGTGTTAAAAACCCATCAGACTGTTTGGGTACGGAGTGTACGGAGAAGTAAACATACATTAATTCCAAACATATTAGAGCCCTTGTATACTGTCGTTTTTTAACGGAAAATAGCCCGGTACGGGAATCCTTAAAATTCCGTTGAAGCAACCGAGACGCTTTTCTTTTCGGTCGTCTCAAGAGACCCGTAAACAAAGAATGAGTAAGTCTACGCGTTCCTAGTACTTCCTAATCCAAAAATCTTGTTACAATAGCGTACTATTTGTACAAAAACGAGAAACAAAAAGAAAAGAGGAAGGAAATTACGTCGACACATTTTGGTTACTTGTAAAATTATTGTATACTAGACTCTGTCCGCGACTTTGTTCGCATGGAATAAAGATATCCTTTATTTCTAACACGCCGCGGCAGCTCTCAAAAGGAAAAATTACCCCGATTTTGAAATATTCTTCATTGTTGCTCTGCTCCTATTGGTCTTAGCGTGATAATATAGCCTATAACCATTCCCGATAAATGAGCTATATAACATTAATTTTTCAAATCTAACCAGTAGTTCCTGAGATTACCCCCTACAACGTCACAAACTCACAAACTTTACCTCTCTATAATATTATTATAGATTTATACTATCTTTACAAAACGAAAGAAAGAAAAAACAAATTAATTAAGATATTTTTAAAATTCATTGGAAATGGGACTCGTATATAAACTGTTTTGCGAGAGATATATGTATAGAGTGAGAGATGTGCGACGAACGACATTCCGTCAACAGAGGCCTTAACCGCGTTCTATGTAGGTGTTTAAAAAGATTGTTCATATAGCGCTTCCAGGATGTTTGCAAATGCTAGGGTTGATGATTTCTTTGCTATAATCCGTAAGAGAATAGCATCCATCCTGGGTAGACTTCGTGATAGTCCGAATAATATAATGAAAACAATGGCAAACATGTACGACAGTCCTTTCATGAAACACTGGATATCTGTTGTCATATAATATTGTGATGTTCATCTTTTCATCCTATTTCATATTCATTTGTATAAAGGCACATATTAATTTAGTTATATAATTTTATTTTTTAAATTACTACTAATGTATATACTTTATTTTTGTGGACCCTTGTTGTCTGATAAATAAATAATAATAATAATTATTATTATTATAAAGTCCAGTCATATTTTTAGGTATTTAATCATATCACATTTACCTTAAAATAAGTTTAAGCTTAATTCTTCTTTATCCCGCTTTATCCTTTGTTTAAGTAATCACATCTAATTTGTCTTTGTATTTGAGGAACAAAGTTCAGAGCGATCATTTACCATCCGTGCGAGCTGAAGGTTTCACCAACATGCAATTAGTTTCTTGTCTTCGTTTGGTTGTAGTAAAATTTATTCAGTAGTTATATCCATGTATTCAGGATTTGTGATTTCTTTTTAACTTTTATGGTAGATCCACGCTGATACTATAACTGGTCTTAACATAAACGGATCGGCCGTCCGTGGTAATACCACCCACTCACAGAAAACCAACGTGACGTAACAGTGCTTGCATTGTTGCGTTTCGTCCGGTCAGTGAGAGCACTGGAGGCCTACCTCCCTCCCTCTCCGTTTCCTCTCTTCCCCTTTCCCCTCCCCCCTTCCCCGCCAACACAGGCTGGAAACGCACTTGCAACTCCTCTGATGTTGCTGGTGTCTATGGACGGTGGTTATCAGTTAACATCAGGTGACCCACCTGTTCGTTTGCCTCCTGGACATAAAAAAAAAATACTTTATAATTTTTTTATCGATTGACCACAATCTTACCTGATGTTAGGCGACAATAGAGAGGTGGACTGGCTCTTAAGAGCAGCTATCAGAACACACCAACAAATGTTTGGTGAGATATTGTCAACTTTAGATGGTAGGTAGCCTGGTGGAATTAAAAATAGCCCTGCCACCATGTTGTGGTTGGATTACTATAATTGTCTTGACCAAAAGCTTCGACTCAGTTGCAAGGATTCGAACCAACGACGATCAACGCGGAGTCTGAACACGCTTTCAATTAAACCATCGTCGCCTTCGAACATGAAAATGGTTTTATTCCTTTGTGGTTATGTGGAATACAATTACGTGGAAATTACACGCTATCTGGAATACTTGTGAGATATATTTTTATTTATTTTTAAATTTATCCTCACCATTTCGTCTTTGTAACTTTTACCGATTTTATGGTAATTATTTGAAATTTTATCATTCGCGTTCCTACAGATCGACGTAAGGATAGCGTCAACAGCTATGGGTGTGTCTTTATACATAAGGTTGTATACAGAGTTGTCTATTTTTTTATACAAACCATGAAAACGTTCTTCGGATTACCAAAATGACACTGTTAAAATGGACACTCTTGGTTTTAATATTAAGGGGTGCCTCTTTGCCATTTTGCATTTCTTGTATGATTAAAAAGGTTATTTTTTCAACCTTTGGAGTTTTGCAACTCCTGAACGGTTTATCCGACCGATAAGATCTTTTTTTTTTCTCGAACTGACTACGCTATTGACTACTGACTACTATTGACTACCCGATAAGATCAGAATATATTCTTCTGAGAATTAAAACGCTCTATATAAAAGGTATTATGATTTCATGTATCTACTCTTTCACAAGTAATTCAAGATTAAATTTGAAATTAACAGAAATTTTAATGTTTTTGTTTTTACTCTTTTGGCGAATTTATCGACTCATTCCAAATGTTTGCTCTTGATAATCTCAATCTCTTAACAGTGCTCTTATAAAGTAGTCCGGTGAAGCTGTTAAGACCTTGCTAGGTCAATAGCGTAGTCAGTTCGAGAAAAAAAAGTACTCTTATAAAAAAACTTAGTTTTAGATGCGTAACGTTATTATCTTAAATGTTATTATATTGAATTTAGACTTAACTTTACACAGTAAAGTTTTGTATGTCTTCAAAAATCTAATCGAAATCGGTTTACACCATCTTGGAGATTAGCTCAAGCATCTGAAATTTTAATATTTTTATAGACTTCGATTTTATGGACTTCCATAGAAGTTGTGATGATCGAGTAATTAAAATCGACGCTCATCTAAATTCGATTATATTTATTGATGTAATACGGTTGGTTGATAGTAAAGAAAAACGCCATGAGTAAACTAAAAAAAATTGTCGAAAACTATGCCAGTTTATCAGATTAGATTTTTCGTATTTGACATTAAGTGTTATTATCAATTTTACCAAATCCCGTAAAGTGAAGACACTGTTATACCTTATTCTCTGTTAACGAATATATTAAATTAATATAATTTATTATATTTCGTATTCGACTGCGGTGTAGTAATAATAAATCTTGGTTAAATAAGTAAACATATAACTTTCTATTCCCATAAGAACAACAATAACCTACAAACATAAACTACAAAGAAAAATATATTATATTTTAAACGCATTCATATATATAAATACAATTATAGAGATCTACTGTTGGCAGTATATGTATCAACATTATTGGATGGATTTAGATCATTGTTTGTTTGTTTTACTTGCTAGAGAATTGATGCTCATTTAAAATATCTATCACGACAGCTTTAATTATCGTAAGATTGTTAAATAAAATGTTCGGTGATATTTTTTTTGCCGCCGAGAATTGGGACAAGCGGCGTGGTGTTTGTGTTTTTTAAATGTATTGTTGAGATAATAGATGAAGCGAAACAGATGATGTTGTGGTTTTTATAATTTAAAAGCTTTTTTCTAGATTCTGTCGATTTTATTTCAAAAACTTTGTAGGTAGAAAGTCACTAAATCATATTTTACAAGTAGACGAAAATCGTACTAAAATACTAATTTAAATTTGCCAAAAGTATTAATTATATCGATGTGATCATATTATTATTATAGAATATTAATAACGCCTGGAATTCTTTTATGATTTTTTTTACGAGTTGCGCAGCGTCGCACCTCAATTATTCTACGTCATTAGCACCGAAGTTGGGCTTCGATTGGGATTTAATTATTACATTATAAAAAGGTACATATTAAAGATTATTACTGCTACATTCAATGACATAGGTGGTAACCAGAGCGGCAAATTGCGCTTTTGCGGTCTACTGGATCAAATAAGGTAAAGTATATGGGGTTCGGCCGCCTTCCAGATGGACGAGCTTCTTTTCTTACTATTTTCCCATTACGTTTACTAACTTCTTTTGTGATCGTACATATAAATAACTATAATTTTCGTTGTATTTTTCAAATTCATGTGCCACGTCCCAAATGAGTGACAACCGCTGTGGACCGCCCCAATCGCTACAGCTAGATACACTAGTAGCTATATATAAGTAAAAAAAAAAAAAAAAACAAATATTTCAGTAAAATTTCTTTCTACAGCTTTCTTCAAAAGTAATGCATTCTTACGTAACGTGGGCTTTTAAACTTTTCAATTGTGGTAACTCATTATGTGTTACTGAATCTCGTCGCCCGGTGTGATATCCACCCTAGTGCTAAGCCTAGATATGTCGCCTTGTAAAATTAATAAATGCTTTTATGTATCCAGTGTGGGCGAGGTAAATGTGTATCCAGAATGACTAAATTGTCACTTAAATATAGTCAAATAAACGAAACTAGTACAGTACATAATCTAAAAATGTAATCATTTATGTTCGAGCATTCGCTCCTGCAGCAAGTTGTTATATATTTTTAATATGTTAACTTAATATAGTCTAAGTCTATGATAATGTCGACAGGTCAATAGCGTAGTCAATTCGTAGGTCAATTGCGTAGTCAGTTTGAGAATAAAAAAGTAGTCCGGTGAAGCTGTTAAAACCTTGCTGGGTCAACAGCGCAGTCAGTTCGAAAAAAAAAAAGGTAATGTAGTCTAAGATAGTAAACACCCTCATTTGACTGGCTCTTAAGTGCAGTTACTTGACACACCAAACGGTGCTTGACAATAGATTTTTTACTCGAGAGTGGTTGCTAACCATGCGGGCTTACAAAAAAGTCCTGCTACTATGCTATGTGTTCATTTAGATTATTTCTTATACCGAAAACTCCAACTCTATCGATAGGATTCGAACCTACGACAATTAATAATGTCTCCGAACACGCTATCACTTAAGGCATCTTCTACACTAATATTACAAAGGCGTAAAGTAAACGGTTTTGTGAGTTTGTGACGTTGTAGGGGGTAATCTCAGGTACTACTTGTCCATTTTGAAAAAACCTTTCAGTATTATATATCTCATTTATCGAGGAAAGTTATAGGCTATATATCATTACGCTAAGATCAATAGGAGTGGAGCACCAATAAAGAATGTTTTAAAATCGGGTTTTTTCCTCTTGAGTGCTTCCGCATATTAAGCATTTGACGCTAAAACTTGATTTATCCAGTTATCAGTTTTAAAACACATTTCTCTATCTATCTTGTTGCCTCGTACATCATCTACAAACGAGATCGATGGCGTAGATAACTTATGCTAAATTTGAACCAAAATATTATGAGATTTCCTAACCACATATAAAACAGGCCCATTTTTAATACGTCGTTCATTGGGCTTTATTAATATTCGTCGGAACGTTTGTTTGAGATTATAACCGCTGGCCCCATTAGAGTAATCGCTTTAATTAGTTATATGTTTTAGCGCTATTAATTTAGGAAAGAAAAATGCTTTGGTAAAGCAATTTAATAAAGGAAATTTTTCGCTTGCATTTGAATGAGCATCATATCTTAAATGTTTAAATTATAACGTTTCATATTTTATCTTTTGTTCAAGTTTTCATATATTTTATTTTTCTGTGCTGCAAATGTATACAGAAAACTTTAAAATTTTTAATATTAAAAAATAGGTTGATTTAAAGTATAAAACGAATTTCTTCTTATGCATGGCCTATTGCAAAATATTAAAATACGAACTAATGCTCCGAGGTATTGCCAGTTTTAAGTTTGTATTATAATATACTAGCCCCTGCCAGCTCTTGTGACAGCTCAGAATTCATGCTCCGTAGTATTATTACACTTGCTCACAATAACCGAACTATATTACGTAAAATATCACCAATATTACATATAGAGTTAACACAATATTATTAATTAAACATAGAGACCACAGCATTACAGACTAAAACAGTCTACAGTTTATAGACAGACTACAGTCCGCAAAAAAATCCTAGAGTGGCGTTAATCTATAGCCTACCAGAATATAGACAACAAGATACAAAAATGATTTCTGAAATACGATTTGATGTTCCGGAAACGAATGTATTGAAAAAGAATTAAACATAAACCAATAACAAATCTCTTGAGTTTTATACTTAAATCAGAATTAAGTATAGACATTAAATAAAAAAGTCAATAAAGCAAATAAACAAGAAGTAGGTTTTTATGGTAGGTAGGTTTTGATATATATATATATACTAGCTGTTACCCGCGGCTTCGTACGCGTTTTTTTAAATATATTAAATAAATTTAAAATTGTGATTACAGCAAGCAAGCAAGCAAGCAAGCAAGCAAGCAAGCAAGCAAGCAAGC
>JACEII010000028.1:1553420-1573910 GCA_014332785.1 Antheraea mylitta | reverse complement strand
AGAGTGACGATGTTAGCATCGCGCATGTCCTGTGGCACATAGCCTATTTTAGTATAGACATATATATCAGAGGAGACAAACAAACAGGTCGTTCACCTGATGTTACGTGATCACCACCGTCCATAGACACTAGCAACACAACAAGAGTCGCAAGTGTGTTGCCAGGTTGTGTTGGTGAGGAAGGAGGTGGGCCTCCGGCGTTCTCACTGACCGAAAGAAACGCAACAATGCAAGCACTATTACTTCACGACCGTGTTTCTGTGGACCGGGTGGTACTACCCCGGGTGAGTCGACCCATTCATGCTGAAACCAGTAATAGCTTCAGTTTAACTCTACCACCTACAACAGATACCTTGTAACGGATAACAGACTCATTGTTTTACCTTTCTAACTCATATACTTGTAACATCTTTACCCGAACTGTAACTAATGGTAGATTACCAAAAGCCAACATAATTCACTAGTAAAATCACGTAAACTCTATAAATTTAGTGACCCCAAACATAAATCACTCAAGAACCGTTCAATGCTCCCGACATTATTCCTGACACTTAGCTCCTTCACGATGTGCTTAATTAAACAGCCACTTTCACACGAAAACATTCTTTGATTTCATGCCAATTTACTTAAGGTTGTAGTAATTTTAATAGTATATTGTTCAAACACTACATTTTCAAAAGTACAATTCATTTACTCAGTGATTATTTGGTTCAAGTTTTACAAAATTTCATAATGTATGTATACTATAATAAAACTGTAACAAGTACGAAATCTGTACATTCAATATTTTTTGAAAATTTTAATCAGGGTAGACTATGTTATCGATATAGAAGCCAAAAATAATCTTTTTACAATTTTGTCTGTCTGTCCCTATGCACACGCATCACTCTGAGAGTACTGAACCAATCTTGATGAAACTTGACATAGTGATAACTAATATTACGAGATTACATCAAATATACTTTTTGTCTCATAAAACGCAAGGGTTTTTCCAGGATAACGAAAAACAAAAAAAAATAGTTAACGTAACTAGACTTTTTTGCGACAGTACTAAACTAAACTAGAGCTGGCAACGTTGGAAGAACAAGTATTTTAGAATAGCTGGTTAATATTGTGACAATTGGTCCATGATAACTGAAGTATGTTACAAAAGTATTAGATATAGCGATATATAATATGTCTTAGTGTGATTTTACTTTCTTTGTAGAAGGGTGCACACTTTCACTTCAGAAATTATCGCTGTCCGACATATTTTAAATTAAAACACTGGTTACATTCACAACTGCGAACGGTTTTCATAATTTAAAAATAGCGTTAAAAATGCGTCGTTTTATCCGTGACAGTCAATTGTCTAATGAAATAGTAACAAAGAAATCAGTGAAAGGTGCAAGCGCGGTGTGTTTGGCGGTATGTCAAAGGGCGCAAGGACCTCTGTGCATGCCGCGTAATACTGGTACAACGAGTGTTCGACAAACAATTTGAATGTTATGTTTATACAGATAGAGTTGCAGATGTTTTTGAGTACTTCGTCAATAGTGTAAAGTTCGTACTATAACCTGTAGCTTTGGAAATGTAACGTCACAAAAAACCATAATCTTCATCATCATCATCATTAGCAGCTCTTCTCGACCCAATGCAGAAAATAAGCCTCCTCTCTTTTAAAAATGAAAACATGTAATTGAAATCTATCGAGTAATTTTTGGATGTACGTAGGTCAGACTTTGGCCAGTGTATATGTATATTAGTAAGATTAAAAAAACAAATTCCAGAATATTATAAAAATATTATATTACACCTAATTTAAAAATATAAAAAATACATATACCTATACATTAAAAAAAATACTGACGATTAATTTGACCCGCAAAAAGCTAACGTCACGCAATATCTCCAGGCGGTCACCCATCCAAGCACTGACCACGCCCGACATTGCTTAACTTTGGTGATCGGGCATGAACCGGTGGACGTTGATGACAAAACATTTCTATCTACGCGTCTCTCTCGCATATTTGTGACGTCACAGAATATTAAATAGAAACAATTTGAATCTTACAGTTATACAAGTAGGGTTGCAAAGATTTTTGAGTAAGTATTTCGTTAATAGTGCAAAGATTGCATTTTGTGTGCCCGCGTATTTCGTTTAGATTGACATTTTAAAACTCGCAATATCTTTTGAATGTAATGGCCGATTTTAATAATTCAAAAAGTTATCTACAGGTACTGAAACAGTCTTACTTTAAAAATAATTTATTTGGATATGGATTAATATATAGACATGAATAACATAGTCTGGTATAGTTTTTATTAAGATTTATTTCAAAAATGTAGTTATAGTGACATAATCACAATAGGTAGACATATGGTACCGCGAGGTTTTTTATAGATAATAATATGTTCTTTAATATTGTAGAACATATTTTTGTTTTATCATTCATAGTTATCGCGGCGCATGCGATGAAATACATTTTATACCAAATTTTTTTCATACCTTTGATTACATTATTGAAATTTTAGTAGAAATCCCAATTAAAAAAAAAAATATAGTCTATGTTACTAAGGGTTTTTTTTCGAAATGTCTACGCTATTGACCCAGCAAGGTCTTAACAGCTTCACACTCAGCCGATTTTATTTTGGCAACCAGCTCAAGGGTGCACAGCACACCTCGGCTTGGCTGTTGCCTTTAGCATGCAAAATCGCGACCTATCTTAGCTAACCTAGCTAGCTATTCATATATGTATGAATTGTTGAAACGTATATGTGTACCAAGCATACACGCCTCAACAACTCCATATTTATTATCGGAAAATTGAGAGTTTTTCAGTTTGATAAGGGAAAAAAGTAAACCCTTCTACTTTCATGTGTAAGCGTGTAGGCGTGCACGTGTGTAGGAGTGATCGTGTAGTGTTGTAGCAGTGATGTATATTTGTGTGTCACCGTATCGCGCAAGCAACGCACTCAAGGGCTCCCTACCAAGGGATCGAACGTAGGCTTAAGCCACTACCGTGGGAGGCCTAATCCGATATGTTACTAAGGGATAATGTAGCATTCTAATGGTAAACGAATTATCGAAATCCGTCCAGTAGTTTGAGTTTATTCATAACTAACGTACAAAAATACTACGATTCCTTTTTATTATAATAGTTTAGAAAACTAATTTGAATCTTATGCTTTACTGATAGGGTTGTTAATAGTGCGAAGCTTGTGTGTAATCACCACGAATGTCGCCATGGCCGATTTAAGTTTAGGGTGCGCCTATAGATGTTTTACATCAAAAATCACATATAATTTAAACGTATAACCAATATGTTTGAGTGAGACCGGGGATAGTTTGGATTCACAATTGGAAACGGTAGTTGTGGCTGCAATCGAGTATCAGTTTTATCGCTTTTAAAAATATAATTGAAACCAGTGATAACCAATTTAGTGCAGACGAAGTTGCACGGGTCAGCTAGTTATTCATATAATATTAATTCATATTAAAACAAGTTTAATAGACTTCACGATTATTTGCCAATAAAGAGTACAGTGAAAGACTAAATAAAACTATGGATTTTATGTAGATAACAACTTTTTCAGTATCGATGTTAGTTTTCATTTCGAAAATCAAAATACTTTATTCAATTTAGGATATTTTCGGATAAACAAGTTATAGAAAAGAACCGGCAAGAAACTCGATCTTGTTTATCTTTTTAGCCTATATACTTCAAATACATTAACGTTCAATGCTCTGAAATGTTCTCCATCGATCATTAAAAATGTCATCAAAATCAATACAGCCATTTAAGGGGTTAATCTAAACAACCAACAGACACTATAAAAATATAAACAAAGTATTATATCAGTATTATATGAAAGAAAGTTTTCTAAAATGTATGGCTGTCTGTTTCTCAACGCGCAAACACTACTGCACGATTTGTGAACTTTTTTTTTTACTTTATTTTTGGCAATCAATCTTTCAGATTATTACTGCCATTGTCGCGTAGTCAATTATATTATAAGCGTCGTACGATCATTTCAATATTAAGCATCATGTGAATTAATATTCTAACAAGATGATGGATCCCTTGTTAGAACATTCAAGGGAGTTTTTGTGGCATCTCAGAATTTCATGCTCCTTGGTATTATTTTCCATTCACTTCACTTATGCACAATAAACTAACTATATTACGTTAAACACCACTAAATTTACACAATATAGAGTCAAATAAATAAGTCCTATTTTTTTTTTTATAATTGTTTCTTTTACTTTTATTGTCTTCCGCATCGTATCTTTTATTCATAAATGCTGTAGTCAACTGTAAATAGTGACATAAATAATTTTTAAGTATTCGCATGTATGTTTTTTAGTTTTTATTTTATGTTACTGTTGTTGATTCTATATGTTAAATAAATAAATAAAAATAAAAATAAATAACACAAGACTATGAATAAAATATAAAATCCAGAACATGACAGACTAAAATCCCGCCAAAATCTCTTTGTGAACTTTACAATAATATATCTCATAAATCAGAATAGCACACTGATTTTAATTTAATAATATTTTTTTCAATTGGTCAAAATATAACGATATATCAAATAAACTTGAAATAAGAGTTTTTGGCGGGATCTTGGAATGTCGTGTAGTGGATTTTATATTTTATTCATAATTTTCTGTTATTTGGCATTTGTAATATTGACGGTGTTTTACGTAATATAATTATGTTATTGTGCAAAAGTGAAGTGGATGGAAAATACTAACGCGGCGCATGTATTCTGAATTGTCACAAAAACTCCTTGGAAAGTTCTAACAAGACGGACACTAGTTCATTTATATGTTCCCAAGAAATTTGTAACATCATGATCTATTCGTCAATCAACTAAAAGAATGGTTACCAAAAAAAAATTGAAATATTTCTGCCTTCTAAGAACTACTTTGGTGTACGCTGCATTAAAACGTCAGGGTTGATCGAAGATAATGGATGGTATTCATATTAATTTCAATCAATATTCATTATAAAAGCGCAATTAGTCTTATTTCTTTATTAAGGGTAGAACTACTTAGTCGATTATAAATATTTCCTAGAGACTCTGATGCGTCCAGAAAAGGACAAGACTTCTTTCAACCAGAAAAAATGTTACAATTCCGGAATAATAGCTATAACGTATATAAACACGAGCGAAACCGCAAATCAAAGCTCGTCAAATATAAGAAATGTAGACGTCATTTCATGGGAGTCTTGGCTCTATATATGTACGTTTATCTATACTAATATTATAAAGAGGTAAAGTTTGTGAGTTTGTGACGTTGTGATGTAGCGACGTTGTAGGGGGTAATCTCAGGAACTACTGGTCCGATTTGAATAATTCTTTCAGTGTTATATAGCTCATTCATCAAAAATGGTTATAGGCTACATACATCATCACGCCAAAACAAATAGGAGCGAAGCGCAGATGAAAAATGTTTCAAAATCGGGATGCTTTTTCGTTTTGAGAACTGCTGCGTGTTACTGTTAGTGTATTTTCTCCACGCGAACGAAGTCGCGTGAGGCTAGTTTAGACATAGTTTCGTTAATACAAAATCAATTACATTTAGAAAACGCGAATTTTAACTCAAAATATGAAATGGTACGTTGTAAGCACAATGGAGTTATAAGGAACTAGTATCTACCTGCAACTTCGTTCGCGTGGAATAGTTCCTTTCGGCTAACGCTAACACGCTGAGGACGCTCTAAAAAGAGAAAAAATCTCTATTTTGAAACTTTCTTCACTGGTGCCTGGCACCTATTGGTCTTAGCGTAATGATATATTATAACCTATAACTATAACCTTTGGCGATAAATGAGCTATATATCACTGAAATAATTTTTCAAATCGGACCAGTAGCTCCTGAGATTACCCCCTACAACGTCACAACGTCACAAACTTTACCTCTTTATAATATTAGTATTAGTAAGGAATAAGGGAGAAAAATTGATATACAATCTTTAACTTTGACCCAAACCAGACCTTGTACCGAGTTATATTTGATTCAAAAACTTACCCTCCCATGGTATTTTACATGTAAATTGTTCGCAGAGTTACTAAGGGTATTATAATAGTGTGGGAAATTTTACCGGCAACCTTAGGGACCGGTCCAAAACTGGCTGAACTATATACATTTGGGTTTTACCTTTTCGCATATTAGCCCCTGCGGAGCACTAATTATACTAATTAATCTTTCCATACATAAGCAAGCAACATAAATAAAAAGTGTCTTTATATAAAAGTATTATCGTATTATATGCATAATGACTAACACTTTTAAACCCTACTCCATTCGTATCGGCTGTATTTTCTACCCCATTAAAACATTCTAGGAGTGGTAGAGCCACGCCGAAGCTATAACTGGTTTCAACATGAATGGGTCGACTCGTCCGGAGTAGTATTACCCTCCCACAGAAACCAACGTGAAGTAACAGTGCTTGCCTTGTTGCGTTTCGTTCGGTCAGTGAGAGCGCTGGAGATCCACCTCCCTCCCTTTACCCCCTACCCCCGTCCCAACCAATATAGGCTAGCAACGCACTTGCGACTCCTCTGGTGTTGCTAATGTCTATGGACGGTAGTGATCACTAAATATCAGGTGACTGTTTGTTTGCCATCTTTCATATTAAAAAAAAAATCAGCAATTATGTTATCCAAAAAAAAGTTTTTTTTTAACCGACTTCGAAAAAGGAGGAGGTTCTATGTTCGGTTGTATGTATTTTTTTTTAATGTATGTTAATCGATATCTCCGTCAATTGTGAACCGATTTTAATGATTCTTCTTTTGTATGATTCGGCTATACTCCAAGGTGGTCCCATATAAATTTGAATAAATTATTTAACCCCTAAGGGGGTGAAATATCGTTTATTTGATTTTCACCCACTTCGTGTCTACGTATGTATATTCTTGTACTTGAAACCGATTTTAACAATTTTACTTGAATTACCGATACCTGGGAATAGGTGTTCTTCAAATTAACAAAAAATCCAACCATAAGGGTTGAAAATAAAGGGATGATTAAGCTTATATGAATAAATGAACTTCCCCATAAGCTAAATTTAATGAAAACTTGGAAGAAATTGTTGTAGTGATAAGAATATCATTTAATCAATCCTGATTTGATCATGAAAATTGAGAAATTGGAATGGAACTCCTCAACGGCTTACAGAAGCTATCTTGTGTTTGGGTACATATGACTCGTTTGATGAGGACTAACATGTGGGGTTATGACTGTTGAGGCAATTCCCGTGAAACGGACATTAGGAAAGATGAGGTTCTGAAATTCGTTCACAATCAACCTAATTTTACCAGTTGGATCTAGTACGGTGTAATATCATGTTTGTTTGTCAAGTTATGAACTTATTTTATAATTAATTAGAACAATATAAATATATTGATATACACTAAAAATGGAAAAATAAAATTTTTTACAAAAAAAATTGAACCGACTTCGATATCAAAAACTTATAAAGCACTGAGAAGTGAAAAATAAATATATTATTAAATTAATCAAATTAAATAGAATATATGAATTTTTGCGCTACCTACAGATATATTGGAAGTCCGTGCCAACCGAAATTTCAAATTTGTTGCAGGTAGAAAAGTATATTACATTATACACATATATATATATATATATATATATATGTGTAATAGAGTGGACTTCGTACCTATGTAGATATGATTTTCGGTTGGCACCGACTTCCAGTATATCTCTAGGTAGCGCAAAAATTCATATATTTTATTTAATTTAAATAAATTTAATAATATATTTATTTTTCATTTTTCAGTGCTTTATAAGTTTTTGATATCGAAGTCGGTTCAATTTTTTTTGTAAAATTTTTTTTCTTACTTCCAAACTAATAATATAAGTGTTAATTTTAGTTCGGTTGTTTGTTATAATCTCACGTCTCGGCTACTGAACCGATTACCATGAAATTTTACAAACAGGATGTTAGGGCTAATGAAGAGGATATAAAGGTTTTATCCAGAAAAAGTATTGTTACTGAGGGTAGATAAAATTTAAAAAAAACATTAAGGAAATTGAAGTGAAGCCGCGAGTGAAAGTAACTATACGTAGTTTTATGAATCTAATTATTAAAGTATTTTAGAAGTGCAATTTAAGTGGGGCAAGCGGTATTGGATGCACGCGTAGGAGATGGTAAAGTAAACATGGTTTTTTTTTATAATAGCACGGCAAAGTGACTGCACTGTGTCTGATGGTAAGCACAGTGCAATCCAAAAACAACGGCGACTGCCGAGAGATACGTCATCCTTCGTCGGTCGTCACTGTCATGCCGGCCTGCGTAAATATCTCTTCAAGTTACGCTTGAAGGACCCCATATTATAGGAAGGAGGGAACACACATGTAACATTGTATAAAAAAAACTTTATAAGCAAAGTATATCTTTGCAGTTGTATCTTCATTTCTACATAAAATATGTTGTTAAGATATTAAACAGCGTAGAAGTCACGGCTTTTATTTCGTATCAAATAAAAGAGAGATCTAAAAAGGATCTTATGAAATAACTAACGATTGAAAGAGTTTATTTCGACAAAAATCATTATTTATATTGCATTTGAGAATGAAATATTATTTATCTAGTAAGAGTCTGGAAGATAACCACATAATAGAAAAATACTACCCATTTCATTCAATTTTATATAATCACAAACATACCTACTAGTTTAAAAAAACATAGCATTTCTTACTTGCAATAATACAACTGCTTGCAGGTCAAATTCATGACAATTTTATTCCAATCTTGTAGAATAAAAGTAAATCACCATATTTCTTATTTTTTTCTGATAAAATATAAACAATGAACTTTTTTATAAGCCTTGTTAGCTGTGGAAAGCTGATCTTTGTCTAGACGAATTCACAACAATGTACAAAATAGAATGGATATGAAAAAAATGGAATCGACTCCCAGCGGCGGTTTTTCCAAACAATTAAGAAACACGCGTACACTTCTTTACAAGGCCGACAATACAATGCGACTCCCTTGGTATTGCTAATGTCTATGTATAAAAACCAATAGCTAAAACTGAAATCAAAGTCGTAAAAGACATACACAGAACTAATTGGAGATAATGTCTAACAGCAAGCCTTAGAACCTTACCAAATTCGGCCCCTCTCGGCAGCAGCTCAAGCCTAGGTCCGTTCCCTCGGTGTGGAGTCCTTGAGTGCGCTGCTGTCGCGATACAGTGACACAAAATCTTACAGCACTGTGAAAACATTACACATATCACCTCCATACACGTGCACGCATACACGCTTACACGTGAAAGTGGAAAGGTTTTGTTTCTTTTCCCTATCGAAATGGAATAGTTTAGAAAATTATCCGAAACGAAATACACATAAGAGTTGTTGAGGTATGTATGCTTGGTACACTTATATGTTTCAACAACTCATATATGTATGAATAGTTTGCTTAGGTCACCTCAGATAGGTCGCGAATTGCACGTATCAGGCAAGCCGAGGTGTGCCGTGCACCTTCGAGCTAGTTGTCAAATAAAATCGGCTGAGTACCCTAAACGCTAACTAGGTCAATAGCGTAGTCAGTTCGAGAAAAAAAAGACAAATAAAACCTTAGAACCAGACCACTAAATCTGAAAGGTACATTCAGATCTATTGACAGACTAGATTGTTGTTAATCTGTCTACACTGCAAATTACTGTCTCGCCGACATTAAAGCATTGTTTACTTAGGGTCGTTAGTAAATGGCACGTCATATCCGCGACGAACGGACTCGGCTGACGTGACAAAGTTCATTATAGCCGCGCCTAAACGTGCCGCAGGCTTCAAACCGGGCTTAAGTATTTGCGACATGTTTCGGATAATGCTCCATTTGACATAAATTTTCAATGCGTCACAGTGACACATAAGTTCACTGTTTCCTTGACCCGGTATTTTTCATAAACTTTATTTCAATTTGAGTATAGAAAATCTGAGTCCTCATATAATTTATATCTTCTACCTAATCTTCCATTTAATAAGAATTTTAATATAACCCGCCTGTGCGTTTTAGATTTTTGTGAAAAAAAAGAGAAGAGAGACGAAGGTAGGTGGGCCTTCGACACTCTCACTGACCGAACAAAACGAAACAATGCAAGCACTGTTACTTCACGTCGGGTTTTCTGTGGGTCGGGTAGTAATTTCTTTCCTTACGTGACGTTTTTTAACAGTCGACTGCTACTGTATGCCACTTTAAATTACATAGTTAAAAAAAAATCAACAAATAAATTGGATGGTCCACTGACATGAGGTTATTAAATAATACGCTATATATATATTTTAACAAAATACGTAAAAACTTTGTTGTGTGTAAAAATTGTTACTAACAATTTAATCATTTTTCGCCATATTCCATTTCAACCGATATCGTTAACATTCCTAAGAATAAAAGGAACAATACCTACATACTTCTTCGCTGATATAAAAAGGAAAACCGACGGCAGCTCTTAAATGAATAAGGTACAAGAACGAAACGCTCAATACCACTTAATGACGATCCTAATATCAGCAGAATCAAGAGCTTTTCGGCCGAAGGATCCCTTTGATTTAAGATTATATAAGAAAGATTATAGGGAAGTTGCTGAAATAAAGTATTACTAACAAAAGCCTAAAAAGAATACATCCTTAATCTTTTCGAAATTGGAGACTTAATTTTTTATTTACATAAATAAATAAAATTGATGTGTTTTTGTCATGTCAGAATAAGTTCTAAATGAACATAAAACATATACATGGCATATACAAGTTAATATTTAAATTTTTGTCTGTCTGTCTGTTTACCGTTCATATCGGTTTGAAAATCCTTATTGATTTCATAATATAATCCGAAGTAATTCTAGGACTATGTTGTCTATCTTCTGATACATTATCTGTTAGCATTAGGAACAATTGTGGTCGAACTATGATAGCGGCACGCCATGATGTCCTCCTATTGACGTTGTCCGCTCATGAAGCATCGTATTAATTAATAACTATATTTGAAGGAGTAAATTGCTGTTCTTTATTGTAACAATTGTGACGTGTAGTTAGTACTAAAACTTATTGAATATATAATTTTAGAACACAGAATTAATTTAGTACAGATTTGTAAATTACATACACGTATAAACGTATACTACACATCTAACTATTACTACATCTAACAATACTAGGTAGGATCCTCAATGGATTATAATTATTATATTACTACTAGTTTACCCCGCAGCTCTGCACTCATTTTTTAAATTGTACTAAAGTAATATAAAATTGTGAGACTATGTACAATTATAGAAATGCTCTTTAAAAACAATTGTAAGTACGAAACGCACGCCGCTTACACTAATATGGATTTTTTTTTTTTTTATAATATCAAAGGAGGCAAACGAACTGGTGGGTCACGTGATGTTAAGTGATCACCACCGTCCATAGACACTAGCGACATCAGGGACGTTGCAAGTGCGTTGCCAGCCTGTATATGGGAGAATGGGGAGGGGAAGGAAAGGGAAAGCAGGATAGAGGAAGGGACGTGGGCCTCCGGCTCTCTCACTGACCGAATGAAACACAACATTGCAAGCACTGTTATTTCACGTCGGTTATCTGTGAGAGGGGTGGTACTACCCCGGAGGAGCCGACCCATTCATGCTGAAACCAAAAATAGCTTCAGCGGGGCTCTACCACCTACATGTGTATATCTATACATATAATAAAAATGAAGTGTCTGTATGTAACATCAAAATAAAAAAAAATGACCGATTGGGTATGAAAGTATACACGCTTCTTATAACAAAAATGCAGTTTTTAAATTTTTTGTCGGTCTGTCTGCGTGTCTGTTTGTTCCGGGTAATCTCCGAAACGGCTGGGCGGATTTTTCTTTTGCTGCGGGTTGGCTTTTAGGATTTTTTTAAATTATCATTATTTTTATTTTTTTATTCTTCTATTATAAGAGAATTCGGCATATTTCCAAAATTCCAATTTATAGCAGCATGATGACAGATGTTACAGCTTGGATATTATTGTGAATAGATCTCTGTATCTGCCATTAACCCTCTACTCTAATTATAAAAGTATTGATTTAAAAAAATGATTATTATTTAGGCTTTATTTAAGGATGTAATTTGTAAAACAACAAAAGTTGCAATTATTTAAAAAAATTAACCCATATATAGGTTCGTATGCGGAAGAGGGTTAAAAAGCTACGCAAAATCGGTCCAGTCAATTCGGAAATTGGACGAGACAAACAACATACGCTACAACTTTATTTATACGTATATCTATAGAAATTGCATACAGATTATCACAACATTCAAGTCTATTACAATTTTCACAGATATTTAAAAATACTCGAAAGTAATTGACCAGTGTCATAATTTTAATTTCTGAATAAACAAGAAAGGTAACGAAGAGTAAAAAGCTATAAAAAAACAGGTAAAAAGTATACCCATTAGCAGATTAAACTTTGATTAATTAATAGAATCATCAGAAGTATGCGCATTAATCTTAATACGTGTCGAAAGATGGGTTGAAGGAATTAGAACCCGAGAAATTAAAGTTATAGCATCATTAGAATTTCTGTCCTCCGAAGTTTGCCCTTGACAGTTACGGACAGGTCGTTTCGTGAATTTCGTTTCGAAATTTGACCTTTAAACTTCGAATATTGTGTTTTCAAATAAATTATATAGGGATTTACTATAGCTATAATAATATATCTCTTGTGGTAGAGGATGGGGGCGGCGGTTATAAAGGTATGACGTCAATATTAAATGACGTTCTCTTTTATTCAAGACCAATCAAGTCAATGATATAAGGTAGTAGGTGGCAGAGCCATTGCTGTAGCTATTACTGGCTTCAGCATGGAATGGACGGCTCGCCCGGGGTAGTACCACCTGACCCACAGAAACATAGATGTAAAGAAACAGAGTTTACATTGTTACGTTTCGTTCGGTCAGTGAGAGCGCCGCAGGCCCATGTTCTCCCTCTCTCTTGTCCCTACCGTGTCTCCCCAAACACATGCTGGCAACGCACTTGCGACTCCTTTGGTATTGCTAGTGTCTATGGATGGCGGCGATCACTTAACATCAGGTGACCCATCTGTTCGTTTGCCTCCTATGATATTTTAAAAAATTAAGTGCTTACCTTAGTCCACAGATACTGTAATCCACTATTGAATACAGATACGTATATTTATTGAAATGTGATCGATTGGACGCTCGCTAAAATTAAACCCTCTCCTTTTTTTAGATGACTTATATTGTTGGCTTTAAGTGCCATTACAGTATCGCCGAACTCCGATTTCGCTACGCATTTTTAGGCTTATTTCGTATTATAGAGAGTAGCTCTTAATATATATGTGAGTACAAATACTTTTTGACAGTAGAACGATCGTTACTGCGACATATATAGATCAGAATTATTATTATAAAGCCAACATTATTTTGTTCATGGTGTTAATATCTGAAACTATGATACAAATTAAAATACTCTCTAATTTATAGTTTTAATAGGATTTATTACGGAAACATAATGCTAACATCACATGTCAACCTTTGAGAGTGTAGCAATAATTATACAAAGTGTAGGTCAAAATATACACTAGTATAACAATGTTCAATGATGGGTGAATGCACACACACATAAAATAAGAGCAGAAAAGAGGTATCGGCCGGACGACGAATCTGTGTTACGGTCAAGAAGAGCATTTCAGCCAGGACCGTCTCGAGGTGTTGATGCTGTCAGTAAGAAGCAAGCTACGTATCGTGATTGGATCAAGAGTCGTGCTAACAAGGATCCTTATATCTACACCCTCAAAACAGCTTATAATTCTGCTACCGAAGCTTGTGAGAGGGCCTATAATAAAGCGGATGCCCGATGCATTGCACACTTAGGTCATGAGCTCGTAAGTCATCTGACTAACAGTCGAGTCTACTAGAGTCTGATCTAAGCTGTGCAAGCCAATTTTTGTCGTTCAACGTTGCCGCCACTGATGTACTCTGACGGGACACTGGTCTATGAGTTGCAGGAGAAAGCGACGCTATTAAGCAATCTCTTTGCGGCGAATTCCTGGCTCGTTGATCGAAACACGCAACCGCCTACTATTCCATACTGCGGTGTCACTACGCCAGGATTACGATTCAGATAACGTGAACTATTAACAGAACTACGATTACTTGATGTTCGAAAGACTAGTGATCCGGATGGCATCCCAGCGGTTGTTATAAAAAAAATGTGCTACCGAGATAGCTCCAACATTTACGCGCTTATACCGCCTGTCTTACGTCTCTGGTGTCATGCCTGGGGCTTGGAAAATAGCCAATGTTCAACCGATTCCCAAGAAGGGAAATTGGTCATAGAGCATTACCGACTTGAGCATGAATTGCGCATTCGCATTCCTATACCAGTGAGCTTCCTTACCACGTGGCTTAGTCAACATTTGCGCTTTATACGGAATTTTGAAATTTTAAACATTAAAACCCATTACATACCTAACTGTATAGAAAACAATAAAGTATTCGCGCTAAAAATGAGTTTGTTGTTTAAAACCCACGATCGTTTGAAAGCAAGATTTTATATTTTGAGTCATATTTTAAATATATTTGCTAACTAATACCCACGACTTCATTTGTATTGTTTATTATCGTAAGAATATATATTACAGAGGAAAAACAAAGGAAAGTGAAAGGAAAAATATACTTTACAAAATTTCTTTGTAAATAATATTACCGTTTACTTTCGTTTCCCTGTGCATTGATGCCATACCCCTTGGGTTATTTTTTAATTCTAAAAGGCATCAAATAGACAGACGGCCCTTCTTATGGTAAATGAGTACCGTCGCCTATAGACATCTGAAATACCAGGTGTATCGCTGTTACGTTTTCGGCCTTGAAGACTGTGTTTCAATCATTTTTTGAAGAGACCAGTATCATAACTGGGGGTATACTGTACTGGGTAACCTTTTCCACAACTTCAACGTACGCATAATGAAGATTCTGGAGAACCTAAAATTTTTTGCTGCTTTATTAAGCTTAAGATTATTGGATGAGCTACCAGCCAGCGTACGAATGGGAGGTACGAATTTCGAACTTTGATGAGGGCACCATGATAAAAAGTTCTGAATTCACATATTTCTGGATAAAACAATATTTATATCGTAGTTGCTTTAACTTTCATAATTTTATGTTAAGCGGAGAATAATTTCTTTTTTAGACAAGAACTAAACGTCTAAAAGAAGTCGTCGCATATAATGCAAAGACAGCAACCACATGAAAGTACGAGCTATCAGTACTGTCTTACCATCTTTGAACAATAAACTAATTCTTGTGCGAACAAATATAATGCAGAAGTAAATTTTGTCGCCAATATTCCCTTATGCGTCAAACATGTCTTTCACAATGACCATCAGTAAGATAAATATCTTAGGAACCCGAACAAATGTTTTGACATAAGAAGAATATTGTCTGAAATCTAACCTGAGATGGAGAAAATTATTTGCCATATACGACACAAAGGGTCTAAGAGGATAAGTTGAAGACGTATCTTAGATAGAAATAACATCGTTCGACGTAGGTACCAATCACTGAAAATGAGCCGAAATTTCTAACAGAGGAAACCATCGTAATGAAATCATAGCATGGTGATAAGGCAATTTTTAAGCCCGCCTGACTACCTACCACCCTCAAAATGAAAATATGTTGCCATCACCTGTACGTTTGTTCCGTCAGACACATTTAAGAGCCAGTTGTAGGTTTAGCATATTTACCACTTTGGGCCCAATCATTACATAATATAAAAAGAATAAAACATATAAACGCAATATATAATATGTAATAAATAAAGTTATTTGTACACCGCAACGCATAATTGCATATTTCGGGGACAAACATTTATGTTTCGTGTGTTCTTATATTCCATACTAGAAATTTACCGAGAAATGTAACTTTGTCACGAATTAATTCCCCAATATAATCGAAATTCCTCATTTTGAAATTAATTCACAGAGTTATGCTAATAAACGGCCTCCATGCCAAATTATAAAAAAGTAATTCCTTGAGCAATCCTAATTAGTTTTACAATCGGTAAGTGAGAGGCATTTTTAATTTGAAGGGCTCATCATCATCATCATTACAGTTATCCCACTTAAGTAGGCACAACATGTTTTCTTTTTCCATTCTCTCCTGTCAAATGTCATCTCAGTATTCACAGATTTTACGGACATATCGTTTTTCACACAATCCATCCAGACCTTTTTCGGTCTTCTTCTACTTGTATATCCGTCCACTATCATACTCAACACTTTCCTATTCACATGGTTTTCATCTCCCATCATGGCATGACCATACCATGCTAACCGAGTACTCCTCAACTTCTCTGTCACTGGTGTTATTTTCAAACTGCCTCTAATATACTCATTCTTAATCTTATCCATTCTAGTTTTACCCCACATCCACCTTAACATTCGCATCTCTGCCGCATGTAATTTTCTCTCATCCGTCTCTTTCGTTTCGTTCGATACACTATTTAAGGCTATAGGAGAAAAACTAGATGGATCACCGAAATCGCAAAACAAATGTTCAGTTTTTGTTCTACTAATTTTCAAACCAACATTCTCCAGTCTTTCTCGCCATTTTTCCAGCCTGCTATGGACATCTGCAGCATCTTCTCCGATAAGAACAATATCATCAGCAAACAGCATACACCAAGGTGTCTCCTCCTGTATGTCTGATGTTAACGCATTCATAACAAGAACGAATAAATAAGAGCTTAAAGCTGAACCTTGGTGCAAACCTACAGCCATATTGAAATTATCGGTAACTCCAGCCGCTGACCTAACGTATGTTTTGGCTTGACTGTACATACAACGAATAAGTTGTACATACTTCCCAGGCACTCTTTTCTTTTTAAGAGCCCACCACAGAACGTCACGGGGTACTCGATCATATGCCTTCTCCGGATCAACAAATACCATATGTAAATTCTTATGTACTCGTCTCTATTTTTCGCACAGTTGCCGAAGTGCGAAAATGGCATATATTGTCGCAGGTCCAGGCATAAACCCAAATTGATATGTCTTTGTTCTTTAATCCTAAAATAGACTATTTATCGCACTGTACATCCATACACCATAGTATTCGACATAAATTTCATCTTTACATCTTAATACGTTTGAGCCCAAAGAAATATTGACGTACATTGAATTATTATATAGTACGTACATATATTATTGCTTTGGGCGACGAACAAACGGATGGTCAACAAAACAACTCTATGAAAGTTCTATTATGATCTACTGAACCTTAAAAAGGTTTCTTTTAATTCTAGTCCTGAGAGATTGAAAAAGTAAAATGATAAAGGTCTTTGTGCGATTTGTATGTACCTGTACCTTTTACGAATTATTTCTTTTTTAAAACAGTAAGACAAAACAATTTTTTACAATTTGTATGTAAATAAACGAATACAAATTATACATTAATACTAGCTGGCCGCGTGGACGTAGCCTCCCTGCTTTGAAAATAAAAAGAACCCTAGAGTCAACCACAGCGCCACCTACCGGGTCCTATTGTGAATCTAAACCGTTCTCGGATCCACTGGAAAATGAAATTTCATCAAAATCGATCCAGCCGTTTAGGAGGAGATCAGAGAGACACGCGTACAGAAGAAATTTATATATTAAGATATCACGATAATTATTTGTTGTAATCTCTATAAGAATGAAGGGTAATGTCATCAAAAGCTCAATTTTTTAAATTTATATACAGCCATTTGAAGTCTGCATTCAGATTTCAACATACAAGTACAAGATATTCTACAATAGATACAGGTTATTAAAAAAAATACAAAAGTCATAAATGTAGTCAAAGTTATTAATACTCCTAGCATAATTTATTATACAGTACCTGGGCGACCGATCCTAGCTCGGTTCTAAAAAACATTTTTAAATTAGTAAAACTGTTAGGTTTGGCTCATGAAATTAGCATTTTTTCACATAAAAACAATATTAAAAAAAGATATCTCTCTTATAATTATAATAATATAAGATTATTTATGTAATTAAAATAGATTGTTAGGTTTCCCATACAAAATTATCATTAAAAAAAAACTATATACACTCGCATTCGAACTGGGGTTACATGGATTTTCGAACCAAATTTCCACCTGCGCTATTTTTTTATTTAAAAAAAATTTACCGTCCTAATCTAGCTATATGTTTTCATTGCCCGAAATCTCAGTTTTATAAGTTTTATATGAATAAAATCTAGCTAGATCGATTTATCATCCCCTAAACTACCTACTATACTAAGTTTCACGGAAATAGATAACGCTGTTTCCGAGATCCTGAATATATACATATTTACAAGAATTGCTCGTTTAAAGGTATTAAATAAATAGATATATAAATAGATGAGGGCAAAACACAAATTATTCTATTACTTCTCACTTCTGATAGCATCTGTGCGGCATCTTTATAATTACTTAAATGACATTTAAAAGTCAATTATGTTAAATGTTTTAGAAGATAACTTCTCAACGCCACTTAAACTCCGGTAACTAAAGTTACTAAAGTTGGTAGTTCGATAACTCTTTGAATAAGAAGTTTATGATGCATCTGCTATACTTTAAAAACTTTGGAACTGTTCGCTTTACTAATTCTGTGTAAAAAACAATGAAGATTTTATTATCTTATTTTATAGGTTGCTTTTAACATCATTATAGATTATTATTTTTTGGATTTTTGCATCATTTGTATTTTCTAATATATTTGCCGTGAGTTATTCGTAGGTACTTTGCTGGATCCTTAATCTTTGAATTTCTTCTTGTCCAAATCCAATCTTCCAAAAATCCAATTCTTTTTTTATGTCATAGGACGCAAACGAGCAGATGGGTCGCTTGATGTTAAGTGTTCAGCACCGTCCATAGCCACTAGCAACACCAAGAGAGTCACAAGTGCGTTGCCAGCCTATGTTTGGAGGCAGGGAGGAGAGTCGGGGGATGAGGAGAGGAAAAGTGAGGTCCGGCGCTCTCATTGACTGAACGAAACGCAACAATACCAAGCACTGTTACTTCACGTAGCTGTTTATGTGGATCGGATGGTACTACCCCGGACGAGCCGACCCATTCCTGCTGGGACCAGTAGTAGCTACAGCGTGGCTCTACCATCCTTAAACTTTATCGAATTAACTAAATCTATTGTACTGATTCACATATTATAAGTAGAACGAATATAACTTATAGAATGTACGAAATCATACAAGAATAATTTATTAGACAAAATTTTATGAGCACTACCAAAAAGAAATATTCGGTAAGGAAAGTCTACATGTGTAGTTTGAGCTAAAAATATCAAAGGGGTTGAAGCATTGAAATGATATACGTGTTTGAACATCGCGTGAGCTACGTCGTTATCGTATGCAGTCAGTCATATGCCGTGACTTCGTCATGTTGATATACTTATAATAAAATTCGTGCTTTTAAACAACAAATGAACTTTTTACATGAAATTAGTGAACTCTTCAAAGCCCTTAATGAAATTATTGACAAAATGTGATTCAAGTAATATTAATATTTATACTATTCATGTGAATAAGAAATACATAATATTATTATGATAAATATTAAATTAGAAATATGGTAATGTTATAAACTAATAGAGTTTCAACTTCAAATAAATTACACATTGTCTTTACTTATTTATTGCAAACGGAATATGTACCTAATTTTTTTTTTTTCGAAATTTAAGCGCTGTTGACCTGGAAAGGTATTTACAGCTTCACCGAACTACTGAGGCGAACGCTGCAGGCACTCAGCCGATTTGGGATGTTTGGTGCGACTAACTCAAGGGTACACAGCACACCTTGACTTGGGCTGTCGCCTGTTTTGTGTAAAAATCGCGACCTCTCTGAGCTAACCTAATCTAAGCCATCTAGATATACGTATATGAGTTATTGAAACATGCATGTGTACCAAACATGCGTGCCTCAAAAAATTCCTCTAGACTATTGTATATAGGATAGGATAGGGATAGAGAAAAATAAGGGTAGAACTCTTTCTCGTTTATATCCCTGAAAAAGAAAAACAGCCTGTAAGCGTAGGCGTGCCCGTGTGTATAGGTGATGTTGTAGCAGTGATGTAAGGTTTTGTTTCACTGTATCGCGTGAGCAGCGTACTCAAGGGCTCCACGCCGAGGGAACGGACCTAGCCTTGAGCCACTGCCGAGGGGGGCCTAATCTGGTGTGCGGGAGCGAAATTTACCCCCAGACCACGGCGGCGTGATCTGTGGTTACGCGGGCGTGAGCGTGAACACGCTCTGTTTGGAGAGACAGACTGTTACTAATCGTTCGCTGACGTGATTAAATCAGGAGGGTCGGTAAAATTTATCCAATTAATTGTCTGTAGCATTATCGGAAATAAACAAAGAAATTTTGAAAACAAAGTAGTTATATTCCCACAGACTCCATACACGTGCCTAAACTCCGTTAAGCTTACCTAGTGTTCTCCGAACA
>JACEII010000028.1:1439689-1543890 GCA_014332785.1 Antheraea mylitta | reverse complement strand
TAGCTAATCATGGGCGACCTTGCGGAGCCGTCCTCTGTTAAAGATTTTCTTTCATGTTGTGCCTGTTGAGTGGGAGTTTCGATATCAACAGTTTGATTGTCAATTGAAGTTCAAGAGAAGATTCCATTCGGTCACTCCTGACCAAACTAGTTTCTACGCGTACAAATTTCAGAACCCTAGTTTTATTTCAACGAAATCTTACTCTTTAATTTAATCAAATAAAGGAACATTCAATCGTCAAAATCGCTCTATCGTAATAAAACCGCGAAAATATTCCAAAATCCTAGAGTAACAAAAGCCTCGAGTAAAGCTTAAGACCCCAACCTCAGCCAGAGTTAACGCACATTGAGTAACGCACATTGAGTTGCCTCAAGAGACCGATCTCTACCGGGCTACGACTACGTAAGAACTACTGGTACGGTCGAACACAATACGGCCACTAGAACACTTTACTCTACCTTCTACATAACCCTTTGGCATTTTCCTTGGCCTATCGTGTTCATATTTGTAGGTACGCTTAAAACCAAAACCACTTACCATCGTCAAAACCTTCGCTCCATCAAATCGAGTGTAGGTACTCAATATTTTCTGAAGCATGCTCGTATACTCTCTCCACGTCTATATACCCTTACCACGTTTACATCAATATCCAACGGTCTCACAACCGTTCCGCAGCAATATCAGAGGCGAAGCCTTCACATCTCTCCTCATTTTCTATTCATGACGTTTGGGTCCCTCAATACCGCTCAAACCCGCCAACAATCCATGGATAATGGCCGCGATGTGGACCTTACAAAACGTAAGAATAATGAGTAACTACTCTCAGCATATCCTTCGAGCAAGCAAAGCGTAATTGCTGCCTATAAACGAAGTCACACAATGCCCCCAGTCCATGGTTTAGCCCTACAGAACACCAGTAGCCACCCAGGATTTAAGAAACCCGATGAGAAACCACTAGTATTGCTGTTTTGGTTGTTTTAAAGCTTTGTCTCGTATGTAGTGAACGTCCAATGCTCCGTGCCTTTGCTACCAGCAACACCACCCTCACAGTCTTAGACGCCAGCCAGAGGCGCATCCAATCCAGGCGAAAGCTGCGTCGCCCAGATTTTGGCATGGATCTTGAGCTTTTATTGCTTGGAACATGCCACCACAAACAGACGGTTTGTACCCCACAAGTTCAGAGAACTGCCTATGGTGTTCTATCCGGCTTCAGATAACCAACTTTCGACAGGAACGAGGAGTCGTTACTTACGGTTTGATTTCTCCCTGTAAAGCTCAATAATCTGTGAACAGTTGTGATTTCTACTGTTAATTCTGCTATCAGAAATAGAGATTTATATGAAAACAAGGCCAATACGAGCGAAGTCCTATCCCACTTCTGATGACGGAGGAAGACCCCCGATAGTGTTTTTAAAAAGCGTGACGTCAGCTACGCTGACTTCACTAGTGTTATAAACATGATGATTGCTCATTTGATGACGGAAGAGTGCCGGTAGGAGTGATATAAATAATATGATCACTGAATCAACCACCACAACATTATCGTCACAATTAACCGAACTACCCACTACAATAAACAAAGTCATAATTAACTCGAATACCCTTTATTCAATTTATGAAAGCAAATGCTACCACCGGTTCGGAAACTACCCAGTCATCGAGAAGAACCGGCAAGAAACTCGATCTGGCTAATCTTTTCATATTTTTACAAAACACAACCCATATAAATATTAAATGCACTAACCCTCCCACTAAAATATAATGGACCACCCATAATAATAATTTTATCACATCTAAATACAAAATAATAACTAATTCGTTTGCACAAATCAATTATCGAGAGTCTAGGTTAAACGACTTGCATCGTACGTGTGTACCGCGTGTCGCCTGAGCCAAGACCAACTCAACGGCGGTCGCTCCGCTCCTTTTATATCGAAGTCGAGTAGTAGGGAGAGTGGCGTAATTGAATGACGCAATTAATGCGGGTAGGCGCCAACATGCACGTCTATACAAGTTTTGTATAGGCGCCAACATGCACGTCTATACAAGTTTTGTACTAAGTATTGAAATGTAATCCTGAAATAATCAAATTACTCTGATAATCGACTAATTATCGTAGTTGCGCCGATACATCAAATTTGAAGCATTTTTCGTGTGATCATTTCGTTTAAATGCACATCTCAGTGGACCTACTAATATCAGCTATGTGATATTATACCACAATAACGAGGGGCATAATAAAAGGGGCTAAACTCCTTTTTTATGCTTTATAAATAGCGTTTGACTATAATCTCATTTCATGATAAATAACAATGTCGTCTAATATACGAAACTCGCTAGATCCAAAGAAAGCAGTCTCTCAAGTGCGTCTGCCGAAATCCACCAGCAGGTTCTTGGCCACACATTTTCAAATCAAGGATGGTAACCAACCCGGCGGATTTAATAATAACCTACCATCATGATGTAGTCCGGTGAAGCTGTTAAAACCTTGCTAGGTCAATAACGTAGTCATTTCGAAAAAAAATCAAAACCTACCACCACGCTATGGTTTCATTATATTATTTTCCTTCATCCTTTTCTCCGACAGTTGCAATGATTTGAATCCATAACAATCGACGTGATATCCGAACACGCTCAATTAAGCCATCCTTTCCTCAAAAGGTCGGCCGTTGTGCACGCATCACTCAAAAACTACTGAAATTTTGGATAAATTTACATTTAATTTCCTAAACACTTGGTTCTTATTTAAAAAAAGATAATCACGATAACTTCATTTTATGTACAGTTATTGAAATTTAAAGATACTACGATAGTTGTAAGCATTAGGAGTTTAAAGATGTGTATGTATATTTGTTTGAAGTAAAAAACTGAAGCATGTGGTATGGCGCTTATGCTTATTCCTCTATACGAAAATATATTGTAAAAAATGATAACTCACGCAGACGAAATCGCGGGTATCAAACAAATAAATAAATAGAAAGTTGATACAATCCACAAATATACAGAAGAGCCGATTTTTTTAACATAAATTACAAGTAACTAACGTAAAAATGTAAAAAGATAGTTATCCAAAAAATTAGTTTAAAGTTATACACATTAAATGTGACCATGAAGTATCATATCTTTGAATATTGCGAGTGTTCTAACTTTCACCCTGTATGGTGTAAAAAAACTACTTTTATTTAATCAAATACGTGTGTTGTCTTTTGACAGCAAATTCAAAACAACTGTACTAAATAAAAACATTCTTAATTTAACATTCAATTTGTTTTAAAAGTTGAAAATAATACACGTCTCGTTAAGCCCTCGATATTGCTAAATCCTCTGACTTTCTGCACTCTAACTTTGTTGCTTTAATTGGACGGATTAATTCTCTTTAAAAGATCAAACATTAAACAAGACAATTAAATGAAATTGCATCGTTAGTTTCTAAATTAATTTTATATTGTCAGAGAAGCAGGTAAGCGTGATCAGATGAATACGAAATACAAATCCCTTGTACAAAAGTTCAAGAATAATTTATGAGAGTCTAAATGTATTTAAGCTTGTAAAATCTTATTCAGAGATTTGACGTGATTAATTAAACAATACTGAGTTTTAAAAACAGTAAACGTTTATTTCATGTTTTGATTGTCTTTTAATATAACTTTCTGGAATTTTGTTGTGATATTTCGGACTTCATATTCCATGTTTTTTAAATATTTCACACCCACTTCACGTGCGACATAAGTCGAAAAACAAGGAATCAAAATTCAAAGCACTGTTTGACTTTGCCAGAATCTTCTATGAAAAAGTATTTACAAAGACAATGTAGAGTTTTTGGCGGGATTTTAGTCTGTCTTGTAGTGGATTTTATATTTTATTCATAATCTTGTGTTATTGATTCTATATTTTGTAAATTTGGTGGTGTTTTACATAATATAGTTAGTTTATTGTACACAAGTGAAGTGAATGGAAAATAATATCACGGAGCATGAAATTCTGAGATGCCACAAAAACTCCCTGGAAGGTTCTAACAAGGGATCCACCATCTCGTTAGAATATTGCTTCACACGATACAATATCGAAGTGATTGCACGACGCTTGTAATATTATTGACTACGCGACAATGGCAGTAATAATCTGAAAGATTGATTGCCAAAATAAGGTTTAAAAAAAAGAGACAATGTAAAACTGCCACAGATTAGCGAGCGCAAATCCTAACTTGTCACAAACGTCTTAAGCCATAGATTAATAATCGAGACGGCACAGATTAAAAATTCTAATGACAAGAAAGTGACCACCATTTTCTATAAATACATCTGCTATTTCATAATCGGAATGTTGGTTGTGTCTTTTGTTGATTGTGTCTCAAAAACGCAGAGTTTATGAATAATTTGCAGTAAATATGATTAATTACATTTATATAAAATAAACTGTAGAATAACTATAAAAAAAAAATTACTTGGGTTAAATTACTTTCTATCAAAATATTCTCAAAGTGTCAGTTGTCAAACTATTCCAGGTTAAATTAATAAAGTAATATCAAACTATTTGCAATATATTTTCAGACAAACAATAAATACTTTTTTTTGTATTTCTTGATTAACGCATACAAAGTCACGGCTACTTGCTAGTAACAAATGAAAGGTTATGGCATTGTTGGTTATACTAAAGACAACTACTAACATTAAAAATGTCTTCTCATGACTACTTCGTAAAGTAATAGACGTAGCGGTAAGTGGGTTTTTATATCGGTGCTCTAGATTTTCTTTGGCGAGTTTCCGTTTTTCTGTTTACAAGCGTCTAACGAGAACAATTAACCTCATACTATATTTATTGTTTCGTTTCCCAAACGGCCTGAAGGCTGGTAATGTTGTTTTATTTGTTTTCTGAAGGATCACAACTTTTTATTTTTGGAGAAATAACTTCATCAAATTTGGCAGTAACAATATAAAATTCATGTCGAAAGTTGTCAAACATAACGCGCGCGCTAGAAGTACACGCGTACTATGTGACAGGTTTCAATATTCATAACATTCTAAAAATATAAATTATATTCTTAAAATTATTTTACCAGTTTGACTCATACTTTTAGATATTAGAGCGTTCAAGAAAACAAAAAAAATTACGCTACACTAAATTAATCTGGAAGTGCTAATCAGTCATGAACGGAGTTATTACAAAAGAGTCAAATACGTACCGAATACTTGCTTTAAAAACGTTTCGTTTTAAATACACCGCGCTCGCTTAATTTTCGTCATCTTGTTCTTTTGTCTCGCCTTGGTTAGTTTAGTTTAGACTTGCGAAAAAAGGATAACGCGAACTTGCCTCGGGCGAGTGCGGGACACTTAGTACGAAACCTTTTTAAAACAAGTATTTAATACGTATTTAACTTTTTTGTAATAACACCGGTAATATTCATTTATAAATTGTAACGACTTGTAATTTCGTTTGTCTTTGTATAAATGACTACCTTTTACCCCTGGTTTTGCTGTGTCAATTTAGATTTGATCTATCCCTCAGGACCAGTATATTTTTATGGTCTTTATGATAACTTATATGTAAATTTTCATGATGATCGATTCAGTAGCAAAAGCGTGAAAATGTAACAAACGAACTGACATTCGTATTTGTAATATTCGTAAGGAATACCAAAGAAAAGATGACGCCATACATAACCTTCGTATATCTCAAACGGTTTATACAAGACACGCGAAAACAAACCTCAGATGGCAGGATTTTGTAAGATTACTGGTCATTTATCGTTATATTTTTGTCAATTTAAACTATTTATTTTTCGCTTACAGTCTACATGATATTCTGATGTACAGGAGGTACATCAAAATATCATATAAATTATGAGTTTCAAATATAAATAAAATGTAAATAAGTTCTAATTTATAATTTTAGTTAAAATCTAATTATTGTAACATGAAGAAAATATATATGCAATTTCTAACTATTACCATTTTTACTTTATCTTTATTATTAATCTATGGTTTAAGATATATATTTTATTTAATTTAGATTTATTATGGATTTGCGCTCGGTAATCTGCGACAGTGTTACATCTTTCCTGTAAAAAGTTTTCTAAAGGAGATTCCCGGCAACGTGATATAATCGTTTTGATATTGATTCAACATTATGTAACCTTAATAGTATAATACGCATTAGTATTATATAGCTCGCTTATTTAAAGCAGTTGGAGTAGATGTGAAAAATGTGTGTGTACACGCGTTAGAAATTATACTTATTTGGCATAACAACATCTTTTATTCAAAAATTTTATAAGTCGCCTTATTCTACTTTTCTAAAAAAACACTAACAATAGAAAAAATGTATTTAATTAATATATTGAAAGTTTTAATACAAAGAAACAAAATGTTAACTATAGCTAACTTCACGGAGTCGGTTTTTCATGACGGTGTGCACGCGCATCGCAAAATTTACTCTCATCATTTTTCCCTAATGCGCCAAAAGCAGTATAACTTAAATAAGTAAAAAGACATGGTATATGAATCCCGAAATACCACATATAAGATATATTACTTAAATGTTTCATAAAAATCTATTTAATGCTTTTGCCTAAAAGAGTAAGAAAGATCCATTTACCCTCACAAACTTTCTAGTTTATTATACTTATACAATAACAGTACAACGTATTTATACATGGATAATTAGTAACTTTACAACTCTATTTCGTTGAAAATTTAACAAACTTTAGATAGCATCTTAAAATGTGAATGATAGAAATCAGTGCTACGGTGGAAACACGAATGAACAAGCGTACCATGACAATTAAAAATTACGCTGATAAAATAAAACCATAAAAGAAGTAAAATAGAAAGTACTAATAAAGTAGAGATCCTATCCATTGGTTATTTAATGACACGTTATCACGAGCATTACTGCTTAGTTCCACTTTTCAACGTTACGGCAAAATAGATCAGCCATTAAATATTCTGATATGATTTAGCGAATATAATCCGTCCATAAACCAACAGATTAATATGTCTGTTTTGTTTTTAGGGCATCGTAAATTGGAACAATTATATACGGAACAATAACTAACAGATTAACCAGTAACTGTGACTATCATCCGAAGCTTAGACAATAGCTAGGTACATCAACATTATCCTTTTGAGGTAGGCATAAAAGAGAGTAGCGATTTAGGAAACAAAAGCTTTAATATATAAAAGAATAGCAGATCGTACAATTTCAAAAAAGAAAGAATTTTCCACGCTGAAGCTATTACTGGTTTTAAAATGAATGGGTCGGCTCACCCGGGGTAGTACCACCCTCTCATAGAAAACCGACGTGAAGTAAGAGAGCTTGCATTGTTGCGTTTCGTTCGGTCAGCGAGAGTGCTGGGGCCCACATCTCCTCTTCTCTTCTCAACCCCCCCCCCCCCCCGTCCCCCCGTCCCCCCGTCCCAACACAGGCTGGCAACGCACTTGTGACTCCCCTGGTATTGCAAGTGTCTATGGACGACGGTGATCACTTAACATGAGGTAACGAGTCTGTTCGGTTGCACTATGACATTTAAAAAAATCAGTAAAGTATGATCTAAAGATAGTTATGTTAAAGGAAAAGCTATGTTATGTTATCTTATTATTTAGACGCCAAGATGGAAATTAAGACATTGTAAAGGATATACATAGCTATAAAAATACTATTATTAAGTCAATTTTGTATAAACCGGCCTTTGAGATAAACAGATTAAATGATAGTACCTGGATGACCGAGCCTAGCACTGTTCTATAAAAAAAAACATTATTAAAGTGTTATGTTTGCCTGACAAAATTTTGATTATTCAACTAAAAAATAATGTTAAAAAAGATATCGCTTTTGATGTCACTCGGATTCGAACTGGGGTTAGACAGATTTTCGATGCAGCCGATTTTCATCTGGGCTATTTTCGTTTTGACAGCGGCTGCGACATTTACCTTTGTATTCTAGCTATATTTTTTCACTGCCTGTAACTCAGTTAAAAAAGTTTTCTATGAATAAAATCTAGACCTAGAAAAAGCTAGATCGATTTATCGTCCCCGAAACTAACTACATACTAAGTTTCACTGAATTAGATGACGTCGTGTCCGAAATCCTGAATATATAACAATTCAAAATTATACAAGAATTGCTCGTTTAAAGGTATTAGATAGGTAGATAATCCACGTTACGAATTTGATTATACCAACTGTTTTTAATTTAACTCGATGGATAATGTCTAAATACCATTTATTATTCATATAACTTTTAATCCTTGTAAATATTAAGGATATCTTCCACATGTTTTAATTGATACCTTATCTCTCTTCATTATTTATACACACAAGCGGCTTATTAAGATTAATAAACCATGGATTAGCTATGCATTAACGTATGTTTCTTTGATATGCGTATGTTTCTTTATTGTCGTTCAAATGATATGGTGATTAAATATAATACTACTATTTGATTCTGTTTTTTACGTATCAATTCATTTGGAATGAAGAAGATGTCGGAAATGAGAGGTGGCTACGGTGTGATAAGAGTCACCTAGTTTCCTGTTGACGTGTCGCACGAAATTTCAACTGCAGTTGAATTCGATTCAAGAGAGACCTTTGTTGTTGTTTGGTGACACAAATCGAATGTTCTATTTGTTGTCCTTTTGACAAGAAAGTTATAGTGAAATTAATGAATGTACATCTTTACATTGGACTGAGGAGTACGGTGATGCTACTATTTTATCTTGTGGTTTTTTTTTATGACTGCACTGTGCCTGATGATAAGCACAATACAATCCAAAATCGGTAGCGACCACCGAGTGACACACTTTCCATCGCCGGTCGGCACTGTCATACCGGCCTGCAAAAAGCTGGATATGCACAGGTTGATCCCGAAACGTGACGCGCAGAAGCGAGTCACTATTACGGGCTTTTTCGCCATATACATGGTGGTTACGACCCAGTCGGGCTGTAAAACCCTACCACCCCGCTTTCGCCATTGCCTCGTTCGTTATTCAGCAGGGCCACGTGCAGGTGAGGTTGGCTTGGATGTCTCAAGTTTTATGATGTTATTCGACACCCCTTACACCCCTGAAGTCTAATTTACTGAGATTATAGATACATAAAAGATATTTCTGAGACATGTCAATATCACTAATAATACTAATTCTAATATAACGATAAGACGATTGTTAGTACATAGCACGTTCAGGCTTTTGTTACTAGGCCTTTCTACTGTTCCATGCTTATTGTCTCCTTCTAAAACAATTTGCATACAAATGTATACAATACAAGCGAAAAAGAAAGCACACACATAGTATCTAATTTTATCAAGTCATTAGAATCAATTTTTTTTTTTCGAATTGAAAACGCAATTGACCTGAAAAGGTCTTTACAGCTTCACCGAACTATTGAGGCGAGCGCTGAAGACACTCAGCCGATTTGGGATGTTTGGGCGACTAACTCAAGGGTGCACGGCACACTCAGCTTGGGCTGTCATCTGTTTTGTGCAAAAACCGCGAACTATCTCAGCTAACCTAAGCTAAGCTATCTAGGTATACGTATATGAGTTATTGAAACATGCATGTGTACCAAGCATGCGTGCCTCAACAACTCCAATATGTATGTTGTGTCGGATAAATTCCTTTAAACTATATAGGATTGGATAGGATAAGGAAAAATAAGGGTAGAACTTTTTGTCGTTTATTTGTCTGAAAAAGAAAAACAGCGTGTAAGCGTGTAGGCGTGCACGTGTGTATAGGTGAAAATTAGAATCAACTTCTGAGTTAACTCCTTCAGAATTATTTTGCAGATCTAAACAAAACTGATGGCAGGCTTGTTTTTCAGCAATTAGAGTTTGGAATAAGTTTTGAGTCTAGCCACCAATACGATTAACTGTTTTTTCCACTGCCAGAAACTGGTTAATGCATTGCGGTATGTACGGTATCTTGGGCAGTTTTTATTGACTATCCTCAACAGGTCAAACCCATTAGAATGATCTAAATACGAATATAAGACATATATTATATTATGTAAAATGAAAAGATATCCACAATCAAGTTTCTTGCAAGTTCTCGACGACTGGGTTGTTTTCCGCACCGCTAATAATTTTAAAGTTCAGAAGTGCCTTTTCAGAGCCTAAATTGAATAAAGTAGGTTTGATAATATACCTGAAAAAGATGTTCTAACATATAATATTCGCGGTTTTATTGTTCATCGCATGCAACAATTATATTTTTATATCACCAGATTCCACGCCAAATATTCGGGTTCACGACTAAAAATGTTGTACTTCATTAAATCTTTTACTCCTTGTAATAGACATTAACAATTGAATCAACCTCTAGAATGTACTTTTGGCTTACGAAATGTAACCTAATGATCAACTCTTGCAGGTGGCATTATCAATAAAATGCAATACTTTAAAGAATGCAATATTTATCCTAAAATGTTTGACTAAACCTTTTTTAAAAGTAGTAGAAGTCGAAAATATTTTGTTCTGACTCAATTTAAGTAAGATAGATGTTTATTGCCATCTTCAGGAACTTCTAACTAGTCTTCAAGAAAAGGAGAACGATTGCCAAATAAAATCGTGTGTAAATATCAAACGAGGAATTCATATTAACCTGCTTTATCAATTGTTTTTCGAGCTGAGTTTTTTCATGCTCCACTATAAGCAGGTAATTAATTACCCAGTTACTTTAACGTTAAGAATAGCCGAGTGAACCGAAATGGGTAGATGTTTGGAATATAGCTAGCTATATAGTCCTTGTCAAAGTCCTTCGGGTGTTTTAAAAAAAAAAAAACTTATCTCTCCTATCTGTGTACTGTGAACAGGTAAAATGTTTTATTCGTTAATATGGTTGAATTAAGACCGCTAAGCGACCGCTTTAAAATTTTGTAACTCAAATCCTACCATCACTACATATTGTATAAGAAAGTCCTCTGCTATCTTTGTATATCTGTTCACGGTAAACTCAAAAACTGGTGAACGGATTTTTATGCGGTTTTCATCAATAGAGGAAGGCTTACGTATATAATTTGTCTTTTTTTTATCAAGGCACACCAACATCCACTGGGCCCGCTAGTATCAAAAACAAAAATTCTTTATTCAGTTTAGGCCCTAATAAGGCGCTTATGAATGTCAAAAACTACCACCTGTTCGGAAACCAACGCAGCCATCGAGAAGAACCGGCAAGAAACTCGATCGCATACATTTTTTTTACATACATTTCCAATACATCATACAATAGCTTATAGTGGATGCACAGAGAGGAGTCAATTCCAGACATCACTATCATTCACATACTGATCCACTCTATAATATCCTTTTGACCTAACACCCGCTTGACGTGGCGCTTAAATTTGCAATCCAGCACATCGGTAACATGTTTTGGGACTTTATTGTAAAACCTAAGACTGTTACCTAAGAGACTATTACTGGTTTTACTAAGTCTGAAACATGGGACGACTAATTTATTACAGTTTCTAGTATTTACATTATGCCGGTGTTTTACTAAATTCAGTTTTTACGAAATTACATTAAATTATCAAGAATGTATTGGGGAGAGTTAAGATTACTACCATTTTTTTTTGTTTTTTAATAAAGTCAGTCGTTTAATTATTCCTAAACTGTTTATTTGAGCAAGCCCATAAAGTAAGATTGCTCCTTTAATAGGAAATTTTAAATTTCTTACCGCAATTTTTCATAGCGATGTGGGTAGATCCGCGGTAATGACCCCCATTTGTTGGGAGGTGAAACGTTAATAACCGCAATAAATAAGAAGTTTTGTGTATGAAGAAAGAACAATATTTTAATACAGTAAAAGCGAAAATATTATGTAATGTCTCCTTAATTATTAAACGTAATCAAGAAGACTAAAGTTGGGAATGTTTTGACTCGTATATGATATAAATACTATGAGAAAATTTTTACACACTATGTTTCTCTTATTTAATACTATTAAATAATAAATAATGTTTATTAAATAGTGTAGTAGAAATTTGAAGCTTATTGGTTTACAATAATAGAAAAAAAGACAAAGAGTTCCTCAAAAATTCGTTTGCGTATTCTAGTGGGTCCGAGAATGGTTTAGATTAACAACTGGACCCGGTAGGTGTCGCTATGGATGACATTTAGGATATTTTTTATCATGAAAGCAAGACGACGTCTGCCCCGGTTAGTAAAAATAGAAAATTCTAGAAATATCTAACATTTTTTAGAACATTCGAATGTAATAAATGTTTTCATACCGCTCGTAACAATACTGAAATGCTTATTTTACGCGGTAGAAAATACAAGAACAGGTTATCCGTTTTCCTTTGAAAGATTTTGAATGAAATTTTCACGGAACGAGATAGACTTATAGAAGAATCGGACATACAAATATATTTTTTTTTAGTATCGAGAACGTCAAAATTGAATACTATAACAAAATATTAATACTAACATTACAAAAACGTCATTAACGTTATAAAGAATTGTGTCGTCTTTTATAATCCATTCTCAGTATTTGTGTGATTTAACCCTTTTAGAATGGTGAAGGGGATTTTTATCATACGAGGTCGTGAATTATACTGTAGATTTATCGCCCCTCAAATTAAATTATCTGGATAAATCCGGGAGTGTTTTCGTTAAAACATCGTTCTGACCTGAGCACGGAAAGATAATTGTTACCTCAAATTTTTTCTAACATATTAGGTATGTAAGAAAATAAATTAGTAGGGTGTAGTAATAGATTATTTTTTATGTTTTTTATATAATAAGAGGCAAACGAACAGATGGGCCACATGATATTAAGTGATCACCGCCGTAGATATCAGCAACACCAGAAGAGTGGCAAGGACGTTGCCGGCCTGTGTTGTTGGAGAAGGAGAAGAAAGAGGGAGGCGCTTTCACTGACCGAAAGAAACGCAACAATGTAAGCACTCTTACTAAGCATCGGTTTGCTGTGGGTCGGGTGGTACTACTCCGTATGAGCTGACCAATTCATGCTGAAACCAGTTATAGCTTAAGCGTGGCTCTACCATGTAAATAATAGAAAACTAAATGTGTATTAATAGAAAGCTGAAGACATTATTTTTGTTTGTTTGTTTGTTTGAACGCTCTAATGTCTCAACCAACCAACCAACCAGTTTTTATTTGCATTTTATAACTTAGTTACCGTAGTAGGTTGTAGTCTATCATTTTTTTTCCGAACTGAGTACACATTATTGTCCTGGTGGACCTTCACAGTTTTACTGGACTAATGGGGCAAGTGCCTATAACGCTCAGCCGCTCGGCAACAAAATCAAGGGTGCCAAAATGGCCGAATCACGGCTTGGACTGTTGCCTTGGATGCAACAACGCGAATCTTACTAAGCCAATAACATATATACGATTAGATGAAGTACACGTGTACTCGGCTATGAAACATCAGGGTGCTATTACGAATTAGGGATTATTATGATACTACGCGTCACTACCATAGAAAGCGTACTGACAACGCCCGATATATGAACGCCTATGCCAGCATACGGCTCTGAAGCTTGATTTTTACAGTATTTTTACGATAACCCTGCCTAATTGTGTTAAGCGTATGTAAAATAAATAAAAAATGTATGAAAAAAACCGTGAATTGCGTCTAGTAAATAATACCAAATAAAATCATGATGGAAGTGTTAGGCCTGATTTCTTTATGTGTGAAAGTAGTTAACAGTTATATAGATGTCCTAGTATAACTTTTTTTTAACGTGGAGATACCCCTTATGGATACGCCACCCTCCCGGGGGAAAGGGTGGGTTACGTACGACTCGCACAGACTAAAACCCCACGGTGTACCGACAGACCGTAATTGTTGGGGCGGTAAGGGATCGGTCTATGCTATTTCTTTTGGATAGCCACCCCAACGGTCCGCCCGTCGGAAGGTGGCCGTATACAGTATATATGTAATACAGTAGTAATGTATGACTATGTACCTAAAGTGTAGCCATAATATATACTTAGTATTAATATCATAGCTAGCTTATGCATATTTTTAAAAATATATTTTCTTTAACGAAAAGTATATAAACATTATTATTATTGTTATAACAAGAACCGAATACGTATTACAGTTCAAAAACATTTTTCAGGAAAAGCTTTAGGTGTATTAAAAGGATTTAATTGTTTAAGAGAGAATTTCCTATTCCATTAAGAGGATGTAAAAAGGTTTTAACCCTACGGGCATCATTAAAAAATATGTTGAAATTAAATACACTGAAGAGTTCTTATTCAGTCATTGTAAAACTCCTTATCTGAATACTTATTATATTTTAGAATTTATTTTTAATCTATATCATGTATGTATTATGTGTGGATGTGAAGTGGGTGGCAAATAATTATACGGAGCATTAACTGTGAGAAGCCATAAAAACTCCATGGAAAGTTCTAACAAGGGGGCGACCAACTTGTTTAAACATTGAAGCTATCACAATACACTTATAATAAACCTTACCTACTCAACGATGACAGTGATAATCTAGAAGATCAGTTACTAAAAATAAAATAAAAGCCCTTAGTAATAATAATGAACGTTAAAACATTACCAACACTGGTAATTATCTCAGACATCGAAAAGAACCGGCAGCAAACTCGATATATTTAATTTTGATTTTGTAAGCTATAGGTACAATTATTATTTACAGCCACACATACAATTGTAATGAATATACAGACAAAGAGTCACTCCTATACATTATTATTATTAATAAAATACACATCTTTAGAAGTGACTGTGTACCTATCTGTCTCTTTGTTTGGATAGATATCAGTAATTAAGTACTGCGTTCACAATAAAACCTCACCAATAAAAACCTCTCTAGGTGGTTGAGCCACGTTGAAACTATTATTGGTCACAGCACGAATGTGTCGGCTCGCTCGAGGTAGTACCACCCTCCCACAGAAAACCGACGTGAAGTAACAGTGCGTGCATTGCTGCGTTTCGTTCGGTCAGTAAGAGCGCCGGGGGCCAATCTCTCTTCCTCTACCCTCTTCTCTCCCCATCCCATTTCTCCCATTTCCCCCAAAACAATCCTCCAATTCCAATATGAAAAAAGAAAAAAGTTATAAAGCATATCATCGAGTAACATTTTGTTCATGTTTGATGAAAATCGGTTCGCTCTATCAAAGCTTATTGTAATTTTATTCTTTTTGTTGTTTTTATACTCTTCATAACACGTGAGTGTTGTACTAAAAAGGTTAATAATTCTTATAAAAACAGAATAGAGTTCCTACACCAGTTTTAAAATCCTTTTTTTTTATTGCAACACGACGTAATGATGTCACTATTCTTGAGAGTAATCACAGCATGATTAAAATAACAGTGACCAAGTCACTGGTAGCAGCTGCTGTTTTGCATATAAGTCTCAAAATGCGACACACACAAACTGAGGCATAATGACTGGTCTATCACTTCGCGGATGATCCAATTCGGTACAAATCCTTATCACCAACCTAAGTTACTTAACACACGTTGGACTAGATACTATTATATGTACTATACTTGGTGCATAGTGATCCCAATTTGGTCAAAGACAAATATCGCGCCACTCTTCCAAATTTGTCTGCGTTGTTATTATTTTTACAATATATTTTATCTGCAGAGAAATGTCCTTAAAATTTTAAAGCTAAAATACATCTTATTTTCAAAATTCAACATAGACAATGTTACTTTCTTTTTCCTATGCATACTCACCACATCGCTTACCCCACTATAACCGATTCCCTTTGTTCAAGCGTACAACGCCCCCACGACAATTACGTAATGACTAACCTTAAAAAGCGCTCCTTGAATTTTGTTCATTGAATCTACGTTTATTACGGTTAAAAGTATCGTTCCCATGCTTTTAACAGTTTTAAAATAAACTTTAAGTAAGGTTTCCTTGTTGTTTATTAGTATTTGTTTTGATATTATTATTTGATATGTTAAATGTAACCATGAACTACCACATGATAGAAGGATGTCACCTTTAAATATTAACATGGTATAAGAAACGCCTTTATAAAGTGTTTATAACACCAGACTATAATATGTATTTTCTTTTACCATCTTCTTTTTACAACATTTTCAACTAAAACCAAATTTAAAATTTCCACCAGATTAAAACTAAGAATGATATTTCTCGACAGCCATAAATATACTACGGAATTAGATGGCGTTAAAAAAAACGAAAACCCCGGAGACAAATTTAAGCTAATGGCGTGCAGCATCGCGTATACTTTCTAAATTTTTGATAGCAAATGCATCCTCCATACGGTTGTGTGCCGCTGGCAGTAGCCTGCGGTGTGGCGCAACGTAATTGATTACATTTCCGCGGTTCACGAAGCTAGCTCGCTACATGTGCACTATCTACTTTGAATAAATTTTACTTATCAAAATTCTTGATTTTATTTTCCAAGCACCTGGACGACGGGTTTCGCTCGGTTGGTTAACATAATAATTACATTATATAAGCCGGACGTGCTCGTATTTCGATAATTCCGACTTTGAGGTACTTGTTGGTTATTATACATTGACAATAATACAAGTATGATAAAAAATTATAAGATGGCGCATGAGTTTTTGCCGGGATTTTAGTCTGTCGTGTAGTGGATTTTATATTTTATTCATAGTCTTGTGTTATTGGACTCTATATTTTGTAAATTTGGTGGTGTTTTACGTAATATAGTTAGTTTATTGTGCATAAGTGAAATGAATGGAAAATAATACCACGGAGCATGAAATTCTTAGATGCCACAAAAACTTCCTCTAACAAGGGATCCACCATCTTGTTAGAATATTGATTCACACGATGCTTAATACTGAAATGATCGCACGATGCTAGTAACATTATTGACTGGGCGACAATGGCAGTAATAATCTGAAAGATTGATTGCCAAAAATAAAGTTAAAAAAAAAGATGGCGCTATATGTCTCCGAATTTTTTGATATGAAACATCTATAGGCGAGAGTAAACCTGATTGTTGGCGTGACGACGACGCAATGATGGCATGTGCAAGCGATTATGCGTAATCTATCTTGCCACACTGAGCTCGCATACCTATGGTGTAATTAGAAAATTTGAGAATTTAAGAATCGTTCGATTCGAACAATTTCGATGTTTCACATCTGCAAGACACCGAACCTGTGGTAAAACTACCACGTCCATAAGCGCCTTCTTAGGGCTTAAAACGAATTAAGTGTTTGTGATTTCATTTCAACACTTTTTAACACTAGCCTCTGCCCGCGACTTCGTTCGCGTGGAATAGTTACTTTGGGCTAACGCTAAATACATTGAAACATTATTCACTGGTGCTCTGAGCCTATTGGTCTCAACGTGATGATATGTAACCTTTCTCGATAAATGAGCTATATGACACTGAAGAATTTTTCAAATCGGAACAGCAGTTCCTGAGATTACCCCCTACAACGTCACAAACTCGCAAACATTACCTCTTTATAATATTAGTATAGATTTAAACGAATGACGGCTTCTATATAAGCTTCAACATATATTTAATAATTCTAAACAGTATCTTCTAATATTGGTTTTTTTGATGGTATTCTGGCAATTAAATTACCTCCGTGGATGAAATACCTATACTTGGTGTACTACACATATCTTCGAGTGGTTTATTATCTTTCTTAATATTGTTATTTTCGAACTCTTATTTTATTAGCCAAAATACCAACATTAAAAAAAAACTTTATGTTAACAACATTATCCAATAGATTAACATAAAGATAGTCCATGTCTCTTAAACCATTATTACTCATTTTACTGCGAAATACTTGAGCGACTTTATTGATAAAAAATTTGAGCATAATATTGTATGATGTTTGTACGAGGGATTCAATATGAATATAATTCAAACGTACTACAATTACTGTTGTGTTTGATTCACGAAAATATTACTTATTAGTATAATTTAAGGCTTAATATGAAAAGCTTTAATAGAAAAATATTAGACTCGATTCTGGAGGCAATCACGAGCTCTGCCTAGTCTAAGCAATATATTTCAAATCACGCTTGATTACTTTGTAAATGTTGTTATTGAGAGTTTCTTTATTGGTATTGAGTATCTTTCTTTCAATAAGAAAAAAAAAAATAATTTTTAAATAAACAAGCGAGCTCGCGGACGTTTTCCTACCGTTATAATAAAAAAGACAGATTATCCATCGCCGGTCGCCGCTGTCATGCACGGCAAAGTGACTGCACTATGCCTGATGGTAAGTAAGCACAGTACAATCCAAAAATAATAGCGACCACCGAATGACACACTGTCCATCGCCGGTCGCCACTATCATGCCGGCCTGTAATAAGCTGGATATGCACAGGCTGATCCCGAAACGCGACGCGCAGAAGCGAGTACTATAACGGGTTTTTTCGCCATATGCATGGTGGTTGCGACCCAGTCGGGCTGTAAAACCCTACCACCCCGCTTTCGCCATTGCCTCGTTCGTTATTCAGCAGGGTGCACTACGTGCAGGTGAGGTTGGCTTGGGTGTCTCAAGTCTTAAGATGTTACTCGACACCCCTTACACCCCAAAACAATTAACAAATTATATACTTAAACCTTCGTCCTTGATCACTTTATCTGCTGGTGAATACAGTATACAAATCCGTTGAGTAGTTTTTGAGTTTATCGCGAACAGGCAGACAGACAGACAGACGAACACACGTGGCTGAGTATTTTGTTTTAAAGTTTATAATTCATAGTGATAAACGTGTATAACTCATCAAAGACAAACTAAACATTTTTGGAACTGGCCAATTACAAGATTATTTAAAAACTAATCAATATATTTTAAAATGGAACTCTTTGTACTTATAACTTCATGATGCAAATGAGTCTTTGTTGATTTGCACAATTTCGACACGGTTCCGTTTATGTACCTGTGAACAACGAAAACATAAACCGTATAATTAAGACAGACCTGCATGTTACCCACTATAAGGCAAGTAATACACAAACCACACACAATTTCTGGAAACATAAGATCATAAAGTGAAAGTCACAGATAACGTCTCAAATATATGTAAATATACATGGCTTCCACACTGGTATACCTTGATAACAAACCATAAAATGACAATGTCATGTAAATCGAAATTGTAAGCCCTCATCAGTGTCTGTCTATCCAATTGGAATCGAACAATTCATTAAAATATAGTGTATCAACGTCTAGCCTAAATGTTTTTTTAATAATAATAATTTACTTATTTATCAGACAAGGGTCTACAAAAACAAATTATATATTAATACATATATTAGTAGTATATATATATATATAAAATAACTAAATTAATATGTGTTTTTATACAAATGAATATGAAATAGGATGAAAAGATGAACATTACAATATTATATAACAACAGATATCCAGTGTTTCACTTCTATGACATATTTAAGATTCAACTCAAGTAGCAATGTGCCATTTCGAATCAATAAAGTACTTTTGTTTTGATTGCTCAAGCATATAAACGCTTCTCGACTGTTTCATGAAAGCTTCACTTGCCAAAGCGTTTAACCCCACTTTGTGAAGATTATTACTTTTTTTTGTCAAAACATTTTACTAACCTCTATAACTGTATATATTCAAACAACATGACAGATCAAACAAATTTTCTGATCGTTAATAATTAACGCTAATTCATTGACAGTTTTTTTTTTTGTAATGCATATAAACTTTAACTATGGTAAATTTCAAGTTCATCCGTTCGCGTAATTCACCAAGAAAGTAAAGTATCTTAGTCTTGGTTTCATTAAAATCAGTTTACTCTATAAAAAAAAAATTTTCTCTTTATTTTGGCAATCAATCTTTCAAATTATTACTGCCATTGTCGAGTAATCAATTATATTACAAGCGTCGTGCGATCACTTCAATATTAAGCGTCGTGCGAGTCAATATTCTAACAAGATGGTGGATCCCTTGTTAGAAAACTTCCTGGGAGTTTTTGTGGCGTCTCAGAATTTCATGCACCGTGGTATTATTTTCCATTCACTTCACTGATGCACAATAAACTAACTATATTATGTAAAACACCACCAAATTTACAAAATATAGAGTCCAATAACACAAGATTATGAATAGAATATAAAATCCACTACATGACTGACTAAGATCCCGCCAAAAACTCCCTATCAAAGGTTATTGTAACTTTAATGACGACGTGACTTAAGTTGAAAGAAAACTAGATAAATAATTGGACTTAATTCGTTGAGACGACTTTATTAGGGTTTGTTTTTTACATTAGATTACACGCGGAAGTAATTGCGGACATAGCTAGAGTATCTTATAAAGCACTTACAACGCACAACTTCTCAAATTATTTTGTGTCGTCTTAAATATTATATTTAAGTAAGATGAACTTTCCACGTCCTTATTAAATAATATTTACGCCTCCTTGAGTTGAGTTACGGTTGAGATATGTGAAAGATTCTTTATTAATTTAACGCTGCTTAAACACGTGGATCCTGAGATTAAATTGTGAAATTCGAGTCACGACAAATATGTACTTATTATGTTGAAATGCTGACTGAATGTTTTTGTAGTAAATATATTTGCTCAAATTTAATTAATGACGATAACTTCCCAAATTAATAAGTCATTAATTAGTTAGTCATTACATTGATATTATGGTTCAGAGAGCCAATGGTTTATTTTGCATTCGTAGACTTTGATAATATGCTAAATATTTAACAGCGGTTTCAAAAGCAAAGTTATTAATTATAGGTTAGCGACGTCTTCTTCATAGTTAGCCGGTACGATTATTTTTCAATTAATGACTTAAATAGTATTGTACGTGGTTTCCTAAGAGTTCATGATTCGAACTAGCTAAAGATATGTAGTGACTTCCATAGTACCTAGATATTTAGTCTCTTTATCTGGTCAAAATAGCTATAGTTCCAATTGGCGATTCTTTACTGATAAATATATATAAAACACTAAATAAATACCGTAATACCAATACGTAAAAAGTTTATCTAATGAAGAATACAACCATAGGTATATAAAATACAAAATAGTAATACAATTATTATGCACTTCTTATACCAGAATAAACATGTAGTGGTAGAGCCAAGCTGAAGCTATTATTGTTTTCAGCACGAATGGGTCGGCTAGTCCGGGGAAGCACCACCCTCTCACAGAAAACCGACGTGAAGTAACAGTGCTTGCATTGTTGCGTTTCGTTCCGTCAGTGAGAGAGCCGGAGACCTACGTACCCTCCCCTTCCCCTTCCTCCTTCCCTTCCTGTCCCCCCGCCCTCCTCCCAAACACAGTCTGGCAACGCACTTGTGACTCCTCTGGTTGTTGCAAGTGTCTATGGACGGTGATGATCACCTAACATCAGGTGACCCATCTGTTAGTTTGCCTCCTATGATATAAAAAAAAAACATGAGTGTACTCGTACGATGTTATTCGCTCTTGTAAATGCAACATTGTAAGAATGCAGTCAAAATACTAGCTCTATATTTTTTTTTGTTTAAATAAGAGCCTGTTCAGACACGACGGAAACCGCGCGAAGCTTATTTATACCAGCACTTAATATTCTATCCGCGGCGACAGTTTCGTGTGAACGAATATGAAAATCCTAACATAAATAACCAGAATAAGGCTTAATATCTAAATAAATGTTGGTGTCACCCTCCTGATTTCAGCTCATAGCTATGTATATTAAATAAAATATATGGCGAGACAAGGTGTCCCTGAGCCTCATTCTCCAAAAGCTCTCAAATTATGAATAATTCTGTCGTTCAATCTCGGAGCCGGCTCGGAAATCATAAAAAATACAATAACCTCAATTTGTTTGTATTCTGTACCATTTAACAATGTGATTGAGCAGAAATGATTACAAAGTGTTCTTTTTCAAGCCGGTCACGTTTCTAAGCGACCAAGAAAAGATTTATTCCCTTGAATACATAATTTTAAAGGTTCATTGGTTTTCTTATATTCAAATTTGGGCGCGATAACTTCAACAAACAATTAGACATCAGTGAAAAACAATTTCATTTATCGATTATTTCTGACAGCGTTTTTACTCCCTTGTTATAAACAAAATACACAAACAAAGTATTCTTTCATTATAAATTTCAAATTGAGCAAATATTTATCTAGGGCTTTTTAAAGTATTACACTATCGAGAAATAAATAAAGGCTTCCAGTGTTTTGAATTTGATATACATAAAGCTATACTTTTTTTATTATAAACTTGTTACCAGTCCCGACTTCGCACTGGCGTACTATCGAATGAAATAAAACAAAATCTTCCTATTATAGTGCGACTTTGTAATGAAATAAAATGGTAATTGAGCAATTAAACTACAATCTCACAATTTTATCGATATCTTGTTCACCCTGTTTTTTGTCACTCATTCACTTATTGTTGAATATAACTATTTAACTCAGATTTTTCTCTTTTCCATACGATTTTTAAACATTATCACCCTTACAAATCTTTTCTTTACCTTACAAACACAAAAAAAATTAATCCAATAGGTGCAGTTATTGTGAAATTATATCCCTACATATATTCGGCAATTCATGCTTGTTTATACAGCGCGACTGATTATTCGCCAGCAATATTTTTACAGGATAATTATTAGTCTATTCTCGTTCTAAATCAATTAAAAATAAGTGTTAAGCAACTATTTGACCTAATTATCTAGAGAAAAACAAAACTGATATACACTCGACATCAGGTGATTTACGCAAAAACGAACTTGTGTAATAATAAGGAAAGCAATCCCACCGCGCCGTGCAGTCCCTCCTGTGTCCCACACCTCGACCCGCGCCCCGCTTCCTTTTGTTCGACCATGGCGTGTTCTCACGATAAGCAGTTACGTAATAATTAACCTTGAAAAGCGCTCCTTTAATGTTGTTCATTGAACCTAGATATGATTTTTTTACGTTTAAAAATATCGTTTCCAAACTTTTAAAAGTTGTAGAACAAACTTTAACTAAGGTTATCTTTGTTGTTTATTAGTGTTTGTTTCGATATTATTTTTTTATATGTTAAATGTGACCATGAACTACCAAAGAATTGAAGGGTATTAAGCTTTAAATAGTCACCTCGTAAATTTTAATGTAGATGCCCGTACTACCGTTAAAAATTATTTGTACTGACATAAATATTACGCGCTACCCCTAATATGAACCGAGTCTATAAAAAACATAGTGAAAGAGGAGCGTGTGAAAGTCCGGTAAAGCTGTAAAGACCTTACTTGATCACTAAAATAGTTAGTTCAAATAAAAAAAGGTATGTTATGTCGCGAGGACCGTTCACATCTCTGAAGCTAATACGTGTGACTATATTCAGTAATGTATTACTGAATTTGCTGATTACGATAAACGCTTTTATTTTTGATAGTTCATTGGTCTTAAGTGGCTGTTCGATTAAATGACAAGGAGGACGTCATCTATGATTGACGTCATTCCTTTATAAACAATGAGCCAACGTCTACGTCATGCCTTCCGCGACATATATATTGTGGATGGTGTTTAAATTTCTATATATTTTTGACTTACAAACATCCGACGTCATGTACCTTACAATTCAGTTCAAACAACATCTTCTTTAGGATTCTATAACTGTATTGTTACGTCCCTCGATCGCAACATGACTCGCTCCCGCAAATGCCGTTCTGTCACATACTCGTACTCGTACACCTGCGAAGATTCACGATAAAAATATCTGAGGGGCTCATCCTATCTTAGTAATATTTTTAGGTATTAAATGCGAGACGATACTTCCGCGTGGTGTTTTAAATATCATTAACTCACAAAACTACGGTAGATAATGAAGAAAATAAATTCATGTAACAAATACATAAATTGCAATTATCTTTAACAATTTCCAAACACCCAGCCTAGTAAACGGTATTTATTGGTAAAACCTTAACCCTAGAAAACGTTTGGAGAGGGAAAAACGAACAATGTTTCTTTGACATTAAAATAATTATAAAATATTTTAAATTAATTCACCAAACTCGGTTGCCTGATTAAAATTCTTAGCGAGATAAAGCACATTTTTTTTATACTACGTCGGTAGCAAAAAAGCATGCGGGCCGCCTGGTGTAAAGCGGTCACCGCAGCCTATCACCCTATCAGAAGTGTCACATGCACGTTGCTGACCCCTAAATAACCTATTAATTTTCCCCTTGAAGTACTCCATACTGTAGTCCCCAGGAAACACCTCAGCAGGAAGCTCATTCCACAGTCGGGTCGTTCGTAGAAGGAAACCTCTCTGGAACCGGACCGTCCGAGACCATTTCGGTTCCAATGTGTGAGGATGAATTCCCTGCCGATTACGAGCGGTGCGATAGTAGAAAGTAATACATAACACATTCTATGCACAACTAACTAAATCAGTTTCATATAACACTCACAACTTCATTAAAACATCAGCAATACTTCATAAAATTTCATAAATTGATCCCGATCCCAAACCGACCAGTTATCATAATTCAGATTTCAAATTAAATCAAGTATGTCAAGATACTCGGAAAAGTCCGACTTAAGACTGCACTGTAACCTAAAATGTAGTGGTAAGTCGGATGGCCTCATAAACCTTTTACGACAACACGATTCACACAATTTAAATAAAATGTAAGGAATTTATTTCTATGAGACGACGAACGTTAGCGTCGTTTTATTCTCAAGTACTAAGTTATGTGTTTCATTAACGTAAAAATTAAATTGCTTTTAAATCCTTTTTTCTTTTAGTGGTTACTCACGCAAAAGCCGTTTACGTTACATTTTCTAAGACTTTATCTATGTTTTTTTTTTAATAATAGTGCTACAAGGAATTCTTTGTCACGGGACTCATTTGCGTACAAACCGCTTAATACTCGCTTCCCCTAAATTGTTGATGTATTCGTAATCTAAACAGATAAAAATAAATTGCCGAATGTATGTAAACGCATCACTTCAGAATGGTTACACCTATTTGGCATAATTTCAAACCGACTTCGAAAAAGGAGGAGGTACTATGTGAGTGGTATGGCGGTGCCAACCGAAAATCATATCAACTACATAGGTACAAAGTTTAAATCCACTCTTGCGTCTCACGATGTATATTTGTATAATATACAATATATTTTTCTACCCGCAACAAATTTGAAATTTCGGTTGGCACCGACTTCCAATATATCTCTAGGTAGCGCAAATATACATATTATTTATTTTATTTGGTTAATTTAATAATGTATTTATTTTTTACTTTTCAGTGCTTTAGAAGTCCTTGATATTGAAGTCGGTTAATTTTTTTTTGTAATTTTTTTTTACTTTCCTTATAATTATATAATAGTTTATATTTATTTTAGTAATCAGATTAAACCTAATACAGGCAAATAGTATGTTATATTAACAAATAATATTTTAAACAAATATGGTAAACTGTGAATATACAAACATCCTTGAACGAAAAATATTGTATACATTTTTAAAAATCTAGACTATTTAGACAAAAACAAAGGGATACAAATTGATTCATTTGTAGCGTAATTAGACATCAAGGCGATCGACACACCATAAAAAATTGTAATGAAATCATAAAATGAAAGCAGTGTGTTTCCTAATATCCATCTGCGATTCCACAAGCTATCCAAACACCTTTGTGTTCCGGCTGCTACACTCAAAAAGTAAACTTCCAGTAGGTTTAGTATGCCACCATGTAAGGCCGTATCTTCATTTATCATTAGATATGCTAATCGCGAATACGTTATTGTATAGTATCTATATATTAATACGTGAAGCAAAAAAATTGTATCCCTTTTTAAGCTATTTCCCATGAACGGGTGAACTTCAAATTTGGCATAGTTAAAGTTTATATGGCGGAGAAGTGCAGAAAACAGTTTATTTCATATAAAATGCATTAAAAGTACATTAAATTAATTAAAATATGCACTACTCACACTACTGCTTGAATTTTACACAACATATACACACATCTAAATAAAAAAGACATTTTGACAACCGTCAGTAATTACGAACTTCAAACAAGGTTGTGAAGGAGGTTGCTATGCTCGGATAAATGTATTTTTTAACTCTTACGTTCCAATTACCATTTTTTAACTTACATTCAACAATGATATTATAAAATATCACTATTATTGTAATGTTTATTATTTTTTATGGTGAACTCACTTCAAATGACGATTTAATAAAAAAATGAGCCAAATAGTACTTTGTATAATGAAAATAAGAATTTTGTTCATAAAAGTAATCCATGACTTAGACCTCCGCGGTTACAATGTTGCAATTCAACCTCATGTAGCAACAAAAAGGAATTTATTTTCAAAAGCTAATAGTAGTATTAAAATCTTTGTCTTGGATTCACCATTTGATTGTATTGTTCATCCATTATTTTTCCAAACGATGACACTGGGTATATCACTATTTCTCATAATGAACAGACTACATTTAATTCAATATCACCCAGAAATACCACCCCATGGTGTCGTGTAAAATTAATTGAAAATTGTGTCATGGGTTGCGATAAATTTATTTATTTTCGTAAAGTTATGTTGGTTAAAATTCGAGCTTTATCACGTGGTTTTTGTTTCAAATTTATAATTAATTTTAATTTTCATTAACATTTACACATCGATTTTTTATAATGATTATATAATAAAGATCATGGCAAATAACTGAGTGGCCATGATGAAAACCTTTGATTATAGAAGTAACTTTTACAGTTATATATAGTAACCTTTGACAAAAGAACCCTAATAAAGTTCAAACTTTAAAATATCCAATAACTATGGTCGAATGTCGACCACTGGGCGCCCACTAGTAATAATAAATAGCCATAAGACTGTATATAAATGCATAAGCATATTACAAAATTATTTAAGCGAAATTAATATTATAATGACCAACAAAGCTGAAAATCTATTAATTATTACGAATATTTAACGTAGATATCCAGTTTTATTTAGAAGAATGGTTTACTGTGATCAATTTCTCTTAGCCTTCGAAATATTATGAATAACTTAGAATCTGAAACGCATTTCTTTTTAAACTTGAATGAAGACATTATTCGAAGGAACTACATTAGTATGATCGTTAAAGGTATATTGGTTTCTAATATGTAACGTCTAAGGTTGGAAATAAATCTAATGAACATAGTTATAAGCTCGCATGAGTTGACTCCGAATACATTGTGAAGTTTCCTGACCAAACGGAACTCCATTAGTCGGGACGAAATTACGGTTCGTAGCGATTATAGAGTATTATTAATGACTTTTTGCATCAACACTTCGTAACTACTTGAAATAGAATCCAATAGGTACGTATTTATTTCCATTGGCTAAATTGCTAGTAGTTATGCAATTGTTGTAAGGTAACGTAGTTAATGCAAATTTATCAGTAAAGTATGTATGTGAATAGACTTCCTTGAAACAAATAACACACATTTGTGCATCTAAAGCTGTGCTGTGTTTGTGTGATAGAAACGACGCTTGAAATAATTACTTTTATTTGTCAAGTGTGACGCTTATATGCATTACAGTTTTACGATAGAGCACACAGAAAACTCTGCCTTCCATATTTCACTTTGCAATATTATTATTAGATAAATATTATGTTATACCAACACATGTTTTATGAATATTTCAATGATCTACCGATTATGATTTAAAAGAACTCCTTTGATGCTTAGTAAATAAAGCATTGCTGCTCTAGGGAGATGGAATTTCAAAAACAAATAAATTTAATTATATAAATTGCATAGACTATGATATTTAATGGGTTTGAACGAAATTATGATTAGGCTAATATAATTTTCACGAATGTGTCGTAATTACTATGTAAGCTGTTAGTATAGTATGTAGTTTCGGATGGGTTTTTGCAAAGATAAAGTACGCTTGAATGTGTATAAGTAGATTTAAAGAAAAGACAGTGAACTCGATCACATTTACACAGAGACACGGATATACACTGACCAAAGGTTAAAAAAATTACATACAAAATGGCGCCAACCGAAATTGTAATGACTTTCGACTTTACTGACATACATAAATTGTTTAGTTTATACCATTCTAACAGTTTCAAAACCTCAAAAACTACTTTAAAATTGTATATATGGTCATTTTATAATTGAGCAACAACGACGGCGGTTCACAATGTTTTGGCAATTCAAATGAAATTCATTTTTTTTTACAATAAACTGTATGGTACAGCAACATTTCTCAAGCGTTCAGGATAATTTAACCAACTTGAATAAGTAGATTTTTTTCTTTCGAACTGACTACACTATTGACCTGGAAAAGTTTTTCACAGCTTCAACGGACTACGAATAAGTAAATGTACACTTCCTATGATACTCTATACTCTTTGATGTACACGGATTCCGAACAATTCGTAGGTACTTATACAAATTGCGGTTGTTGAATGAAATCGTGGCGGTAAAATGACTAACTTCACACAGTAAAGAAAATATAAAGCATAACAGCCATTCTTCATGTGTTGTAATATACATATATAGGTTCACAGATTAATCAATTCAATAGGTTATTTGCGTACTCCTCTGGTTGACTCGATCCCATTTCATGCGTCTTTTAACAATTCAATTGGGTTACTTCGTTCTTCTTATCTATCTAATATAGAGGTAAAGTTTGTGAGGTTGTATGGGGTTATATCTGGATTTACTAAACCGATTTTGAAAATTCTTATTATTCAACAGAAAGTCACGTTATTTGTAAGTATCATAAGCTATATAGCAACCCCAAAAGTGAAAAGACTTTTTTGTGGTTATCGGATTTGCAAAGTAATTCGGAGAAAAAACGGTTGAACGAAAACGTTTCTTACGAACGCTCCCTTAATGATGAGAGATATATGATTGAGTTCTAGAGAAAAGTTGTAGAGCTTGATAATATTTATTAACGCCCAACGAAGTGGGCACAGGTTAGCTAGTTTGATACAAATAAATGAAACTATATTACCGTAACGGTTTCAAAATAAAGTTAAGAAGCAGTGTGTGTTACTTGTGGGGAAATTGTTTGCACTAACATTGATTTATCTTATGTTGTAAATGTTGCAGTGAGCCAGAGCTTTCTTTTAGAGATAATATTGTAATAGAACTATAAAATCATGGTAGGAACTAGGATTTTTCTAATACCCACCTGAATAGTTGTTAGCTCCGATTCCAAAATCTATGTGTTCCGACCGCTAGACTCGGAAGTCAATCTTTCTGTAAATTTAGCGTGTATTTCTATATCTTCATTAGACCTTACATATGATAAAGTAGATTAAATGCTAATTTATTTAGTCTAGGTACCTGTAATATGGCAAGACAGTATTTCACACCAGAATATCGTTTGCTACTTTATAAGGCCCAAGTCCGCCTACATATGGAATACTGTTTCCACTTCTGGGCTGGAGCGCGTAATATCAGCTTCTCCCGTTTGACCGCATCCAACGTAGAGCGGCTCCAATCGTCGACAACGAGGTAATATCCGATCCGATCGACTCATTGACACTGCGTCCGAATATCGTGTATCTTTGCGTCCTTTATCGCATCTGCCACGATTCATTCACATTCCACTGTCGTACAAACCACCTGAAACTGAAATTTTATCCACACCACATCGATGAGTGGAGGTCTTGTACGTTGAGGTTCTCATGGTCATTTCTGCTTTGTACTTCAACTCCGTGGTATCGACTCCCATTGGCGGTGCTGCTTACAAACCATTACATTACGTTAAAGACTATTATAAAACGAGTATACACTTCTTTTAAAAGCCGGGAACGCACTTGCGACTCCCCCGGTGCTGCTAATGTCTATGGACAGTGCTGATCACTTAACATAGGGTGACCCACCTGTACGTTTGCCTCCTTTGATATAAAGAAAAGATTTTATATACTACATCTTATAGGTAAGGATAACAGTTTAGAAAAACGTTTTTCTGAACAAAAGCATAAAAAAGCATGTATAAAATTGTATACAGACCGATACAAACATTCACGATTTATTACAAATGCAATGATATTTACTCCACAAATTTACCGACGCGAAGTATTCTATCCGTCGGTTTTGAGTAAATTATAGTTAAAATGGATTACGTGTTGAGCCATGTTCCGATGGATAACTATTTAGAGTTCAGTGGCTTGGAAATGTTAAACTCGATGCTATTATTATATAAATTCCTGGAGTAAAAACTATGAAGCATTATTATTATGCGTTTATAGGGTGTTGTATTAACTTTTAACTGAAGCGTTAATAAACAATTATATTACGTACGTAAAAGAGCCAGGATATTAAATTATTCATTTTCATTTACTTTTTACTATGTCACAAATTTTGGCACTAACAGTAAAACATGAAAAAAAAAATTGTACTATATTTATTGATAAAGGTTATATGCTATTTGGCATCACACTATGACCTTTAGGAGCAAAGGGATTACCATACGAACTGTATGTAAAAAAGTAATCTAAGCAAAATCGAAAAAAAGCGAGCACGTACACTTGACAAGAGGCGGGGAGAGGAAATCAAAGAGCTGGAAAAATGAAGTGCAAAGTGATGAAAATAAGCTATCGGACCTAATATGCAGTTAGGTATTGGGAGCGTCACGGAGAATTTTTCAAAACGTACCATTGAGTCAATAGAAGTTTTTAAAAAAAGACTGACTTAAAAATAAGTTTCTGCGCGTTTTTAAAAATAAGTTCGTAGCATGTAAACACTAGATGTCCGTCGATAGGTTCAGTCAAAACAAGCCATGCGTTGTCAGGATCACGCCCAATGGGGCTATTTAAGTATCACAAGATACAAAATCACTGGGGCGGAGGGATTCTTGATTTCCTTATTTTTGATGACAGAGGATGAGAGATTTGGGTGATGATTTAGTCAACAATATTCATTTATTTAACCAGAACATTTATAATGAATTGCTTACGTAAGCATGTGACGGTTTTTTAAGGGGAAATTCGTAACGAATAGCCATCTCGCCGGGCAGCAGAGCTTAAGCATTAATTGTACAAACTAAAACTCTATAGTACCTTCTTACACCGTTTGGCCGGGGGAATAGGGACAGCCTAATCGACTCATCGGCACTACGTCTACTCCTACGACAGGTGTTGTCACCTTCTAAGTGGCCCTAACTGCGTTCTAAGGTATCAAGTTGGTAGACCCCTCAAAGGAGAATGGATGTTAGATCCTCCCTGACGAACTGTAGGTGTCGTATTAGCTCAATGCGCCCTCACCATAGAGACCTGTGCAGTTTAACTGCCCCGACGACAGATATGCCAGTGTCCATCGTCCCCAGGCTCAATCTACGGTGGCTGGAGCTCATCGCCTACCCATCACCGCCGCGTGATTCGTCGGCCATCAGAGGTTCCTTCCGGCATGACTCTCTCACAAATGGGGGGTAAGAGCATTGCTTACTTTAGCTGAAAAGGTGAAAGGGGCTCGTCAGAAATTACAAAAATTGTGCTTAGATATTTGAACGGCCGTTGTAAGTGCATTGATTAGAATGTAATTATGGTTAACGATGGATACAACTATCTAACTACATAGACTACAATCATCTTATAAACTTCATACCTCATCTGGTCAAACAAGATAATTGCAGTATTTATTCAGTCAAACGTTTATTTCTCGCAAACGAAGAATAGGTTCCCAGCAACAAGGATAAATTTCATTAATACCCAAAATTTAATTTCAGTGATCTAAAAATATTTGATCACAATCGTTATGTTATCTTATACGTCGTAATATTTACGAAAAATAATTGAACAAGGAAACCTTTCAATTTATATTATGAAATCGTACCGTCAAAGATACTGATAGGTACCTATTATTGTTTTGATTTCACAAAATATTATTATTTTTTCTTTCGGTATGTACTCTGCAATATCGCTAACGTAAAGTGTGACAGATACACGTTTTTTAACTTAATGCCAACTATTCAGTGTAACAACGTAGAATAATATAAAATAGCATCAGACTAAATGTGCTAATGTTAACAATTTACGCTGATGATACAAGTTTATTTTATTCTGGTAACTCAATACACACTATTATTGAAGAAGCTCAGAATGATTTGGACAAGCTTTATAAATGGTTTAATTACAATCTTTTAACAATTAATATATCAAAAACTTCATATGTCATATTCTCAGCAAAAAATAAAGAAATACATAACCATGCCCTGTTAAAAATACACGGAGAAGTCATTAAAAAAGTGAGTGTGAGAAATACCTTGGACTGAAATTAGATAATAAATTATCTTGGCAGAACCATATTGAGCATCTGAAAAATAAATTGAATTCCCTTTCTTATTGCGTACGTGAATATAACAAACACGTTCCTATACAAACCCGCTACTTAATCTAGCTATTATTAAGTCACATTTAGATTACCTAATTAAAGTGTGGGGATGTACTGCTAAATTCACATTAAAACAATTACAAATGACACAAAATAAAGTCATAAAAATATTATTTAACTATAATATTTTAACTTCAACAGAAAGAATATACAAAGAAACGAATATTATGACTTTAAGGCAAATGTATATATATAAAACTTGCATATTAGTGAAAAATATTATGGATAAAAATTTACTTTCACATATAAGCTTTCCAATAAATACATCTAAACGATGTTTAAGAAATACAAGCAATTTAGTTCTAAGTAGGCCAAGAACTACACGGTACGGCATACAAAACATCAAATTCGAGGGAGCTAAACTATTTAATGAATTACCTAAAGAATTACGGGATATTGAATCTTTAAATATATTCTAAATAAAACTGAAGTTGTTTCTGAAGGACAAATATTTTGATGTATAATTAATTGTATACTTTTTTCTATATATATTATGCTTTCTACATAAGTACATACAACATAAGAAATATTTTATTTTGAAAGAATGCTTCTTTATCTAACACTGGATTAGCTTAACGATTACTAATTATTAATGTTTTATTTTTAAGTATCAATAAGTGAACTATGTTCTTTGAGAAAATAAATCTTTAAACTGAATTTTATGAAATTTAAATTCAGATTATAACTGATTTACAATTTCGAAAAAGAACATAGTTATTTCATTGTTTTAAGTCTTCACTTTTAGCGGCACTTTTTATGCCTACTCTTATTTTGCTAATAACACTAAGCTCCTTAAAGAATTTAAAAAATAAAGAATTGGTTGACAAACAGAGAAGTAAAAAGGTCTTAACTTTTCATTTTCGCCTAGATAGAGTACAGACATGTCCAATTTTCACAATTGTAGAAACTGTCGACAAGGAAGTCGCGTCGGGCAATTTAAAATCTATTTCAAATCATTCAGCAAACATTTTACGAGTGCCACACGGGCGAATGGAGAACGTGAAATTGGTATCATCCGCAACGCCGATTGCCTTAAATTGTATTCGAAGACGGTCGCCTGGCAATTTAGAAATCGTGACCTAAGATATAAATCCAAGATATATAATCCATTCATACTACGCCAACATATTACTCCTCAACTTCTTTATCACCGGCGGTACTTCAATACTTTCTGGGATATGATAATTTAGATCGTATAATTTTCGAAAATTCAGATTGATTGATCAAGATAAACTACTTGCAAGCATTGAAACAGCGTTAAGACTTCACACTGGTGAACAAACCGTTTTAAATCAATCCTGTAAGACAGCAATTTATTACTGACTAACCTCTATTAAGACTACGATCCTTGTTGAAGTTAGTTATGAATGGATAATAAGTTACAATGATTAATAAATCCAAGGCTTGGAAGTTTATTTTCTTCTTTTTTTAATGCCAAATAATATATATATCATTTTAGGAATTAACAAAGCTGTTCACTGCATTTTGTACGCTAGTTATCGATTTATTATTTTATATATTAGTAACCAACTAAGACAGCGTAGGAAGTATTTTTGGTAAACCTCAAAAAATTAAATTGAGGTAACGCAGTAGACAACTCTTTGCCACATGTATCGAGAAGTTATAACACACTAGCAACCGCATGCGACGTCGTGGACTTTTTTATTATTATAACTGATTACGGCATTTTATAAAATTTATTTTCTTCCTACGGTAACTTTTTAAGGAGATTTCATACTTCCATATGCCCTAAGGCCCTTCTATAACTTTTAACATGGTTTTCTCACGGTACATCTTTTCAGAGGTTTTCTGCTTCTATCACCTGACGAGCGAACCATAACAGGCTTGTCCTTACCCTATGTCCTTTCCCCTGTGATAAGCGGAAAGGTACCGCAAGGAGCGCCGGCTGTCAATGTGTATTAATTATTAATTCATCATCATCATCTCAGCCTATAGTCGTCCACTGCAGGACAAAGGCCTCACCACACGTTCTCCACAGCGTACGGCTCTGTGCCACCTGTAACCAACGGCTCCCCGCGACCTTTATAATGTCATCGGTCCATCTGGTGGGGGGCCGTCCCACGCTGCGCTTTCCGGTGCGTGGTCGCCACTCTAGGACTTTTTGCCCCATCGCTCATCAGTCCTTCGAGCTATGTGCCCTGCCCAATTCCACTTCAACTGTAATATTCGGTGAGCTATGTCGGCAACTTCAGTTCTCCTACGGATCTCCTCATTTCTGATTCGATCACGTAGAGAAACCCCGAGCATTGCTCTTTCCATCGCTCGTTGCGTGATATTGAGGTTTCTTATGAGGCCCACAGTTAGCGGCCACGTCTCAGTGCCGTAAGTCATCACTGGCAACACGCATTGGTTGAAGACTTTAGTCTTCAAGCACTGGGGTATTAAGGAAGAGAAAACAGTTCTGAGTTTCCCAAACGCTGCCCAACCAAGTTGGATTCGGTGATTTACCTCTTTCTCGAAGTTGGACCTACCAAGTCGAATAGTTTGTCCTAGGTATATGTACTCGTTAACAACTTCGAGTGTAGAATTCCCAATAATTATTGGGGTGGACACTACGTGGCTATTCGACATGACTTTTATCTTCTCCATGTTCATTTTGAGGCCCACTCGTTCAGAAACTCTACTGAGGCTATCTAGCATCGTGCCAAGGTCCTCTGGAGATTTCGCCATGACCACGATATCGTCGGCGAAACGAAGGTGGGTGATGTACTCACCATTTATGTTAATGCCAAGTCCATCTCACTCCAGAAGCTTAAAGACATCTTCCAACGCAGTTATGAACAGTTTCGGAGATATAACATCTCCCTGTCTTACACCTTTCTGCAGTTGAATTGGTTTCGAGCTCTGATTCTGGAGTCGAACTGACATGGTGGCGTTTTCGTACAAACACCTTAGCACCCTGATATACCGATGGTCGATTTGGCACCTCTGAAGAGCCTCCAGCACCGCCCATATCTCAACCGAATCAAAGGCTTTCTTATAGTCCACAAACGCCAAGCAAAGAGGCTGATTATACTCCTCGGTTTTCTGTATAACCTGCCGCAGCGTATGTATGTAGTCTATGGTACTATAGCCTTTCCGGAAACCGGCTTGTTCGGGTGGCTGGAAGTCGTCAAGCTTGCGAGCGAGATGATTCGTGATGACTCTCGAAAACAGCTTATAAACAAGACTCAGAAGCGTGATGGGTCTGTAATTCTTAAGAAGTGTGTTGTCACCTTTCTTAAAAAATAGTATCACCACGCCTCTGTGCCATGCTTGTGGCGTAGTACCCTCGAGTATGACAACGTTAAAGAGCCTCTGAAGGACTTTCAACACCGGTATTCCACCCGCTTTCAGAAGCTCCACCGTAATTCCATCATCACCCGGTGCTTTATTGTTCTTCAGCTGTTTAAGAGCCATACTAATCTCGTACATGCTGAGGTCCGGGATATCTTCGGTATAATTCGGAATCAGTTCAGCTCTTGGGCCTATAGCTGGGCTACCAACTGGTTTCGATGTCGACGTGTATAACTGCCCATAGAATTTCTCGATTTCTCCTAAAATCTCTGGTTTGGACGAAACAATGTTGCCATCCTTGGTCTTCAGTCTCGTCAGCTGGCTTTGCCCTATAGCCAGATCTCTTGAGAACACCTTAGAACCTTTGTTGTGTTCTATTATCTCCTTTATACGCAAGGTATTAAATTGACGTTTGTCACGTAGAAGTGATTTTGAGATCTGTCTATTGAGCTGCCTATATGACGATGCGTCACCTTTAGACTGCAGCCGTAGATTTCGTCGCTTTTCCATGAGACTTAGGGTTTGGTCCGAGATCAGTTTCGTTTTATGTGTATGGTGGGAATTAAAGAATTTAAACCCAACCGTATGGATAGTTTCCACAAGCATGTCGTTGATATCGTCTACTGATGAACTTTCCTGCAGAGATTCAAAGCAGTTATTGAGCTGGAGCTGAAAGTTTTCTGACTTTTGGATGTGGCTAGTTGTAGGTCGGAGCGTGGACTTCATCAGTCGAAACCGTTCAAGCTTAATTTTTAAGTTCAAGGTGCCTCTTACCATCCGGTGATCGCTTCCAGTTTTCACTGTGTGGATCACTGAGACATCGTTTTCGTCTTTTTGTCGACATAATGAAGTCAATCTCATTTTTAGTACAACCATCTGGACTCATCCAGGTCCACTTTCTATGGGGGCGCTTCTTGAAGAAAGAATTCATCATAAAGAGTTCTTCCTTCTCCATGAAATCTACAAGCATCTGCCCTCTGGGGTTTCGTTGTCTAATTCCAAACTGCCCCACTCTCAGTTCACCGGCGCTTCGTTTGCCCACTTTCGCATTGAAGTCCCCCATCACGACGTTATAATGTGTTTTGGAGGAATGGATGGCTTTTGCGATGTTATTAATTGGTCATACATATATAGGCAGTACTGAGTAAACACTAACATCAGTTGGACTACACGCCTATTTTTCTACTTTATAACAAACGTGTAAATGTTGTTTCATGGATTCTGATCCACCAAACAGTAATTAACTAAGACAATTAAATTGACAACACGTAAAGGTATTTCACTGCGTATTGTGAACTGAAAGCAACCAGAATTCATTGTTAGCGTCTATTTAATCCGATTATAGTAATCTTAATATTGTTCTGAAGATTTCCGACGATCCATTTATATAATATATATATTTATTATAACCTGTATAATTAAAATTGAATCAATTATTAGTTTAAAAAATATATATAATGATATGCTTTTGTTTTATCGCAAGTTTAACACATACAACAGAATATTATTAAAATAGTAAAATTTGTAGATTTTGTGTATATATGAATTAAAATAAATTATAATTTTATTCGTTTTACTATAGTTTAACAACCTTTTAGTTAGCGATAGAAGCATGCTAATTCTATACTACTATTATAAAGAGGTAAAGTTTGTGACGTTGTAGGGGGTAATCTCAGGAACTACTGGTCCGATTTGAATAATAGTTATATAGCTCATTTATCAAGAAAGGTTATAGGCTGTCACATCATCACGCTAAAACCAATAGGAGCGGATCACCAATAAAGAATATTTCAAAATCGGGTTTTTTTCACTCGGGAAACTTCCGCTGCGTGTTTGCGTTAGCCCAAAGAATTCGACGCGAACGAAGTCGCAGGCAAAGACTAGTCTCAGATATTTAACCACTTTACACTGTATTTCTCATATATTTATGCATTTTTTCCCTTGGCAACCTGCAAATCCATCCAAACCTCTAATCACTTTTGCAAATTTGTGGTAACTCCAATAAAACCATCAATAGACTCTTCAACACAGCTCCCTATTAATGTATTTGTCATAATTAAATCGATAGCAGAAGAGGCTAATTATCGGTTTCAAAATAACAAATTCATATATTTAGTTTAGTTATTACTTTGTAAACGTAATTGAAAATTGAAACGTAAACAACTGAAAACTTTAAATATCATTATAGTTTGAGAGCTAAACAAAAATCACTACTACACTACATTATCATTTTAAGGCAAAAAGAGAGAGCTTGATTATGAACTATACAGTTGGAAAATATTTGCTTTGCAAACTTAGACGCGCTATTCAACACTGATAAGTCACATAATAAATTAAATCAAAGCACTTTTTCCTATAACTCTACTGCTTTTTTCCGTCCAATAATATTAGTAGACCACGCATCGAAACGAATCCCACCTTAAGTTTGAGATATAAGTTAAATAAAAAATCATCTTGAAAGCGCAGCATGTTGAAAGACTATTTACAAGTAGTTACCCTTCTAGTAAACTGTCTAGGTCTAATTGATTGATGTACTCCAATAGAGAGTTTTAACAGTCCGTCTACTTTCTAGGCAAATACATTTCCTTCTTTGAATATATAATTACAATAAACCTGAGCTTAAGTGCAAGAAAACATCGTAATAAAAAAGAGGTAGATAGGATTTAAGTTGAAACTCTGTAACGAAGCCGCTTGAGAGTTAGTCCACCCACGCTGCGGCCATATTAATGTCAGCCGAGATTGTAAAAAATACGAGTACATACCATCCGATAAAATAATAGCCGACTTATATGGAAATATTGTATTGCGGATAATATAAGTAAAGAAATATATATTAATAGCACAATGATTTCACCGATTCAGAATGTCAAATTAGAAGATGAAGCGACAAATAGCCGGTCTTTTTTTCCAGAATGACTAACCGCTGTTACCTGATAGGCCTTTACAGATTCACCTGTATGCAGGGAACTAGTTAATATGTTATCACTGTATCGAGCAAGTAGCATCCTTAAGAGCACCCTCGGGGAATCCTATCTAGACTTGAGATGCTGCCGAGGGAGGTCACGGTGAGTGCGCGGGATTGAAGTTGACCGCCCGACAATGACGCCTGATCAGCGATTTCGCGGGCGTAATTGCGAGCACGCTCTGTTGGTATACAAATCACTCGCTAACGTAAAGCTACTCAAAATAACGTTTATCGCATATTTATCTTGCTATTTTTTTTTTAATTTTACTTAGTTTAAAGGGGCTTTTATTCCACCGAACATACCAGCCCCATTGTTCCCCAATCTTACTAGCTCTATCATGAGAGTGGCTGATGAGATACCATTACCAGATCACACAGCTTCCTAGCGTCACCCGAACAGGGTTCAGCCAAGATTCTTTGACAAATACCTATGTTCTGGCAACTACTTTTTATACTACTCATCAACGACTCTCTTTCGATACGGTTCTTAGCACAATCCATCATCAAGTGATGACATCCTCAATTTTTCTGCATACATCGCAGTCATCCTAATTATAATATATAATTCTAACTATAATCTGGCATCAGGTCAATAGTACCGTTATCAGGTCAATAATAAAGACTATTTGCTTACAGTATAAAATTACGTTTATTTTAAATAATTAAGAATTCTTTAATATACTTATTAACTCCGGGTAAAACATTTAGAGAATTAATAAACTTTTAAGTGATCTTCCTGCAACGTCTCGTGGTAATGATGAATATTTAAAAATCTCTTTCTTATTACGAACGCAATGCCAGTAAAATGAAGAAAGAATTTAAAGGATGAGAAATTGACGCTCGGAAAATAAATTTTCTTTTTCATTTTCTCCCGAAAAAGACGATCGAGTGCTTAGGGAGGTTATTACCCATCAATTGTGTTTCAAAATGATCAGCTTTTAGAAATCAATTAATGAACGCATCTATTTTATGTTTGAATAAATATAAGGTTTATGTGGAGTTTTTGGCGGAATTTTAGTCTGTCATGTAGTGTGTTATATATTTTATTCATAATCTTATGTAATTTGGCTCTCTATATTTTGTAACATTGGTGGTGTTTTACGTAATATACTTAGTTTATTGTGCAGAAGTGAAGGGAATGGAAGATAACACCATGGAGCATGAAATTCTGAGATGCCACAAAAACTCCCAGGAAGGTTCTAACAATTTTTTTTTAACTGACTACGCTATTGACGCAGCAAGGTCTTAACAGCTTCACCGGAGTAAGGTTCTAACAAGGGATCCACCATCTTGTTAGAATATTGACTCACACGACGCTTAATACTGAAGTAATCGCACGACGCTTGTAATATTATTGACTACGCGACAACGGCAGTAATAATCGTCGTCCAGTGAAGCTGTAAAGGCCAAAAAAATAAAGGCCAATAGCGTAAACAGTTCGAGAAAAAAAAAGGCAGTAATAATACGAAAAATTGAATAATAGAGATAAAAACAGTTTATGTGGAGTTTTTGGCGGAATCTTGGAGTGCTTACAATCCGTAAAATTTAATTGTTTGCAATTTTTTTAATTGTTGCGTAGGTATTCAACCTTTTTTTACAGCATCATTCATTAATTTTTTGAAGGTAAAAAGCATATGTAATATACAATTGTTTAGAAAACAAAATAAAGTGAGATTATTTTTTCCTTTTTTTTATTTCTTGTATGATTTTTCATCTAATAATATACCTTATTCATATGTTTTCAAATCTTTACTCTTTTAGGTATTTTCTCATTTATTCTGTTATATACATATTTGTATAAAGCATAGTCTCTTTAAGCGTTGTCTTTATCTTTATGTGTTGCCGTAAGCATTTGGTTTGTATTCGTGAGGCATATATACTGATATTCACATTATTTATTTATTTCTTTATTAATACAAAAATCAACAGTTAATTAATTAGTTCAAATTTATACATATGTAGTAATTATAATATTGGTTTAACCAAGAGATTTACATTATATAATAACCAAAATACATAAACATCCCTAGCAATGTGTTACCTAGGACTTTCTACATCTTATTCAATAAAAGTAATACATATAAGAAAAACAAAAATAAAAAAGTGCACGTGTATGTGTATGTGTGTTTGAGTAAGTGTACATTATATATATAAGTAGTATATTATAGTGATTTTTTGAGTATCAGTCGCGTGTGTTTATTGAGGATTCAATGTGATTCGTAAGTTTACTTTTAAAAGCTGCGCTACTGTCAGAGAATATATCTAGATTAGATGCATGAAGATTGTATGAATGTGTACATCTATTCAACACTGAATTACGGGCATAATTAGGCTTAGTTAAGCGTTCGTGAAAGATTCGAGGATTACGAGTCCGATTCGTAATAGTTCTCAAACGAATTCTCTCTAATAAAAATGGACAATCAATTTTGTTATTTAATAAATTATATAAAAACAGCATATCAGCAACCGAACGTCTATGTTCCAGGCTGAACATACTTAATTCCCTCAGGATTTCATTCCTATCCCCCGACAAAACCATACCTCGACGTTTGAGTATATTTAAGAATTTATATTGAATGTTCTCAATTCTTTGGATATGTACCTTGTAATAAGGAGCCCAAATCTGAGAAGCAAATTCCAGGATACTTCTCACATAAGCACAGAATAAAACCTTGATACTTGTTTTATTTGTAAAAGGAACAGTTATTCTATTTATAAAGCCTAGCATTTTATAAGCCTTTTGAGCAATAATTTCATAGTGTTCTACATATGATAGTTTATAATCGAGCATTACTCCAAGATCCCTAACGCAAGTTTCTCTGGAAACGACTATGTTATTCAATTTATATTCATATTTGAGGGCATTTATCTTACGTGTATATGTAATGCACTGACATTTAGATATATTAAGATCCAAAAGATTTAGTGAGCAATATACGCATAGTCTATTCAAATCAAGTTGCAATTTATTACAGTCTTCCTCTGTGCGTATTGGCATAAATATTTTAGTGTCGTCCGCGTACATAGAGAAACTTGCGTACTCAAAGCAAGTACTTATGTCGCTCACGTATAAGTTGAATAAGAGAGGACCCAAATGTGACCCTTGAGGAACGCCTGATGTTATAAGTGAAAATTTGGAATGATGTTTACCTATTTTAACGGCTTGAGATCGATTTTCAAGGTACGATATAAGCCACCGCAGCAAATCACCATGGATACCTATAGCTTCAATTTTTTTTATAAGGATTGGGTGAGACAAATGATCGAAGCACTTAGCGTAATCAGTATAAATCGTGTCAACTTGTATACCCTTATCCATTATTTCAATAACATAATCTGTAAAACACGCAAGATTTGTAACTACGGATCTTCTCTTCATGAAACCATGCTGGTTGTCAGGAATACAACTTTTTAAGAGAGGATAAATTTGATTGTGTACTATAAGTTCAAAAAGCTTACCAAATACTGGCAAAATAGACAGAGGTCTATATGATTCAATTTTAACTTTTGATCCACCTTTGTGAATGGGTACAATCAAGGCTTCCTTCCATCTACTCGGAAAAACTCCTACATTTAGTGACTTATTAAAAATAATGGTCAATGGATCCGCTAAAACCGCTGCACATTTTTTAGCAAAGATAGGAGCTATGCCGTCACTACCAGGGCCTTTGCTAGGGTCTAGTAACTTTAAGAGATTTATAATCTAGTCTCTGGTTACAGTTATTTTCGAGATAGTCCGGTGAAGCTGTAAAACTATTTTAAAAAAGAGATTGACAAACCAAAAAAAGAAAGATATTTATACTGTAGTTCCATACGTTTTTTATGCTTTAGCGCATGGTAGTACAAAGCGTGGAATTTTGTTTTTCTTCATTTTGTTTAGTAACCCTTTTTTTACGTGGGGAAATTCCTTTTGGATACTCACCCTCCCGGGGGAGAGGGTGAGTTATGTCCGACTCGCACGGACTAAAACCCCACGGTGTGCCGACAGATCGTGTTGTTGGGGCGGTAAGGGATCGATCTAGGCTATTCCCCTTGGATAGCTAGTAACCCTATCTTCAACTAATATAACCTTTCGTTACACTCCCTCCAATTAAACTTAGGAGGTGTGATCGTAAAAACAACTTTGTTAAATTGATTAACGACTAACTCATATTTTAATATTGATGCTCCGATAAAGCCGTAATACGTTTTTGGGGTGTAAGGAGTGTCGAGTAACATCTTAAGACTTGAGACACCCAAGCCAACCTCACCTGCACGTGGTGCACTCTGCTGAATAACGAACGAGGCAATGGCGAAAGCGGGGTGGTAGGGTTTTACAGCCCGACTGGGTCGCAACTACCATGCATATAACGAAAAAGCCCGTCATAGTGACTCGCTTCTGCGCGTCGCGTTTCGGGATCAGCCTGTACATATCCAGTACCGGATGACTTTCGTCATTATGGCCGGCATGGCAGCGGCGACCGACGATGGATAATCTGTCTCACGGTGGTTACCGATGTTTTTGGATTGTACTATGCGATAAAAAAAAAATGTTGACACCAAGCGCTCACCCGTAACTTAATACTAAAATATAGTTTATGTTACTCACTGATAATGTAGTTTCCTATATAGATATAGAGATTTACTCTTGTAAGCAAACAGACTTTCAGCATCCGCTCTAACGATAACGTGTCGGCAGTCAAAAGATACATCGAGGTCCCTTAAAATATACTTAAAATAAAGCGAAATAAATATTATAATACAATGTAACAAATAAAAGAAGTCACACAATTCAAATTCTAATAGAAGCATACATTTAGAAATACGTAAAATAGACAAACGAGCAATAAAAAAATTAAGACATAACTCTACTTAGCCATAAGTCATTAAGCCATATAACTTTTTGCAGCCCAAAACCCAAAATAACGCATGCTTACCACTTGCACCACAAAGTAAACAATAGAGCTTTCTTCCATGATTTGCACCTAGGACCAAGTTTGAAGAAGAACAGAAATGGTTTTAAAATCTTTTCAAATAATTAGTATACATTGAATTACTTACCTATAAAGATATATTTATTTGTTCTACAAATATAAATTAGAATTACTGTAATACGAGTATTCAAATTTAAAATAAAACAATAACAGTTTCATTAAGATACAGTAACATATTACTATTATATACTTTCTATTAAGATGTCTTATCTGTAAAAAAAAAGAAAAATCTTTTTTTTTTCTGGCCATTAATTTCCTAGTAGATTATTACTGCCATTGTCGAGTAGGTGACATGAAATTACGATCAATTCAATGGTTTAATAAGATGGTAGTATTCTTATTAGAACTCTCTAGGGAGTCTTTGTGGCAAGTCAGAACCCACCCATCCAGCACAATAACAATACTATATTACGTAAAATACCACCAATGTTACAAAATATAGAATAGCCAAATAACACAAGATTATGAATAAAGTATGAAATCTATTAATAAATAAAAAATATATTGAGCATCCAAATTATAGCTGCTTTAAATTAATCAATAGCAACAAACTTAATTCTTTACGTTATTTCTCAAGTGCTGAATGAAAATCTATTAGTTTATAATTATTATTATAATTTTGGTACATTCGTTTCTGGCTGCTATGAGTATTAACCACGGAGTAAAGAATAGACTATTTCGTAGAGCAGTATTTTTAGGTTCTTGGCCTAACGATATTTATATGTACACAAACAAAAAAAAACACAAGCAAGAATTTTTCTCCTGAATGGTGTTGTTTTTAGCTCCTCATCTCAATATATAAACAACTACCATCATACAAATCCATGTTTTTATGTTACAAATTATTTGTGATGTATGAATAATAGCAATGATAGGTAGTGTAAATTTTTCGAAACGCCTTTTAATCGAATAAACAATGTCACCTATAAATCTTCAATCCTTATTATTCTGTGGACAACTGTCAATATTGACATTTTTGACACATCGCTTATGTCATTTTTGCTTACCCGAGGATTTTTGAAAAACCAATTTATTAGGAAGACTTATACACAATTTTCGTTCAAAATTTATTACTTAGTTTCCATAGTAAAATGTCGACAGAAAATTCACCGGTAAAGGCTTCCCTGTCGTCCAGTGTTATAGAATCTGTCGAAGATTTAGAAAATCAGGTGAGACGAATGTTTTGTTACGCCTACTTTCTATGATTATGATAATCACGTATTTCATTTGTATTTTTGTAGGACACACTAATAAAACATGTTGATATATCTATTGTGGAATCTGAGAAACGTGCTAATGGGACTCTTCACGTCAGAGATCACTACACCGTGTATTTAATCGATCTGAAGTAAGACAGTTCAATTGTTTTCATAGTTCATTAAACCTGATTTGTGAGTCAATTATAATGAATCTAATTAGATTTCAGTATGGTATATATACCTTATGATCTATTAGTCAATCTATTTTGGCGAGAAAGAGCAAAATTTCCACTTATAAAAGAATATGACGTTTTTATGATAGATCATTTTGTTTCTTTTTGATAACACGTTTGTAAACAAAGGATATAATGACTCATCACAGTATCACTATATAATATATATAAGTTTTTTTTGCCGAAATATTAATCAAATTATCTGCACCATTCATTCTGTTCATCTCTCTTACAATAAAACTTTACAAAGGAGTGACTATTGGCCACACTTGTAAACCCAAGTTAAACATGATTACATATTAATTCTCATGAGTTTTATTGTTGTAAAATTGTTATTGAATGATGTGCTCAGAACTGTTGTTTAGTACAACATATAAGGTTTTCCAAAATAAGGATAATAAACTTTTAGTAAAGTCGATAACTTATTGCTTATGTTAATGTTAGGGGTCATTCAAGTATTATGTAAACACTGATAGGAGCAGAGAGAGTCTTGATTTGCTTATTTTTGATGTCACACGGTCTGGGATTTTTTTATTCGAAATGACTACGCTAATGTCCCAGCAAGGTCTTAACAGCTTCACCGGACTACTAAAGCGAGCTCTTAAGGCACTCAGCCGATTTTATATTGGCAACCAGCTCAAGGGTGCGCGGCACACTTTGGCTTGGCTGTTGCCTGTTGCATGCAAAATCGCGACCTATCTTAGCTAACCTAGCTAATTATTCATATATGTATGAGTTGTTGAAACGTATATGTGTACCAAGCATACACGCCTCAACAACTCCTCCATATATTTATTATCGGAGGGTCTGGGTGGTCTGAACAATGATTATGTTATCAATATTTATTTACTAAATTAATACAGAATCGAATATTCTTATATAAATGTTAACATAATTATGGAGAGGGGAGGGTTAAGAACATTGCTTACTATTGCTAACGAGGAGGAGGGGGCAGGCAGATATTACAAAAATCTTGCTTTACATAATACTTGAATGGCCCCTTAGTGCAAAAATTACTGCTATCACATACACTCATCTGTTACTTGGTTTATCGAATTTTAATTTTAAAATAATTTGTTATACTTTTATACACCTATATTTTGTAAAAATTAAATCTTATTACTAAAAATTAATACATGTTATTATTGTTTTTTGTTAATAGAATGTTGTATTGCTGGGTAATTAGAGAGCCTCCATTTTTACCTAGTATTAGATTGGTTTATTTAATTAAGAACATATTTAATACATTATTACAAATACTTATATTACTGAATATTATTAAATTCTATAAATAAGTATCTTTTGGAAACTATATGTATATTGTGGATAATTGAAAACTGGCAAAAATATTTTGAACTATAAACATTTAATACATTACAAGTGGGTCTATTTCATTGTGGACTTTGCTTTGTAGTGATATTTCTGGAGTTGGTAACTTCACAGTAGTCTCAGTAACAAAATAAACTAAATTTCTGGGAAAAAACAATGCAAACTATTGCCAAGCAACACAAAAACTATACACTCATAAAAATTTAGTAAAGTAAAATTTTTAAGTTACCTCCATTCCAATGACAGTCTATACCAAATACTTAAAACTGTCTTTCCTTCATGCAATGTATTATAATGTAATCAGATCTAGAAACATAAAGGTCGTAGTTTTGTAGTCTGGTGAAGCTGTTAAGACCTTGCTAAGTCAATAGCATAGTCATTTCGAGGTAAAAAAAACTTAAAGGTCATTTATTCTTTTTGTAAACATTTAGAACTTATTTTTTGATACAAGCCAACTAATATAAAACTTATTGTACAGAGTTACAGATCCAGATTACAAGTTGGTCCAGTCAAAAATCAGCACAATATGGAGAAGATACACTGAGTTTGAGCAAATACACGACTACATGCAAGTTACCTATCCGCATGTAGTTATACCACCACTGCCTGAAAAAAGGGTAAATATAATTATATTGACAATAGAAAGGCCAATTCAGTAATCCAGGGGTTCCCAAACTTTTTCAGACCTCAGCGCATTTTGGAGTTTGGTATTTTGTCATGGTAACCTAGCTAAGCAGTCAAAATAGATACAGTCAGTAGAAATTTGTACAATGATAGTAGTTACATAGGTACAAATATTTAAAAAAAAAACATCCACAATATAGATGTGTGTACTGGGAGTTTAATGGTTTACATTGTATCTACGAATAACTAAGTTAGATACCCAATAACTAAGTTAGCTACCGGAGAATGGTTAAGAAGAGTGCCTCATGGCGCCCTTCTTTACTTCGTACGGCGCACCAGGACACTGCGGTGGAAACTTTGAGAACCTCTGCCTAATCTATAAAAGTTGTTAAACATATGTTACTCAAAAGACAGAGAAATGATAAATTTGTATAAATTCTTAGGTAAATTTTATATATTCTCGGTCATTATGTCTTTACATTTGATTTGAAGTAAGTACTATGTAAAAAACAAAGGAATGTTAAGTAAAGATCCATTGAGACCAACCATTATTCTGCTGGTTTATATTCACCACAACCCTATACGAATACCCTATTTATGTCATACTAGCCTCTGCCCGCGACTTCGTTCGCGTGGAATAGATACACTAACACCAACACTAACACGCAGCAGTTCTCAAAAGGAAAAAACATCCCGATTTTGAAACATTTTTCATCGGTGCTCCGCTCCTAATGATCTTAGCGTGATAATATATAGCCTATAACTATCCTCGATGAATGAGCTATATAACATTGAAAGAATTATTCAAATCGGACCAGTAGTTCCTGAGATTACCCCCTACAACTCCACAACATCACAAACTCACAAACTTTACCTCTTTATAATATTAGTATAGATACCCTGTTCAAATCTAGGTAATAAAGAAATCAAATTGTACCTTATTGTTCTTCTTTTTACATTTTAATTCTCTACACATATGTAACGTTTACAAAAATTTGGTCTGTAAGAAATTTAAAGTATATGTTAAAATGGAAGTCTACTGCTGTCACACTCTGCCAGAACTACGACATAGTGCATGCAAGAAAACTGGCTTAAAAAATTATATCCATATAAACTAAGTAATCGTTTCATATTACTCTATTTCCCTCTTCGAACATTACATTTTTTATATCTTTTTAAATTAATTAAGAAAAAATTTTGCTATATCTGTATCACTTCTTATCTGCTTTATTATCTGCATCAAATTTGTTTAGTGATTGTCTAAAAACAGTTTTTGGACAATTTTTATGCTTTTAGGAGAGTTCTAGATATTATAATATATAATTTATAGAAATAATCAGAGTAGGAACATGTCCGTGATAAATCTAGATTGCATAGTTTAAAATATTTTCTGTAGTTCCATTATTCTACTGGTGGCAGAGCCAAGCTGAAGCTATCACTGGTTTCAGCATGAATGGGTCAGCTCTTCCGGGTTAATAACACCTTCTCATAGAAAACCAACGTGAAATAACAGTCCTTGCAGTGTTACATTTCCCTCGGTTAATGAGAGAGCGAGAGGAACCCACCTCCCCACCTTTACCCCCAAACACAGGCTGCCAACACACTTGCGACTCCTCTGGTGTTGCTAGTATCTATGGACGGCGATGATCACTTTCCATCAGGTGACCCGCCTGTTCGTTTGCCACCTATAAATTAAAAATAATTCAGAAATAGGCAAAGAAATAAGTTTAGAATAAATACTTTTTTGTTGATATTTGTATAAGTACGAACTCTGCAATTAATACATTTTAGGTTCTTTATGCTTGGCGAAAATCAGATACAACTGATCCAGAATTTATTGAGCGACGTCGTGCCGGCCTTGAAAATTTTCTCCTGCGCTTAGCGTCACATCCTCGTCTCTGTTTTGATGATCAGTTTATAAGTTTCCTACAACAGGAACATGGCTGGAGAGAAACCATCACAGATAGTGGTAATTATCGACTAAGACTCGTTTATCCACAGCATGGAAACGCATATCACTGAACAACTGTACTTGTAAAAACCTAAGTTTGTTACAATGTGTATAACTTTTGTTAAATTACGATTTTTGTTTTTGATAATATCAAAGCATCTAAGAAGTAAATTAATGAAATATGATTGAAATATATATAGTAGTTTTTACATTATGTGTATTCCAACTTTGAGAAATAATTTAGTTATAGACTCCAATACCAAAATATCACTACTACCTCTTCTTAAAAAAAAGGATCAATATTACAATAATGTGTTATCATTCTTAGCAAACAAAATTCTATTACACTCTATTTTCCACATTGATGATGACATGATTTCACAATCCACATGATTTAACTATACTATTTACTAATCATATGATTTTTTTGTATCAGTTATTTTATTTCTTAGTATTTAAACTCTATGTATGATTTCAGGGTATTTATTACAAGCTGAAAACAAATTGAAATCTCTATCAGTTTCAATAAGATTGAAGAAACCTGATCCAGAAATTGAGAGTATAAAAAATTATGGAAAACAACTAGAAACTAACTTAGGAAATTTTCTATATACTAGGTAAGGTTTTTCTTAATTGTTATTAAAACGACTGTACAATTTATAATCACAATTAAAAAAAAAAACACCATTTAAAAACACACTTGAGAATTTATATAAAGAATACATTTTCTATGATATAATTTTTAAAAGCTGCCAATAATATTCAATACCAAAAGAATGTAGATTTGATTTAGGAGGCTATCTAATACTAATTCATTAAGTTTTTCAGATCAAAGATAATAGAAAAGAACTATGCATTGTGTAAATTACATGCAAATTATGGTAAATTGTTCAGTGAATGGAGTGTTATAGAGAAGGAAATGGGTGATGGCTTGCAGAAAGCTGGACATTACTTTGGTAAGTTAAAATATTGTAAAATACATTATTATATGCACTGAAATAATGGAATAGAAAACAAAAATAAATTAAATATTTGGGAATAGTCAAATGGTATTTATTGACAGATATATTAAGACCTACCCTCTAATAGAAAGCAAAGTTATAAAAGACGCATTAAAGGAGTGGTGATCATACTCGCGGACCATAGGACAGATCATATCTCTAAAAATATCACATAACTAAATTACTATACTGGATGACCGATTACTCGTTAACAATATTTTTACGGGATACTCAGTACTTGATACTCGTTCTAAATCAATTAAAAAATAGGTGCTTAGTATTTGGCTTCATTATCTAGAAAATACAAAAATGATAGTCTACCCTCTATCCGTGTATGTTAAAGCACTGTCTGAAGACTGTCGAGTGTTGTAAAAGTGAAATGAAAATAAACCCAACCAACTAACAAAGGATATTTTTTCGAAGTTTGACCAAATAAAAGGGTTCATTTACGTTTTATCATCGAAGGTAGTAAAATCGGGGACGCCGCTCGCAGCTTTTGTTATCGGTCATTCAACCTAGGTTTATTTAAATTTGTACCCATACTTTTGAGAGTCTTAGAACAAACTTTAACTTATATTATCTTCATTGTTTATTAGTATTTTTTGATATTGTTATTTTATATGTTGAATGTGACCATGAACTATCACACGATTGAAGGTTGTCGCTCTTTAAACAGTCATGGTTTATATATGTCTTCAATGTTTGATCCATTAAATGACATAGATGATGTCATCTATGTTTGATGTCATACTTTAGTAACTTGCTCTGGTATATATCAAATAATAGAAATATGAATCATTTAAATGTATGGTTCTGAAGGTGGTAGAACCACGCTGAAGCTATAAGTGGTTTCAGCATGAATCGGGCGGCTCGTCCGGGGTAGTACCAGCCTCTCACAGAAAATCTCGATGTGAAGTAACATTGTTGCGTTTCATTTCGTTTCGTTCGGTCAGTGATAGAGCTGGAGGTCCATCTTCCCCTTCTCCCTTCCCCCCCTCCTTCCCCCCCTCCTTCCTCCCCCTTCACCATCAACATAGGTTGGCAACGCACTTGCGACTCTTCTTGTGTTGCTGGTGTCTATGGACGATGGTGATCACTTAACATCAGGTAACCCACCAGATCGTTTGCCTCATGTGCAGATTGGAAGTGTGCAAAGATCTGAGCGATAGATGGTGTTAAAAGAAATCTGATTGGTACCATAACAATGATCATAAAATTATTTTGACCATTTTAAAACCGAAACACTATTAGATTATTCATATAAAAACACAATAAATGTTTAATCTCAGATTCGATAGCAGATAGTATAGATACAATAGCGGAAGACGAAGAGCAGCTCGCGGACCAACTGAAGGAGTATTTGTTTTATGCGGCGGCTCTACAGCAACTCTGCGCGAATCACGAAGCCTTGCAGCGAGCTCTCGAACACGCACAAGATACTCTGAATAACAGGTGAGAAATTATACATCACAATTGCCAATAACTAATATATATATATATATGTATGTTATGTGTTTTACTAAAAAATAAAGCATAAATGTACCTTGTTTACAAAATTTCTTTAGTATTATCTAGTGCTTATAAAAAGCGTAGTTTATTAAAATTATAATGATTATTATATTATAGTAAGGTCAAAGTGAAAATGTTAAAAAAACAACCTGATTGAAACTTAGTCAGTAGTAACCTTAGCGTGATGCCCGCACAATAGTAGACCTTAATTATTTTAAGATTTGAACCTACGTCGATCGATGTGGTGTTTACATATACTACAACTGAACAGTCATCAAGCATCCACTCTGTCTGTTTAGTTACTTTTCATGACCAAACCTATGGCCTGATTACAATAAAACTTAGATCGTTTTTTTTTAATATATATAATTCAAATGAACAGGTTGGTCACCTGATGTTAAATGATCACCACCGTCCATAGACACTTGCAACCCAGGGGAATCCCAAGTGCGTTGCCAGCCTGTGTTTAGGGAAGGGGAATAGGAAAAGGGGAATGTGAGTATAGGTGGGTCTCCAGCGCTCTCACTGACCGAACGAAACGCAACCAAGCACTGTTACTTCACGTCGGTTTTCTGTGAGAGGCTGGTACTACCCCGGGCAAGATGACCCATTCATGCTGGAATCAGCAATAGCTTCAATGTGTAGGTGGTAGCACCTACAAAAAGATCTAAAAGATCTTGGAAAAGGAGAGATTATTTTAGATACTGAATATACCAAAACGCACGCAAATAGAATCACAGGAGAAGGCTAGAATGACCATTCAGGAGACATAGCAAAGAATTAATGTAGTTTTATAATTTGTTTGAATAGAATAGCAGAAAGGAATCGAGCAGCGGCAGGCAAGTCCGGTATCATGTCACGTCTCTTTGGTACAACCGACCCGGATATAGTACGCGATCAGACAACCAGAGCTCTCGATATCAAGATAATATCTGATAAAGAAACTATCGAAAAAGCAAAAACGGATTTAGAGTAAGTTTCTATTACATTGTAAAACATAAAATAATCTTAATATGCATCTTAATTCTCGTGTAAATGTTCTTCTTATTCATCTTAAAATGGCAAAATGTGTGTTCACATAGTTTTGCCAATGTCAAGTGAATGGAGTCATAAACATTGAAGGTTGTGCCAGACAATGAGACAACTATCATTATAATCAGACCGGGCTATCTACAACTAGACATCACAAAGAAAATACATCTAATACCTTTAAACGAGCAATTCATGTATATTTTTATATTTATATATTTTCATGATCTCGGAAACGGCGTCATCTATCTCCGTGAAATTTAGTATGTAGGTAGTTTCGGGGACGATAAATCGATCTAGCTAGATTTTATTCATAGAAAACTTTTTTTTACTAAGATTTCAATCACAAATGTTTTTTTAAAGAACCGAGCTAGGCTAAAACCATGGCTTTTGCGGGGTATCAATTTGCAAAGAGCCATAATGCTTGCCCTTTAATTTCCTAGACAAATTCCAACTCCTTTGCCATGCATCAAGCAAGTTGACACTTTGTTTAGTAACAATATTTTTGTAGTTGAGACAATATGTCACTTTTGACATCTGTCAAAACACTTAGGTGGGATAAGGGTAAGATGATGATGAAGTATGTGATAAGCATCCAACAACAAACAGATTGATAATAAAAATCCAAAAAACCGTCGAAATGTGTTACCATCGATTCTAAAGCCTCTAAAGTACTTTCCACAGTAATTTTAAGAGGGGCAATTCATTTTGTTAAAAATTTCATATTTCATTGGAAACTTCACAAATTTGAAAAACTACTTTGGAAAAATCCGAATTTCAAATAACAAACATTTAAGCGTATTCCAGAATCCCGCTTCTTATTTAGTTGTCCACTTTACATGAAATATCTCCTCTTAAGTTACATTGTCATTTGTCATAAAGTAAGGCTTTCTTGTAACACTATGAAAAATTATAAACTATGTAAAAACAAAAGTTAAAAACATTTAATAACTAGTGTCAGCAAATATTCTGAGAATTTTTAATAAATCTTATATCACTTAATACTAAATAAATCTCTGTTGAACATACCTCACGTTCAGAAAGTGATAGGTGGTCATTTACGATCGGAGAAGTCTAACTTGCAAACTTGGGGATTGCCTGACCCCATCTCTCTCCTCCTGGCAATACCTCATAATGAAACTTGAAGAGTACCTATCTCCCCCCCTAGCCAAAAATCCTGGCACAACCCTGCAATAAGACTTGAAGATTGTCTGACACAATCTCCCTCCCCTAGCCAAAAATACTGGCAACCTCCCACAATAAGAATTCGAAATTTCCTAACCCCAATACTCTCCCCTGGCAAAACCCCGCAATAGGACTTGCAGGTTGCCTGGCCCCGTCTCCCTCCCCTGGCAAAACCCCGCAATAGGACTTGGAGGTTGCCTGACCCCTTCTCCCTCCCCTGGCAAAATCACGCAATAGCACTTGAAGATTGCCTGACCCCATTTCCTTTAGTCCTAACAACACCCCACAATAATCTATCAAATATTATTATTCAACTGATTCCTATTATAAACTATGAAAATATTTTCATGTTTTCTTTTAATATACTTACGTTATAGATTTTCCATAATTTTCAGGGAATTCGCAAAAAAAGCCTCCATAGAAATAGGTTACTTTCAGAAGCAAAAGGATAAGGATTTACACGAGTCACTGGTAGCTTTCATCACATTGCAAGTTAAGGCTGCGAAAAAGGTTCGTATGTACTAAAAACGAGAGCTTTTGTTAGTTATTCTGATTTTAACAGTTTTGCTTCAAAAAAGAATATTGCTAAATATAATATTACTAAACTTTGGATATAATCTAACTAAAAAAACAACTTTAGATATATAGTCTCTTTTTAATAAAAAAAAAAAAAATACTTTACCTAAGTGGAAATAGCATATATAGATTAAAAAATCGTAATTATTTTAATGTTACGAGCAAAGTTTTAATTAAAAAAATTTAAATGATTATAAATGTGACAACATTAAACCATTTTAAGTTGGAGATAGCTTTTTTTAATATATATTTCTCAATTTATATTATTCTTCATTCAAGTTTTTCCTATACGCAATAGATATTTTTTTCCCCAGAACTTACAAGCCTGGACGCAAATTAAAGAATGTATACAGAACATGCCGTGAACTGGGGCCCTTAATCGGGCCGTTTTATACCAAAATGTACCTTCAGATTATGTAACTTATTATTGTAACTTTGTAAGCGTAATTATAATAATTTTGTAAATCTCTTTGTAATTAGGTAATCTCTTATTAAAGTGGTAGCCAATTTATTTTAGTCACAAAATAATCAGTGGCGTATCTAGGACTTTGCAGGGGAGTTTGATCCTCCGAGAGCAATGGAGTTAAAGACCATTTTAAACCCTTAATCCCATGGGAAATCAAACCTCCGACCACTCTTTATACGCCAATGAAAATAATCGTTGTTTATAAATAGGAGATTTTATGTTTTGCTCAAAAATACATTTATTCATACTCGTGTTGCTATCTTATTCATTTATTTAAATAATACCGCCATCTTGAATTTTAAAGATCTGTAAATGTCATAAATGAACACTGACATAACCGTTGTTTTTTGTTACGACCATTACAAATTTAATATGTTTTAATCACATATATAAATGGTATGTATAATCATTGTGAAAATTTCTTTGTAGGCAATTTCTAAGGCGATTAATTTCGTATGGACTTAATTATATTTTTCAAATAACTTTGATAAAAATTTGATTGTAAGTACACATTTTTGTTTACTAAAAGTATAAGTTCCAATGTACACTTATTATAAAAATATATAACAAAGCATATAAAAGCGGTACATGTATTAGATTTATAAATCCATTCTGATCATATTTCTTTAAATTCTTTTAGTATGCATATTTATTAAATTTGGTATTATTGTTACTCTTTTATATCTAGAGAGAATTAAATACTCGAATACTTTGAAATAACCCTCATGTGTATTTACAAAAAGATTACCGATTGATATTGTTTTAATAAGGTTGCACTTAAAAAGTTGATATTATTTGTGAATATTGATTATAATGTGCCGTTTTTCTTCAGATTTATGGGTAAAAGTGGATAAATGCATTATTTTACATGGCGAGCGTTTCTAATAATTTTTTGACGTGATAACGTCGTATAAATCGCCGGCGGTTCTCACGTAAAAGCATTACGTTATCACGTTTCGCCTGAGCCGAGCGTGAGTGCTTGAGCGCGGAACAAGCGATAGAGAGGCGCGATCGGCTTAAGCGTTCGGCTTGTGATGCATCTATCTTTCTTTCACTCCATCGGCAGTTGCTTTCGAGTAAAAGAGAGACAGCAGTAATACACACGTGAACTGTTTTATAAATTTTTGATCATTTTTATGATAATAATTTAATTCGTGAAAGTATTTTTCATCAGTATTTTCTTATGGCGTTATCACGGAAAATTATCGTAAAGTCACTTTACGGACAACCAATTGTTCTTATGGGGAAGTGGTCCCTCATTCGGCCTCTATAATAAATTCTTTACTAATACATTGGCATATTTGCAATATAAGCATGAGATTATATGTTTTAATAAGTTACTCAGAATGGCTGGTGTTTAAAAGTGAATTTTCTGTCAGAATGTCTCGCCATCGTTAGTTTTATCCGAAATTAGTAAGTTGTTTTAGTTTGAATTTCTCGTCGATTCATTATTAAATACTAGTAATATGATAAATGTACATTCCCGTCCTAAGTGTTCGTAAAATGTTAAATTAATTTTAGTTGATGTATATACAAACTATTCTAAGTTTGGGTTTTAGTAATACTAATTTTCAGAACAAAAAGAAGGTATTTTATTAAATCGATTTTCTATCTCTAACTATAGTTACTTATTTTATGTTGGTCATTTTAAATGAATTTATTAAATAATTTCTGAATAAAGATATTAATTTGTATGAAATGTTTGTTTTTTTTTTGTGATATTTAGAGAACTTTACCCAAAGAAAATAAAGAGAAAGTCGCATGGAGAAGGCATAACGCTTTTCATTGCGTGACGATTTTTACTAAATAGCTCCTACTTCAAACCGCTTAAGAAACGTCGTTCCAAAAAATATTAAAGCCTGGGCATGGTCCAAATGCAGGAATATACACTATCAAACGAGACATTCCAACTCGAGCTTCTGCATAGTGTACACATTTAGAATCTTTAGTATAATAGATGATGTATTGAAACTCAATCCACTCTGATACATTAAAAATACATTGGATTTTTTTTAAAGAAACTTCTTTAGGGGAAGGCTTTGATATTCTGATCCGCAACCTTTTTGTTTAACGAAACGTGGTGCGAGTCAATAATGTCCATTAGAGTTGAAAACACCGGTTGTCGTCTAATTATCGAACTCAGACGCAGTCAATACTTTAGGTGACAGCCAGGAAACAATGCGTGACGTTGGCTCTTAATGTATTTTTTAGTTAAAATGTTTCTCTGTAATACCTAAATTTCACTTTACGAAAAACCCTGTTTTTTCTTATAAAAAAAAAACTATCTGTCTTATACTACTGTACACATTTTTTTTCGGAATACTGTTATGTTTTATTTACAAACTCACTGTTCCATATGTCTCATGTGACATTGGTGGTAATTTACGTAACATAGTTCTGTATAAGGATACTGCGTCTTCTCGAGAGCAGTCCGATAACGCTCAACAGCTATAGATGGTTCGAAAAAAAAACCAATACATGGTTCTTGCTTAAATAAAAGCGAGTTATTATTTTTAAAAAAGTACCTGGATGACCGAGCCTAGCTCGGTAATTAAAAAGAGCATTTTTTAATTAAAATAATTTGTTAGGTTCGCCTCACAAAATTAGCATTTTTTTATCAAAAAAAATAAAATAAAAAAGATACCTCTTTTGCTTTCACTCGGATTCGAACTGGGGTTACACTGATTTTCGAAGCAGCCGATTTCCATCTGAGCTATTTTTGTTTTAACGGCGGCGAAAATTTACCTTTATAATCAAGGTATATTTTTTCATTTCCTGAAAAGTTGGATAAAAAGGTTTTCTATGAATGAGATCTAATTAGATCGATTTATCTTTTTTTTTATTATTTGCTCGTTTAAAGGTATTAGATAGATATCGCTGTCATCTACATTGTCCGGATTAGAGCGTAAACGTTTTTCGTCGGGTTACAATCAAATTGTAGTAATCTCGTACAGTACAACCCTATAGGTACTGTGTGTCGGGTCTTTGGATTACAAAATAAATAACAGTAATTAAATCTGTTCGTATCTTCATTTATTGAATCCGTAATAACTATTGGTAACCAAGCAACACTACAGTTTTATATTATACTAGCTGTTACCCGCGGCTTCGCGCGCGTTTTTTTAATATATTAAATTAATTTAAAATTGTGATTATACATCTAGTGTAAATTACAATAATACTATTTCAAAAATATTTGTATCATACGCACATCATCTACTGTAACAGGTAACGTGTACATTATGTATGTGAATACTAATAGTGTATCGAATGGGATGGGATTATGATCAGCCACATAACTGGAATTTTAAACTATACATCACCCTCAGTGCTCACACTATATAAGAAAATAATGAAAATATGAAGCTACACATCATCGAACAATATTAAATAAAACAGCTAATTAGTTACTTATTTGCCCGTATAATTCCCGTTCAAATATTAATTGTAGTCCGGTGAACCTGTTAAGCGTAGTCATTTCTAAGAAAAAAAAACATTCAAATAGGTCCAGTCGTTTCGGAGATTACCCGGAACAAATAAAAAAAACAGACATATCGACAGAGTTAAAAAAAAATATTGATGTTTGTGGCATCACAGATTATATTCACCAAAAATAATTTATTTTAATATAAATTACACTCACTTTACTTTTATAATACGTAATATATCACAAATAAAAAATTGGCAACAAAACGAATGTAGAATAGAGTTTTTTGAGAGTGTTTGGTCGGATTTCAGTCTGTCATGTAGTGAATTTATATTTTTTTCATAATATTGTGTTACATGATTTTATATTGTGTAGAAATTGGTTCGTATTATGTAATATCGTTCGTATATTTTGTATAAGTGAAATGAATGAAAAATAAAACCACGAAGCATTAGTTCTATGGTCTTAAAGATTAAGAAGATAAAAAATTACGTTATATTATGTAGAGGATTCGGCGCTTATACCTTTACATTAACTTGGACATAGAAGAAAACTAACTATATTGACAACTTCAGAATTGGCTGTATGGATTAATTCCTTCGACTGTCTTATTGGACGAATATTATTACTACTAAACTTTCTGAATAACAACACAAAATAAACTTAAGAAATGTTTGCGATATAAACGTAACACGTATAATTAAAAATCGAAAACAAAACTAACGTAATATAAACTTTTTGAATAGGAATGCAAAATAAACCATGAAAATATTTTTGATAGAATGTTATCGCGTTACCATGGCAACGCATATAATACTGACATTAATACGCAGTGGAAGCTTCCAAAATAGCCCGATTTTGAGACATTCTTCATTAGTGCTCAGCTCCTTTTGGTTTTAACGTGATGATATGTAGCCTAGAGCCATCCTCGATAAATGAGCTATCTAACACTAAAAGAAACTTTTAAATCGGATCTTTAGTTCTTGAGATTATCGCGTTCAACCAAACAAACAAACAAACAAACAAACTCTTCAGCTTTATATATTAGTATAGATTTTTATATAATACCAGGTCGTGATTTATAAAAGAGTTCCAATACTCTACACTGTGTTCGTTAAATATTATTATTCACTACCTTAAATGTAGTTTTTATAAAGCTTTTCTTATTCAGTAGTTTATTAGTCCTTATTTATAAACTTTTTTTTTATATCATAGGAGGCAAACGAACAGATAGGTCACCTGATGTTAGGTGATCACCACCGTCCATAGACACTTGCAACACCAGGGGAGTGACAAGTGCGTTGCCAGCCTGTGTTTGGGAGGAGGGCTGGGGGGACAGGAAGGGAAGGTAGATGGGTCTTCGGCTCTCTCAATGACCGAACGAAAAGCAACAATGCAAGCATTGTTACTTCACGTCGATTTTCTGTGAGAGGGTGGTTCTTCCCCGGACGAGCCGACCCATTCGTGCTGAAAACAATAATAGCTTCAGCTTGGCTCTACCACTAACCAGATTATGCCCCCCTCGGCAGCGACTCAAGCCTAGGTCCGATCCCTCGGCAGGGAGCCCTGAGTATGCTGCTAGCGCGATACAGTGCAACACAAAAACTTAACTCACTGCTACAACACTACAGTATCACCTCCACACACGTGCACGCCACACGCTTACACATGAAAGTGGAAGGGTTTTATTATTTTCCCTTATCGAACTGAAAAAACTCTAATTTTCCGATAATAAATACATGGAGTTGTTGAGGCGTGAATGCTTGGTACACATATACGTCTCAACAACTCATACATATATAAATAGTTAGCTAGGTAGCTAAGATAGGACGCGATTTGCATATAACAGGCAACAGCCAAGCCGAGGTGTGCCACGCACCCTTGAGTTAGTTGCCAAAAATAAAATCGGCTGAGTGCCTTAAGCGCTCGCCTTAGTAGTTCGGTGAAGCTGTTAAGACCTTGCTGGGTCATTAGCGTAGTCAGTTCGAAAAAAAAAGCTCTATCACTACCAAAATTATCATATAAATAAAAAAGTATATAGAAAAGAAGGAGGCTTAAAATATTATGTTTACGGAGTTATTGCAAATGAGCACTGCTCCGTTGAATATAAATATTCACTTAATATAATATGATTACTTGGATAATCACTGATGAATTGTATGAATTAAGCCGTCAAAATATATGCATTTGTCTTATAATTTAGGAAAAACCCTATCCGGATGATCCAAATTGTTGCATGACCTAATAGTGTTATCTAATCAAGAACACTCCTGATATGGGTCACTCCGCTCGAATATTACGTGAGCTGAATTACTGTGGTTTTCATCTCTCCGCCCCCACCCCCCTATCTTATGCTTACGTATTAACAACATTTTCACAAATTACCTTGCGAAGTTTGCAAATTAAAAACAAAATATAAATATTGCTAACGTAATGCCATTCAGATAAGTCCCGTTCTCGCTTCCGTAGTAAAAGTGTAGACCTACTAGATTAGGCCCCCTTGGAAGCGGCTCAAGCCTAGATCCGTTCCCTCGGCGTTGAGGCCTTGAGTGCGCTGCTCGCGCGATACACTCACACAAAATCTTACATCACTACTACAATATTACACATATCACCTCCACACACATGCACGCATACACGCTTACACATGAAAGTGGAAGGGTTTTATTTTCTTGCCTTATCGAACTGAAATAGCTTAGAAAATTTTACTATACGAAACAAATATAAGAGCTATAGAGGTAAGTATCCTTGGCACACATATATGTTTCAACAACTCATATATGTATGAATAGTTAGCTTAGGTTAGCTCAGATAGGTCGCGAATTGCACGTATCAGGCAACTGCCCAAGCCGACGTATGCCGTGCACCCTTGAGCTAGTTGTCAAATAAAATCGACTGAGTGCCTTATGCGCTCGCCTTAGTAGTCCAGTGAAGCTGTTAAGACTTTTCTAGGACAATAACGTAGTCAGTTCGATAACAAAAAAAGTATAGAACTGACATATTTACCCAAATTAAAATTCCTAAAGAAACATCCATTTTACATATCTGTATTATAACATCTGCGAAGTTCAGACGTCACTATCACACGCTCTATTCTAAATTATATATGTATTCTATCGATTTATTGATATCAGGGCTATTCAACATTTATGAAGAAAAAAAAATTTCTTCAACACTCTTAAAACACAGCAGACTTGAAAACACCTGTCAAATGTTGATTTAGTTTTTGTTTGAAGATAAGCCGATATCGATTTCAGTATATATTCAAAGACAATAAAGTGTTGTGAGCCGCATTATTCTTACATGTGTGTGTCGTTTTCAAGATAGCTAAAGCATAAGATTGCAAAAATCCAGTATTATTTTCCAACCTTGACATAGTTAAATATAAACACGATTTATTCATATCACTTAAATTTTTGTAACACTTTGTTATGATAAATGAAGTATGTTATTAAAAGAGATCGGTAAAATGTATGTGGCTATATCTAAACAAGCGTGAGAAATAACATAGCATAATCATCACTACATATAATAAAACAAAGTCGTATGCCATGTCAGTCTGAGAATGGTTATAGACTATATATCATCACGCTAAGACCAATGGGAGCGGAGCATAGATGAAAAATGTTTCAAAAACGGGATGTTTTTCCTTTTGAGAAATGATGCGTGTTCGTGTTAGTGCATTTAAGCCACGCGAACGAAGTCGCGGGCAGAGACTAGTAACAAATAAAGCCACTAACATATTTGTAATATTCGATTGGATGATATTCATCCTCATATGCCTCTTTTTAATTTAACATAAAAGTATGTTTTATTGAGAAATGAAATAACACTGAACACAGTATTATAATAAAATCGGTAACAGTCTCGTTGACAATCAATTCCATATTTTATATTATAATAAATCAAGTTCAAGGGTTGACTACTTCTGTAGTATCAATTATTTCTACTACCGCCTTGTCAATCGATAGCAAACAGGTCAAACTCATAAACAGAGTCGTTATGGCCCACAACACGCGCTACAATCGTTAACTTTGTAAACAAAACTAGAATTTTATCTTTATTATTTCTATCACATTTCTTCATAACACTGAGATTTCAATATTGAAATGTGGATGGTAAATTAAAAATTAAGCACGATAATTAATAATTGTAGACCAAATCTAAAATCTATTTACGACTTTATAAAACAGAAGAAAAATGAAACATCAGCAAGTGAATGTCGATTACTGGGCCATGGGTAAGGCTATGTTAATGTACATAACTATGACGGCTATGGGATGGCTGCTGTTAAGGTTTTTCAATACGGTCATAATGTTTCCACGACGAATGCGGTCGCATCAGGAGAACATGCAAAACGCATTGAGCGAATTACAAGTAAGTTTATACATTATCTGTTTGCATAGAAATCCACCGTACTCCCGAAAAGATACACCAATTATACTTTAAGATATAATAGGTGATAGATGCAAACATATATATACAAGAGGAAATAATTACAAAAAATATTTGAATGTACCTTGAATGAAAAAGTATAATATAATCTCTCTTTCCCTCGTGAACGTTTAAAATCCTCGTACAGATTATGAAAATTTTGCATTTTGTGTTGGAAACTTATGATTCTGAATATGTAATAACTGTGAAAATGGGAGTTTTTGGCGGGATTTTGGAATGCCATGTAGTGGTCTGTATATTTTATCCATAATCTTGTGTTATTTGGCTCTATATTGTGTAATGTTGGTGGTGCTTTACGTAATATAATTTAGTTAATGTGCACAAGTGAAGTGGATCGGAAATAATACCATGGAGCATGGATTCTGACTTGTCACAAAAACTCCCAAGAGAATTCTAACAAAATGGCCACCGTCTTGTTAGTTCATTGAAGTTATATCAATAAACTTGTAATATCGTTACTCACTTGACAATGTCAGTAATGGTCTACTAAATAGAAGACTGGTTGCCAAAAATAAAATAGAAGAAAAACTGTGAGAATACTTGTAAGTCTTACAATTAAATATTACATATAAACAAAAAAAAAAAATATAACAGAAATTATTAATATAAATGCAAGTAATATAAAAAAAGATAGATTTGGATTTTATTTTATTTAGTAGTATCGTTATATAAATGACAAAATGGGACGCATGCAACAAGTAATTGTGATATTGACCGTTCAAATATCGATTTTAGTAGATACAATGCCATTAATACGACTTGGATCTGAGTTACTCTATATAGACTTTTTACAATTATGAATTGTCTATGCACCTTTTTTTGAGACAATAATATCGTCGTTATTATGAATTCAAGATCCATAACATTTCAGGACAGATTTAAAGGATTATTAGAAAGAGAAATGATTTTATACTTTTTAGTTCTAAGAATCAACTTTTTACACTTACTCCACCTAAGTAGTGGTGGCACAACATGTATCGTCTTTTAATTTTGTCTGTCAGATTACATACCATTATCCACACAGTTTATATACATATCATTTTTCACACAATCCATCCATAACTCATTCTGTCACGCTTCATTATATCCATCCACCTTCATACTTTTCTGAATACATGACTTTCATCTTTCCTCATTAAATTCCCGTACCTTGCCACCATTTCATTACAGCCGAAATTGTTTGGTACTGGTACTATTTCAAGTTCCTTTGATTTATCTGATATATACTACATATCTATCATAACATTCGCATCTCTGCTACATGTTATCTTCTCTCATCTTTCGTAGCCTAATAGTGAGCACGACAGGCCTTATAATAGTCTTATATAACATTTGATTATTAATAATTATACTATAATTAATTATTTTTCTCAACTTTTCTATGTTTTTTTTTTCGAAATAATATTGATGGTAAAGTTGGAGAAAATAAAAAAAAATACTTAACTGTTTTTACACTTTTTAAACCAAGTTTATATATAAAAATACTTATACCTTGGGCATGGATCGAGACAGACTTTTTTTTTATCGAAGCACGACATAGTGCCTGCACTATGCCTGATGTTAAGCATAGTACAATCCAAAAACATCGGCAACCACCGAGAGACAGATTATCCATCGCCGGTCGCCGCTGTCATGCCGACCATAATGACGAAAGTCACCCGGTACTGGATATGCACAGGCTGATCCCAAAACGCGACGCGCAAAAGCGAGTCACTATGACGGGCTTTTTCGCCATGTACATGGTGGTTGCGACCTAGCCGGGCTGTAAAACCCTACGACCCCGCTTTCGCCATTGCCTCGTTCGTTATTCAGTAGGGTGCACCACATGCAGGTGAGGTTGGCTTGGGTGTCTCAAGTCTTAAGATGTTACTCGACACCCCTTACACCCCTACTAGTGACGTATATACAGCGAGATTTGTTCGTACCGAGATCGGAGGGAGATTGAAGCCTAAACCACGTAACATTGTGAATCGGCCCTAAATATTCCAACAAGGCGAATAACAGTAGGTCTGTTCAAATTCTAATTACAAAATCAAAAATCAATTCAATTCTTTTCTTCGTTCTCTTTATTCAATTTAGGCCCTGAAAAGGCACTTATAAACGTCAAACTACCACCGGTTCGGAATAAAAATCAGTCATCGAGAAAAACCGGCAAGAAACTCGATCTGGTTTATCTTTTCATAATACATTTTTTTAAATATAATTACAACATAATAGACATTCGTTTTCAGTGTATGCACAGAGAGAGGCCTCACTTCCAGGCGTTGCCGTCGTTCACATATTGATCCACCCTGTAAAATAGCCTTTAGGAATTAAGACTCGCTTGACATAACACTTGAACTTATTATCTGGCAAGTGAGTAATGTGTTTTGGGGCTTTGTTATAAAAACTAACATCATTACCTAAAAAACTGTTACTGGTCTTAGTCAGCCTAAAACATGGAGTGATCAGTACAGTACATTGGTTAGGTATCTTATATCAATATCAAGTTTATTTTACATCAACACTGAGGCACTGTAAATACAAGAAATCCATTGCAAACTTTATGATAACATTGCGTTATTGGTATAAACTTGTACAAGTTCAGTGACTTGACATCTGTTTACAAACGCTACTGCATTAATTCTATATACCTAAGCAAACTAGATGCATCAATGTCACATTTGCAGAGACGTTTTCCTGATATGAATATCACTGAGGAAGATATGAAGAATGCCGAAAAGGAGCTCGACGATTTTGTCAAAGAAGAAGAGCAGAAGAAACAAGCTATAGAAAATAATTTAGAAGTGACAAAGCAAGAAGAAGATAGCAAGAAAACTAAATAGTTTTAATAAGAGTTAATTTCCTTTGTCAAGGTTACATGGTCTATGTTAAAATTAATTGATATGATGCATACTTTCACTTATTAAATATTAGTACAACCATACGACACAATTTATTTTGATGACATAAAGGATTATCTACCAAAAGTAAGTTAATTTATTTCACAATCTATAAACCTAGAGAGATTGTATCATTAATTAATAAACTAAAAAAAAAATCGGAATCGAAAAAATGGAAATCAGCTGCTTCAAAAATCCGTCTAACCCAAGTTCGAATCCGCGTAATAGCAAACGGGATTTTTTTTTGTAGTCCGGTGAAGCTGTTAAGATCTTGCTAGGTCAATAGCGTAGTCAGATCAAAAAAAAAAAAGAATGAATAAACTTGGTTCATTGTATCACCTGTTTTAAAGCATTAACAAAATATATGGATCCGTTATAAACCTTGTGATCAAGTATTAGCTTAACCTAAGCTGATATATTTGGTATTTAGGGAATTCAGGATTCTGAAGACATTAAGCAGTGGTTGTTTTGGCCTTTATAATTATCATTTAAAGTGAATATCATGCAAATTTTTAACACAAATTACAATACTGATTCTACTTATGTATATGCACTATTTAGTAACGTATAACTCACTTTCACCTGATTCATACGTGATCTTCATGGTACGTTTAATGCAGCCAAAACGATAATACTTTAAGTGTAGATTTGAGATCCAAGATAATATTATAAATGGGACATTGTTTGTTTCTCACGCTTTCATATCTTAACCACTGAACCTAGTAGTTACTAAGGACCTGTTACCTGTTACCAAGGATAGAGAAAAGAATATTGGATATGTCGCGGCTGATATTGGGGGCGGAAGTTATAAAGGTATATTACGTCGATCATAGATGACGTCTTTCTTGTTAACTGTCGACTAGTCAGTATTATCTTCAGAGATGTGAATGGTGCGGGCGAGACTGAACGCCGATTTGTTATTGGTACGCCTTACTTTTTATTAGAGGGTAGCGCGTAATATTTATGTCAGTAAAAATACTTTTTGAGAATAGAACGGGAATTTGCGTCGACAGATATATTTCATCACGGAAAAACTTACTGTTCCACAGGAATAGGTCAAATATACATTACCGCGAACGAAACCGCGGGCAAAAGCCAATACAATCTAAAGCGTAATCCCGGATAAACGAGACACGATTAGAAAGCAGTTTTTAATGTAATTTGTAAAGGTTATGGCCTACAACTATGCCATGAAATTTTATATTACTTCTCTAAATTAATTTACCTTTTTTTATAAACGTGGGGAAACTCTCGAGGGAGAGAGTGGGTTATGTCCGGCTCACACGGACTAAAACTTCACAGTGTACCGTATGCCGTATGGAAAGGGCGGCAAGGGATCGAACCTACTATCTTCCTGAGAACTGCCCCTGCGACATTCTGGCGAGAGAACTCCAAGCTTCGTACTATTTTAGAGAGACTACTCGGTACACAACCAGTTGCCTTCCCTTACTAATATTACAAATGCAAATGTTAGTTTGTTTATTTGTTTGCTTGTTTTGATGAAAATTAACATACACGTTGTTATGGTTACAGAAAAACGATTTCAGGTAATACCTTCCATCCAGAGAACTGTTATTGTTCCCAAAAAATAAATCAAATCAACATTCGCATGAGTGAAACCGCGAGCAAAAACTAGTAGATGATGCACAGGTGTCATGTTATTTCAAATTCAGATCATGGCGAACAGAAACGATTAATCTCTCTACAATTAACACACTTTTCTGATCAATAAAAATCAGTTGAGTATATGAAATTTTGTTTATACATATGTAAACGTTTTTTATAGGCTTAATATGTCCATACCTTGCTACCATTTTATTACTGCTTAACTTCTCTGTCACTGACACTAACACGAGTTCTAATAATATTAATGCAGCCACTCAAACTGACTTACGATCTTATTAGACTCTGTCGTGTCAATATTTCGATTAAACTCTATCGATCAGAATCCGCTCGGTGACCGATCCGATCAGAGTCTATGATATTACTGTTTGATAACATTTTTTTTTCTTCGAACTTACTACTCTATTGGCCTTGCAAGGCCTTAACCGCTTCACCGGACTACTAAGGCGAGCGCTTGCGGCACTCAGCCGATTTTATTTGGGCAACTAGCTCAAGGGTGCACGGCACACCTCGGCTTAGGCTATTGCCTAATACATGCAATTCGCGACCTATCTCAGCTAACCTTAGCTAAGCTACATATTCATACTTATATGAGTTATTGAAACATATATGTGTACCAAACATACATACCTCGACAACTTTTATAAGTATTTTGTGTTGGATAATTTTTCTAAACTATTTCAATTCGATAAGGGAAAATAAAACCCTTCCACTTTCATGTGTAAGCATGTGTGCGTGCACGTGTGTGGAGATGATATGTGTAATGTTGATGCAGTGATGGAAGATTTAGTGTCCCTGTATCGCGCGAGCAACGTACTCAAGGGCTCCACGCCGAGGGAACAGACCTAGGCTTGAGCCGTTGCCGAGGGGGGCCTAGTCAGGTGTACGGGAGCGAAATTTACTCCCAAACCACGGCGGCGCGATCTGTGGTTACGCTGCATGGGCGTGAGCTCGTTCTGTTTGGAGTGACAGGCTGTTCACTGCCGTTAATTCATCAGGAGGGTTGGTAAAAATATGTCGCGGATGTCTTTCATAATGCGTAGCGTTCGGTACGGGTTCGTATTTTGCGGCGGATACCACTAACAGACTGGGACTCTAATAATTGTATACCAGTTGTTTAATTTACAACGATTGTAATAGTTATTACAATTACAACAACAGCAAAATAACGGAAAGCATAATCTTTGAAACAGTTCACAGACTATTTAAAAAGTTAATCGTAGTGGGAAAATTCATAATTTGAATATAAATTACTGAACAATATTTTCGTTTTAAATATGAATGACGAGCATATAAAAATCTGTTTACTGGTATTTCATGGAAATCGGTCACTAGTTACGATTCTCTAGAACGTATTGAGTATTGATAAGAAAAAAAGCGATTCACGTAATAATTCTGAGTATGTATAAATGTTTTCTCTCTTTATTATATGACTAGCAACCGCCTGTGGGTTCTTGCGCATTATTTACGATATAAAACATAATACCTAAATTATAGCTTATAAGCACTTGTAATAGTTTAGATTTTTTTAAAGAAATCAGTATTTTCGAAGATTACTTCTATATCCAAACTTCAAAACTATTAATAATATCAGTATATTGTTTTATTCATCATCATTAATGAAATCACACTTTACCATATTAAGATAATACGATATTTAGAAAATCAAGTACAAGTTGTAGTACATTCAAATATTTCACCAATGAGTGCGAAGTTTCATATAACAATAGAATTATAAAGATTGTTTATGTATTGCTGATCTGTGTTCATATTAACTTAATAATTATTAATTAAATATATATCTCGGTCGATAGATGGCGTGAAAACACGAATTCGCAAAGCTCTCAGAACCGGCCCCCGAGGCGTGGTAGAGAGCTTTCACCCCGACTTTAATTCTATTGATCGGTCCATCCACAATATTGTATATAACGTAAATAGATTGTCGTTTTTGGCTTGTTGTTGTTATCTATTCTGATTTCTTTATTATTTGTAGATACAGCGTTGTCCTCGATGTTTGATAAATACTTATTATCAACGTTAGCAGCCACTCGTTAAATACGCTGTTAAACAATGATAATCAGTTGTTCGAACGCATTCTAGTTCGGCAGGCGTTTGCTCAATTAATTTTAAACGCACAAATAAATTATTATAATTTTTCGTATGGACCGTGAGTGTTGATTAATTGTTCGCTGTGTGTGAGAGTGGGAAAGATGACCAGGTCAAGTTACCGGCCTCTGGTTCCGCGATCTTCAATCAATTCCTTAGAAACAAGGGACATAGGGTGAGTTTGCATAGACCTATTACTATCTTAATACTTTACCTTGGATCTTCTCTTATTACAAACAGTGTAACCACATTTGTCTATTAGATATTATCTTGTATTCTGTTTTTATAATTATTAATATACCCTAATTACACCAACTACAACCACTGTCATACTATAATTAATTTAATTTATTATTTTTATCATAATGAATATCGATATTCATTCAAGTCATTTGCTCATAGTCGGGAGGACTGATTGCATGATATAATATTAATAGAATAAAAAATATATCATAATTTTCCTTTCAATTAATAGTTGTAATTGTGACACGATTAATTTATATTTAATTATTGGAATTCCCATTAAAGCGAGAAACACAAAAGTTGCGGTAAATAATAATATTCGCTTACAGAAATTAATGTTTTAATTTTTTTTCCTAATAGGCGCTAATATATAAATAAAGTATCTATATATAGCGCATACATATATGTATTGGTCATAATTACACATTGTTAACAAAAGAACAAGAATTCAGCGATAAAAATATATTTTAGTTTAATAAAGATAACAAAAACAGGGTTGAAAACTATCTAACTTTAACTGAAGTATTATTATGAAAATCATCACTGTATTAGTCAACTGTTGTATATAAAGGTATTGCATATTATTCCAAAGATAGCAACTGTACTAAATTCTGTATGTATTAAAAATACATATTCGTTATTCATTCCCTTCCCAAGCGTTCAACATCTTTCCCAGACGAGTTACTGAACAGGTTTTTGCAAATGTCATTCATTAGTGCACTGTATTTAATAATTAAATAAGCTTAATGGCGTAATTTAATTGCTCGTATAACATTTATTTATTCAATATATTCAAATAAATTTCAAGGTCTTTTCTTAAGAATGATATTGACTGTCTAAATAATCACTGGCCGTAAAATAGTATAATTTTGGGGGAATTAGAACATTTTAAGATAAAACTGTAAATATTATTTAATGATGGACTATATAAGAACTCCTTGGAGGGTTATCACTCTTGAAAGGAAAATTTATTATAGAAATGTCAAATCTAAATAGAGTGGGCAGGCGGTAATGTTCAACATTCGGCTTTTTTCTTAGACTTATTTCAGTTTTCAATATATATATAAAATTCATTTCAAGTAAAGAATATACTTGAGAGCTAAAACCAATAATATTACAGTCCGCGTCAAACTTTTTGGCCGCTCTGAATATAGTTTTAAGTTCGATCTTAGGCATAGTACAGTCAATAGGATAATAAAAAACAAATTCAAAATAATATTATAGGAATTATAGGAAACATCGACATTTAATATTTTTTGTCTCGATATTATACGTACAATATATAACGTTTTTAAATAGATATTCATGTATTATATTAAGTGATAAGTATATGGCAGTATAAGGACCACGTTCAGGAAAATGTCGTATGTGAAATGAAGATATAACTCCGATTGCGTCATAGTATAAATTTATTTATAAGCAACGTATGTTTAGTTATATAGTCCGCGTCAAGCATTCTAACCGCTTTTAAGTAGATGCACGTCCGACACAAATTTAGGTGTCAGAGGGACGCAGATGAGGTGAAAGGGGAGCCTTGTCCGCGCTCGTACCTCTTTTAGTGCTCTTTGTAGTACAGTCACATTCACAATAGTCTTATTGTTGGTAATAGTCGTATTTATATTATTCACTTTTCTGTTTATATTTGCTATTTTCATTATTTTTTCTCTTGTTACTTGTTGATGTTAGTTATTGTTAAAAGATAATCAACTTAAAAAAATATAATTCTATTGAAGGTGTTAAATATCAGTGACTAAAACAACTTTTTAATTATAATATCATTCGTAGAAATAATCAGTTAATTAATTATATATTCCATTGCCAGATATTACATTATATTATACAATTTACCAAAAATACCTATCCGTAAACAAAGAAACGACATTTACGAGTTTAGATTTCAGGTATTTATATTATATTTTCTACTATTATGTTTATTACAGTATTTTAAAGTTTGGTTTTTTTTCGAAATGTCTACGCTATTGACCCAGCAAGGTCTTAACAGCTTTACCGGACTACTAAGGCGAGCGCTTAAGGCACTCAGCCGATTTTATTTTGGCAACTAGCTCAGGGGTGCACGGCACACCTCGGATTGGCTGTTGCCTGTTGCATGCAAAATCGCGACCTATCTTAGCTAACCTAGCTAACTATTCATATATGTATGAGTTGTTGAAACGTATATGTGTACCAAGCATACACGTCTCAACAACTCTTCCATATATTTATTATGGGAAAATTGAGAGTTTTTCAGTTCAGTAAGGGATTTAAAGTTTGGCATGAACATGACATATAAGCTGTTTGGCCGAACCGGTGTTAGTTTTGACGGCCACAAGCGCCGTCTCAAGATTTTTTTATAAATAATATGAGGCAAAAGAACAGGTAGGTCACCTGATGTTAAGTGATCACCACCGTCCATAAACACCAGCAACACCAGAGTAATCGCAAGTGTGTTGCCAGCCTGTGTTGGTGGGGAAGGAAGAGAGAAGAAGAAGAAGAAAGTGAGGGAGGGAAGGGAGAGAAGGTAAGATGGCAAGCACTGTTACTTCAGGTTGGTTTCTTTGGGTCGGGTGGTACTACCCCGGGCGATCCGAACCTTTCATGGTGCAACTAGTTATAGCTTCAGCGTGGCTCTACCGCCTGTAAAATCTCTAAAACGTGTAATCTAAAATAATTAAAAAAAATAATTTGAATTCGACCGACGCAGTTTTTAAGGTGCTTGTATCGCCCTTTATATCACCGATAAAACAATAATATCAATGAGTATCTAAATTTAGGTGTACTAAATCGAGCGATATCAGTTTCGTAATACAAAGTCGAGTGTTTCATGTGATATCACGTATGGAGAACACAATATCAGAATCAACAGCTAGCTATCTGTTTTATGGGGTACTTAAACTGAAATGATAGGATCGAGTGTTTAGTACTGCTCCATAAAAGCATCCATGTAAAATATGTTACGTGTGTACGTAACACGCTAACTGAAACCGGGATTCCGAATTTGTTATCTTATTACTTATAACTACTATTTTTTGTCGTAATACAAGTTAGAATATTTATAAATAACCTTTACCCACATAATATTCATGCAGGTGGAACGGTATACAAGTTGATTTGCAACAACGCCATCTACTGTTAGCAAAATAGCATAGAATCCCTCATCATAAAAAATGTATGTTGATTTTCTTGGTGATCTGTCATTGTTGTATCCTAACTACCCAAGTAACACGCACCTGGCCAAGTTTTAAGCCATTTAGGGAAATGCATAAAAATTTAATTACCATTTACATCATCACATTTTATGCAATTAGATTTCTACTTTCTTTAAATATTTACTACTTCTTTTAAATATTGGGTTTAAACCTTGGATTTAATTAACGTCCCGCCTTGACTTCGCATGGATCGATGTACAATTGTGACGTCATAAGATATCTCTCTTTTGGGCTTTGATATTAAGAATGTAGTATTTAAATTTGATATTTTGATACCATACTAGCTACGTAAGAATCTTCATATGAATTACTTGTTCGTTTTAGTTTTCGCGTAATTTTGAACCAATGATATCTTTTAATACACATTAACCCGCAAATACATATTATTACCAATTGTCCACATTCAAGTTCCGCTTAATTTTATTCAAACTCCTGAGTGTGTGCGCATTTGTGATGGCACGATAATGACTATAAAAATATAGAATGCAACTGATTGTATTTAATTCGAAAATAATATGAGACTTCTTATATTAATAGACATAACTACTTTTTTATGTTTGCCATATTTTAGTAATAAATCCATGCATTTAATGACGAAGAAGTAATTTAAATATGCAATAAATTTTCAAAATAACTAAAAAACATTTAATCGGATAAGGATTAATACTATGTCGATCAAAACAGTGTCGCAAACAATAAATTCATTGGTATATAGAAATTATTACTAGATGTTATCCTTAATAGATAGGCATATAGGATCTTTTTTGTAGTTATAAATAAGATATTCAATTCCATAGTACATTATTCTGATATATATCATAAGGCTTAGCTAGCGTTTTTAATATGAATGCACGAAACCTCCTTACGCTTGATTAGAATAAAAATATACCTAAACGTTGATAAGAAATGTATATATAAACAAAAAACACTCACTTATGACTGTCGCTGGAACATAATTCAGGTTTCTTTAAATAAATATTTCATTCGCTAGTCATGTTGCTATTATTTACGATATAATCGGTAATGTTCAGACAAATCTAAATAATTCACTCGTGAATACAATAAAATTTTTCAGTTTGTAATAACGCTGGCAGCGAATCAAATCATTTAGATCTATGAAATTTATTGGAATAGTTTCACCAGTAATCATTATTAGGATTCTTACTGTAATTTGTAATCTTATAAATATTGTAAACAAAGTTGATTTTCACGTCCGTCTATGTTCCTTTCAATCTGTTACGATTTTTGTTATCGTGTATAGAACCATTTCCAGAAAGTATATCATATGTTGTGTAACATATGTATTTGAGATTTATAACAAGGAAAGACTAATAGACCATTCTAATCAAGCGTAAGGAGTTTTCGTGCATTCATATTAAAAACGCTAACTAAGCCTTATGAGATATATATTAAAAATATATATATCACAGTTTGCAGGACAAAAAAAAAAAAACATTTTTCCCATACAATTTGTATGGAGAATCTTTAAGTTCGATGGAAAACCTTTTAAAATTGGAATTGTCAGCTCGGTTTTAACAGGAAATCTGTTGGGACATCTTCTGAGATATTTTGGACTGGGAGCAAAAAAAAACGTTATTTTTTGGCACACCCTAATATATATAAGCTAATATTATAACCTTTATAAAGTTTTATATGATGCAAGCTGACTCTTTGCCTATAAAATAGGTACTAGACACGTGATGTACAATTAGATTCGCGTTACGGTATCAGTCGTAATTAGCATGTCGGAGCAAATAAAGATAACAGTATGATATGCTCACAGCGTTGTTTACAACGCATACATATTATGTAAGCCAGCGGTTTTCAACCTTTTTTACTCAACGACGGACTAAGTACTAAGTTACTAAGTACACCAGTAACAACGATGGATTAGTTGATTGTGTATTCGGACACAGCATCGACGGACGCTGGTTTGAATCCTTAGAACTGAGTAGTAGCATAGTGGTAGAGCTTTTTCTATGTTCGCCTGTAGTAACATATGTAGATATGGGAACACAGATAATATAATATTACTTTTAGATTGATTTTCAATTGATTTGATGTGAATCTATTTAAATTTAATATTTTGAAATTAAATTATATTTAAATTAAGTCATAAATTTAATAATTGGCTATCGACAGAATTTGATTTTTTATTTCATTTCATATAAACATAGTAATATACTAAAAAAAAATGCTTGTTCTAAACTTGGTTTACGGACGATAATTTTACGTGATAATGTAGTAAGCAAAGACGCATCGGCCGATGCAATAGAAGAGTTTTTTTTTCTCGATCTAACTACGCTGTTTACCTAGAAAGGTCTTAACAGATGCACCGGACCACAAGCTAACTTCACCGGACTACGCAGTGGAAGAGAGATATATGCGTCACAAGCCTAACACTTCCGATGCCGATCGCACCTCTCTATCGCTTGTTCCGCGCTCTCGCTTGCACCGAGCGCTCAGGCGGAACGTGACAATGACTCATACTTTTTCGTGTGTGCACCTGGCGTTCATTGATTTATGTAAGGTTATCACGTCAAAAATACTGCAAAAAATGCTAAGTTGCGTGTCTGTGTTAGACATGTATATATATGATAAGTTATACTTTATTTAAGAATCTTTTTAAAACGTTTTAACAGTTTTGAACCATCTCATAAGTTCAAACGATGATGTCAAATACTATGAATTAAAAGCTTAAATAAGTAACATACATTCATTATTTATATCCTAACTAATATTAGGATTAGGAATACGAGTTTCTTTCTTACGTTTTGATTTCATTCCTACTGAATTAAATATCAGAACTTTTTGCATACACGTTGTCAAGTGTATAGAAAATAATGTAGAGTAATCTTATCCAGAAAAAAAAAAAACAAAAGCAAAAACAGTATTCATGTTTTAAAAATATTGTTTATATAATATTTCAAAGAATATCTTTCTCTATTATACTTCATGTTTCTTAGCGAACGCCACTTCAATTTTAACCTAAAAAGTCACTGTTAACGATAACGTGCCAAAAGATGTATAGATTCATACAGATCGGTAGTATAAAAAACGTCATTCAAAAAATGTTTACAGATCATTCATTTGAATCATTTTATTTAGAACAAAACCTTATCTATCCAGTTTAAAACATAATCATAATAATAAATATCACATTATAACATGATAGCAAAAAGTTATTCGTAACGTAAAAGATTCGTCTTAGATTAAACATTGATATAAATCAATAAGTACATAAATCAATAAGCACGGTGATACATCAAAACATTCTTTTATCGTTAAAGAAAAATATGAAATTGTGACTTTATTATGCTCACACTTCACGTATCAGATAACAATTGCGACAAAGCGATATCTTTAAGAAAATAACTCTTAATATATTCATATATTACATATATTACACCTTTAATCATATATTACATCTTTTTTACTTACGTATTCGAGATATTTATTCTCATATCTCAAGTCTATTGAATATTTCGTTATAGATTTAGAAAAATACTATTGACTACGATTATTCCTACTAATGACCTCCAATTAAATACTATTGACTGACTACTTTTGACTCTTAGTACAGTATTATTGGCTTGTAGCTGAAATTGGTCGACAACTGGGCACGGATTGTCATTCGAATCGTTGCTTGCATTCAGGCAAGTATCCAAACTTTTAGTTCGGAGGGGGGCAAACATTGAAACAACCGCTTGAACTCTGTAAAAAACGCTTATGATCCTGTTCATTTTATTTTACCTACAAAATATAAAAAGGCTTTAAATTCAAATTCAATACACTCCAAATAGTTTGTATACGATTTTCAGATATAAACTAGTGCAATATCCATATTTTATTATATACTAGTAGTGGTAGAGACACGCTGAATCTATTATTGGTTTCAGCCTGAATGGGTCGGTTCGTCCGGGTTAGCACCACCCTCTCATAAAAAACCGACGTGAAGTAACAGTGCTTACATTGTTGCGTTTCGGTCGGTCAGTGAGAGTGCCAGAGACCCATCTCTCCTCCCTTCCCCTATCCTCTTCCTTCCCTTCCCCCATTCTCTCCATTCCCCCAAACACAGGGTGGCAACGCACTTGCGACTCCTCTGGGGCTGCTAGTGTCTATGGACGGCGGTGATCGCTTAACAACTGGTGACCCGCATGTTCGTTTGCCATGTTGTTATATGACATAAAAAAAAATTTAGTAGTATATTTTCAGTTGATCAATCTTATCTTGTATACATAAAGTGTCTGTACTTTTTCGATTTTCGTAAAAAAAATTGGAGCAGGTGTCTAGAAATAACTAATAAAATACACTTAAATCATTTTTAGAAATGTTTTATTCTTCGAAATGAAACGCTGTTGACCTGGAAAGGTCTTTACAGCTTCACCGAACTATTGAGGCGACCGCTGAAGGCACTGAAATTTTAGAATTGGCTCTCTGTCTGTTTGTATGAACACGTATCACTGCTAAAGTACAGGGTTCACAATAAAAACTCATCAAGCAATTCATAAAGTATGTCCTCGAGAGTAGCTTACTCTTTGTTTCATTAAAATCGCTGCACTATGTCAAAAGTTATTGTAACTTTAATGACGATGCGACGTAAGTACGAGAGAAAAGTAGATAAGTAAATGGACTTAATACATTCAGATGCCTATATTTATGACGGTTTTTTAACTTTTTACATAAGGACGAAGTAACGGGCACAGCTTGTTATAAGTACGAATTCCGTCGGAGTTCTAGCGGGATCTTAGTCCGTCAATTTAAGTATATATTCTATTCATAATTTTCTATTATATAACTCTATATTTTATAATGTTGGTTGCATTTTACGTAATATATTTACGGATTTATATTTTACCGTAATTATACCACAGAACAAGATTTCTGAAATGCCACAAAAACTTTTTGGAAAATTCTAACCACCTTCACAAGAAACTAGTAATATTATTACTTACTTGCCAGTGTCAGTAATAAGCTAGAAAGTTGGTTGCCAAATATAATACCAAAAAAAGGAATGCCGTCGTTCAGAAAATAACGATTCGTCTCTAAGTATTCGTAATAACTCTTATATCATAAATATAACAAATGTTCAGCAAAACATGTTTATTTCGTAAGCTTATTCATATCACTTTGTCAACTATTATAATGATTATTAGTTTACATTATAATTTGTAATACTACGTTTGACTTTGATAAACATAGATCAAACAGCAAAATGTTAGTAGTAGCAAATATAAACAGGTATGTCGTAAAGACACGAGGCAGAAGTGATACTTTTGTATTATGGGATACATTTTAATAAAAAAAAAAGTACAATAAGCCAACGTCACGCAGTATTCTCTGGCGGTCACCCATCCAATACTGACGCCCCACGTCGCTTAATTTATAGATGGTCGGATCACAACCGGTGTTTTCAACATTTTCCCCAACACAGTATTTACTCCCACCACTTTACGTCATGCAAAAAGGTTGTCTATCAAAATACTATTCGTTTAATATTAGCAATAGTTATTAAATAGGACAATAAATGGGTAATAAATTTTCTATATTTTTATGAGATTATGATTAATAAGAAGCGTGCCGCGGTTTCACTCGACCCTACATTAAAAAATATAATTTATATACTTTTCAAAAAAAAACTTACCTATAATTAGATAAGAGGAAAAAAGTTCATTTCAATTGTAGAGAAACTTACTTTTTAACCGATTTAAAAAAAAAAGGAGGTTATCAATTCGACTGTATGTTTTTTTTTTTATGTTTGTTACCTCATAACTTTGGACTGGCTGAACCGATTTTGAAGATTCTTTTTTTATTTGAAAGCTAGTGCTTCCCGTGTAGTGTTTTTGGTCCAGTTCTGTCAACGGCATCCAGTGCAAAACCGTATAAGTGTTAAATTTGCATTTGGTGTGTATACGACAAATAGACGAATAACTCAATATCATGCCAACCAATTTCGATGATTCCTTTTTTATTGTAAAGGGTGTATTTCAAGGGTAGTTTGATGAGAGTTTGGTTAGGTTCTGATTATGGGATCCCTGGCAAAGTAACACAACTTTCAAGAAACAAGTCTACTCCTTTCTTAAGGGCCGGCAACGCATCTGTGATTCCTCTCGTGTTGCAGGTATCCATGGGCGACGGTGATCACTTACCATCAGGTGACCCACATGTTATAGAAAAAAAAAATTATGTACACTAAAAATGGAAAAATAAAGTAAATTTTCAAAAAAAAGAATTAACCGACTTCAATATTAATCAGAGGCATAAAAATAAGGCACTGAAAATATATAAAACTTATCATTACTTTATAGTCAGATAGTACTGTTGTCGCAATGTGAACACGAAGGCTGTTAACTTCCAAAGTTATATTGGAACTAAACCAACAAACTATTATGTTGCTTGTAAACTCGTCGTTAAAACATCCGGATACGATGCACGTGAATTAATTTCGTATATTTTAAGAGATTTTTTTTTGGTAACAGTACCGATAAATCTGTCTTGAAGCACCATCGAAGGAATTTATTAATACACTCTTTTTTCAACTGCTTAATATTTTAGCAATATAGATATTGTATATTTTCATCAAATATATTTTTAATTTCGACTTTTTTGTCTCAACATTTTATTTCATACTAGCTGTTACCGGCGATATTGTTCACCTGAAAATGGTACTAATTTTAGGATACATTAGTTTAACTCCCACATTGTTTTTTTTTTCAAACTGACTACGCTATTGGCCTTACTAGGCCTTCACAGCTTCACTGGACTACTTTCTTACATAGCTATTCAGTCGCTATGGATAATAAATTGATATGTAGCCCAAAATAATACTACTAAAAATCCTTATCTATTATACCTTAACATGGTCAGTATATAACGCATTTATTCTATATATGACATTCAATTAAATTACATGTAACGCTGCTCACTAGAAATCTTATTTCATAGTTTTATTGTAAATGGAAAATATTTCATTTCTAATTTTCAAACCAAAAATTAAAATCATAAAATCATAACACACTGTATGTATTGTCATGAAACAGCCTTTTTCCAGCTTTATTAAAAGACACAGTCACGACCACAGACTCGCGAACTCGCCTTTTCACCCTTTCTTACACATTTTTATATACATGTTGCTCTAAAATATTCTTGTACAATTGCATTCATGTATTAAAAAATGTTTACGATATATAAATAAAAGATACGTATGACATTTGTTATTGTAACAACAAACTACATTTTGGAATTATTATCGTTTAGTCATAAGTCACTTAAAAGCTTGGTTGATATAATTTCTGCAGCAAAAAGAAGTAAAAAAAAATCGTTGTCTATAAAATCGGTTTACGGACAATTTTACGTCATACCGACCCGAACGCATCGGCCGATGGTGTGGAAGAGAGATAAATGCATCACTAGCCGGACGATTAGGCCGATGCGCCTCTCTATCGCTTGTTCCGAGCTCTCGTTTGCACGCTCGGCTCAGGCGGAACGTGACAAGTCATGCTTTTTCGTGCGTACAACTGGCGTTCATCGATTTATAAGACGTTATCACGTCACAAAATTCGCATATCAATGATTTTAACAGCCGCTTGTAATTAGTGTATATATTTTGTATTATGTAAGCATACGTCAGCACAAAATAGACAAAGTAGATGATAATTTTAAAGACATGACCATTGAACTCGTTTACAAACCAAAATGTTGGTATATACGTCAGCGAAAGTTGCTAAACAAATACCGATTATGTTCCTTATATTGTTAGCAAGCTTTGTAAATAATCGAAAAAGATGCGTAGACAAAGAACAGTTTGTTAAAGAAATTCAAGTAAATATTTAGTTTGATTTAATTTTCAGAAATTACAAGACTTGACACCTCTTAGCACATCATAACTACATTATGTATGCTTAAGATAAAAATACTACTAACGTAGTTTACGTCAACTCTGATAAGAATAGGATAACAAACTTCTCCCGCGGTTGCAATCGCGTTATTGTATTATAGATTTGACCTATTCCTCAACACAAATATTTTTTTGTGGTTGTAAAATACCCTATTTATTTTTATGTACTCCTAACGACGTGTATACAAAATTACACAAGCAAACAAAATCACAATCGTATTTATAATATTAGTTAGGACAGGATAGGTCCGGATGTCGATTTTGTTTAGTCCGGGCCCTGATGAGGGGTCAACACCTGCCGGGTTGGGTAGAAGCACTAGGCCGTTCCTGCCCACCGGGCTAAATGATGCAAGAAGAACACCGAGGGGGTTTAAATCTGACATTCTCACCTGGGCTGCCCGGCTAACTGTAGAATCCCAAGAGGATTCCCCGCGAAAAAAAAAAGATAGGACAATAAGATTTAAAATAACAACTATTATTATTAACAATAGATTATTAGACTCATATCTATTCGAATTACAAACAAATTACGTAAAATATATTACGAATAAAATACCTAAAAATGAAGCCACGGAATCACGTATTATATGAATTTCTTCGAAGGAACTAGGTTGTGTCAACGAGCACCTGAAAGGAAATAGGTCGGGCTTCACTCGGTAATGAACGAGCTGCCGTCGGAGTCTTACAGAATATTAAAATACTCTGTAAGTGATTTCTATTTTTAGACGTTTTTACTTAGTAAAGTCAAAGGGCGAGTGAGAGTTACCGTGCGCCTTTTCAAATATTTTTTTCATAACTTACAATTTTAATTTCATGACTTTAAATAAGCGTGGTCCCTCTCGTTCTGTATAAAACTAAACCGAAACCACCTTATATATAGGAAATTGATGATAAAATTAAAAAAAAAATACATTACAAAATACATATAGGTTATATATAAGAAAGGAGCGCATACGTATTTTTAAAAAATAGTTCCTATTATTGTTCAATGCCATTGTATCGTTGTTCAGTTATAGTATAATAGAGATTATGTAAATATTTTCAGTGTTAATATAACTACACACATCAATTTTCAAAATAATCGTCCTGAACGGTATAAAATTTAATAAACCACAGTGTCATCTAGCGCTGAGTTATGGTAAAATATACAGCACAAAAATCTTTTTAATGAAAAAAAAAACATTTAGACACATCAAATTTCACCACTATCAATTAATTACACGATGTTGAATATTATCGAAGTTACGTACATTTATCTAATTACCAGCTTTTGCTCACGTTATTTTAAATTTGACCTATCCTACGGATACAGTATTTTTTGGTGTTAAAAGTACCTTGTCCTGGCCATGTGCGAATGCAAAATTTTGTAATGATTTTTTGCTTTGCTATTTCTATCAATTTTATGCGAGGTTATAAAGTCAAGTAGTATTTTAATTACCACGAATTTTGTATTGTAATAGATAACTTATAAAAATGAATATATGCACAATATAGAAAAACACGTATCGTACTGTGATAAAAAATACAGACTGTTTTATTCAGAGAGAGATACAGTTCAAGCAAACATCTACTTTCTAAGGTAAATATATTAGTGATACAGTAGCAGTGAATATTTGTTCGCTACCCTGTGAGTTGATAACAATGAGTATAGGTACTCGGCTACAAAGACTAGCTTGATGTGTACTTATGAACAGCAGAATTGATAGTGAAGACATGATAACCTTCTAAGGCCGAGCGTCCGGTGTCTGCCCCATTTTAGGCAGCGTGATAAGCTTAATTGGCAGATATTTATAAGTCAGTGTCCATTAATTATTCATTATAGTAGATTATTCATTATCTAGCATTTCTCCAGACACAAAGTTTCTTATTATTCTTCTATGTATTTTTCAGATAATTTAACGAATATATATATACATAGAATTCATAATGCTTTATATTACCACGCTTTATGAGTTTTGAAACGATTACTTCCTTCCAGAGATTCCTACATACTCTTGACCTATCGAGGTTTTAAGCGGTAAATATTCAAAAGTCAATGTTCATATAAATTGTTCATTATAGTAGATTATTCATTATCTAGCATTTTTCCAGTCACTTAGTTTCGCATATACATTTTTAAGGTAAGTTTACATCCTAATGTTTTATACTACCACGCTTTATGAGATATGAAAGGATTCCTTCCATCCATAGATTTCATACATATTCGTGACTTATCGTGGTTTTAAATGGTAGATAGATATTTACTGCCAATGATCACATTTAATAACCATTTATCTAAATTTATCTAATCTAATATCTTTAAACGAGCAATTCTTGTATATTTTTATATTTGTATATATTCAGGATCTCGGGAACCGCGTCATCTATTTCTGTGAAACTTAGTATGTAGGTAGTTTCGGGGACGATAAATCGATCTAGCTAGATTTTATTCATAGGAAACTTTTGACTGAGACAATGAAAAAATATAGCTTAAATATAAAGGTAAATTTCGCCAACGTTGTCAAAACAAAAATACCTCACATGGAAATTGGCTGCTTCGAAAATCCGTGTAATCCCAGTTCGAATCTGACTGACAGCAAAAGCTTCATTTTTTTTGGTAAAAAAAAATGCTAATTTAGTGAGGCAAACCTAACAGTTTATTTCAATTTAAAAATGTTTTTTTATGTTACTTTAAATGTTACTTATTCATTATGTAGCATTTATTGAATCACAAAGTTTATTATTATCTATACTAATATTATAAAGCTGAAGAGTTTGTTTGTTTGGTTGAACGCGCTAATCTCAAGAACTTCCAGTCCGATTTGAAAGTTTCTTTTAGTGTTAGATAGCTCATTTATCGAGGATGGCTATAGGCTACATATCATCAGGTTAAAACCAATAGGAGCGGAGCACTAATGAAGAATGTCTCAAAATCGAGCCATTTTTAGAGCATCCGCTGCGAGTCAGTGTCAGTATTATATGCGTTGCCATGGTAACATAATAACATTCTATCGGAAATATTATTAGGGTTTATTTTTCAAAAGTTTATTCTACGTTATTTTTAATTCCAATTTTTATTATAAGTAGTACGTTGCTATCGCAAACATTTTAAAAGTCTATTTTGTGCTATTCTAAAAGGTTAATAGTAATAATATTCGTCCATCAATACAGGCCAAGGTATTAATCCATACTGCCAATTCTGAAGTTGCCAATATAGGTAGTTCTTATGTATTCTCTTCTCTACACAGTTTTCTTCTATGTCTAAGTTAATGTAAAGGTATAAGCGCCAAATCTTCTATATAATATTTCGTAATTTTTTTTGTTCCGAATTTTTGGTTCTTTGATATATTATGTATTACAAGAATAAAGTGTGTGTATATAATATTGAAATAAATACTTTTTAATGAATACATGTATCTGCGGTGTTACAAATATTAACATCTTTTTTTTAATTCTGTCGATATGTCTTTTTGTTTATTTGTTCCGGGTAATCTCCGAAATGGCTGGACTTATTTGAACGGTTTTTATTTCTTAGAAATGACTAAGCTATGGACCTAGCAAGGTCTTAACGGCTTCAACGGACTACAAGTAATATTTGAACGGGAATTTTACAGACAATTAACTAACTAATTAGCTGCTTTATTTTAAGTGAGGTTGATACATAGATAGTAGTTTAAAGTTCCAGCTATGTGGCTTATGATAAATCCCATCCCATTCGATATACTATTAGTATTCACATATATAATGTACATGTTACCTGTTACTGTAGATGATGTGCGTGTCATACTTACAAATATTTTTGAAAGAGTATTATTGTTATTTACACATCTAATAACAATTTTAAATCTATTTAATACATTCAAAAAACGCGTGCGGAGCCGCGGGTAACAGCTAGTTCATTTATATATTTTAAAGATAAGTTTAACGAACATGTAAATACGGATTTCATTATGTTTTATATTACCATACTTTATGAGATTTGAAACGATTACTACCTTCTACAGATTAGTAAATAGTTTTAATCTATAGCGGTTTTAATTAGATAACCCGCCATCTTTGTTTACGTTTATTTAAAACTCATAGTGAGTTTTATAGTACAAGATTGACAGTAGGTATAGCTCATAGTACAGAGGTTTAAATTATTTTAGTATTATTATCGATCAAACGAAGATTTATTTATTCAGCTCAGTTTAGTCATATTTGTTTATACGATAATTAGGTATGTACATATAAGTATGATAGAACGAGTACCATATTGTTGACAAAGGTAGGTAATAAATAAAAATGCGTAATTTTTACCACATATAATCCACGTAAATATCTAAAATATATTTCACATATATACTGCAAGTTAATGCTAGTTCTATACTCAGGTTTTCAATTTTGACATATGGTGTGAGTGACTTTGAGTGCGTTGCTTGCGCGATACGGTGACACACAAATATACATCACCGCTACAACACTATACGATCACCCCCACACACGTGCACTCCTACACGCTTACACATGAAAGTGGAAGGGTTTACTTTTTTTTCCCTTATCGAATTGAAAAACTCTCAATTTTCCGATAATAAATATATTGAGGAGTTGATGAGGCGTGTATGCTTGGTACAAATATACGTTTCAACAACTCATACATATATGAATAGTTAGCTAGGTTAGCTAAGGTAGGTCGCGATTTTGCATGCAACAGGCAACAGCCAAGCCGAGGTGTGCCGTGCACCCTTGAGCTGGTTGCCAAAATAAAGTCGGCTGAGTGCCTTAAGCGCTCGCCTTAGTAGTCCGGTGAAGCTGTTAAGACCTTGCTGGGTCAATAGCGTAGTCATTTCGAAAACAAAGTATGTTTCTTGTCTACTTTCGTGACTTTTTATATATGGTATAAATTATAATCGTGTCGGCATTTCCATAAGTTATGGTATGTATATTTTTTGTTTTTAAATTTAAAACAATATAAATTATTTATGATGATATTATTATTAATTATGATAGTTTATAAATTCAGATATAATCCAAAATTCATAAAAATCGTTCAAGCCATTTCTCCTTAAATTTAAACATAAAAAGAAAATTATTGTAGAGTCAATTTCGTGGTCAAATTTGCATAATGGATCGTCTATTACATTTGAAAAAAGTATGTCTAGAGACAGAACTACAATTTTTTTTATATAAAACTATATAAAATACAACTATATAATATAATAATATAACTATATAAAATATATTTCACATTTTGAACCAAAATCCCGACGGATTGTGTCACAAAGGATTTCAGAATCACCCACTTTTTCTACTAACCCATTAATCCCTGGGACCAAACCGTTGAGTAATTTACGGTCTAGTTTACGACTGTTGGAGTAATACCCCCGATATAGTGCTCCTAAGTGCTGCCCGTTAAGTAGCAGTGGACTTATATGATCAATTCGGCCTAAAAAGAAACTATTTGTAATCTTTTTTTTCACGTAAAATAACAATTCATACAGACTCCATAAAAATATTTACCGTTATTAATACAGTTACATAAGCGGATACCTGCCACTTTATTATCTTAAAAACATTTCAAAAAATTGACATTAAAAACATAATTTGCTTACAAAATTTCCTTATAAACAATGTTATCCGTTTATTTTCTCTTTTTTGTACATGCACCTCACCGCTTGCCTCACTTTACACATCGTTAAATGCGTAGTCCTTATATCTACGTTTAAATATTCAGAATATTACCCGATTAGGCCTCCCACAGCAGCGGCTCAAGCCTAGGTTCGATCCCTCGGTAGGGAGCCCTTGAGTGCGTTGCTTGCGCGATACGGTGACACACAAATATACATCATTGCTACAATGGGAGGGTTTACTTATTTTTCCCTTATCGAACTGAAAATCTCCAAATTTCCCGATAATAAATATATGGAGAAGTTGTTGAGGCGTGTATGCTTGGTACACATATACGTTTCAACAACTCATACATATATGAATAGTTAGCTAGGTTAGCTAAGATAGATCGCGATTTTGCATGCAACAGGCAACAGCCAAGCCGAGGTGTGCCGTGCACCCTTGAGCTGGTTACCAAAATAAAGTCGGCTGAGTGCCTTAAGCGCTCGCCTTAGTAGTCCGGTGAAGCTGTTAAGACCTTGCTGGGTCAATAGCGTAAAAAAAAAAAATCAGAATATTTAAGTTGTCCGCAGCGTTATGTAAATCAAAAACACTACATTTCGCCCTATTCAATTTATTTTTCGTCTCCCTTAATCTAATCACAATAATACTCCAACTATTTCGTTTGCGGTATTTGATTCCTTATCCATTTACTCATTCACTCTCATCGTGTTATTCTATTGTCTTCCCATTCACTCCTAACTAAACTGACAAAATTATGAAATAGCTGTTCATACTCAAAAACTATATAATTCAATGTTAGGATAGGATTATTAATTTCGGAGGGTGGCGCTTGGAGAAGGTGACTCCTTGACTTTCAAGCTGGTAGAGTAAGATTGGAAGGCTGACACTCCGCTACTCCCCGGGACTGTGAATGTGCAATGTAGGATTTTTCCCACATTAATAAAAAGGATTAAAAAAATATTAATACATAGATATTTTCCTTGTATTTATTCATAATAATCTATATATTACAGTCCCAATTTCTAGTAAACGCAAGATTTTGTTTTTTTTTCTCTTGGAGTTTTTACAAAAGTAACATTTTTAAATCTGTTTAAATCTACGGTCGCCGACAAAAATGCTTACTTTTTTATGGCGCTAATGCTTTTTAATATAGCGTCTGATAAAAAGACACATAATGTGTTTTATAAGACAAGTAATTAATCAACTAATTCCCGTTATCTATGAGATTGAATACAATTTTAACACGGATTCCCGTAATTCACAAATGTGAGTTTTTAAAGATAATTGACAAAGTTTTCTTAGAAGATTCGGCTTGTATTCTTCACCGTTTGGCTCGTAACCAATGTCAAATGTGTTGTGTGAATCATTGCTTTGTCGTTCGCAGTATAGGATGACAACAAATATTCAATGTTCATCATATCTAGGAGTTAGTGGTTTTGAAATATTTTACACTCTTACTCATAAAATTTACGACGATAGAAAAGCTTTTTACATTTTTAAGTTAATAGTACACTTAGTGACTACTTCATATCCGATACTATAAGACGTATTATACGGCCATGAGTTAACCCTTAAATGCATACTGTTACCAAATTTCTACAATCCAGTTCCACTTAATTTTATTCAAAAGACTGACTAAGTGTGTACGTTTTCGATGACTAGAGTAGAAGATGTATATCATATTACTGTGGAATGTGTTCGTAAAGCGAAGGTTAAAGTAAACGTTCAGAAAGCGAGAGTACTGCCTAACAATAGATAAGGATTTACGTTGCGTTGGGGTCTGTAAACGCATTTTGGCTTCATCTTTGTCGGATGAAGTCAGGATTGCTGTACAGGCTAGCCAATGTTGCTGTCAATAGGAGGTAAATAGTAATTATATGTGTGTAGTATTTATTATATAGGACTTCCAATAAGGGTGGCATGGTCGCTCTGTGCCTAAACACTTTTAAGAAAAGAAAAAAAATGTCAATGAGCATAAAAAAATTGCAATTGTTTTTCTGTATTTCATTCATAAATAATATGAGATTTTAGGGTGTGCCAAAAAATGACGAATTGTTATTTTTTGCTCTCAGCCTAAAATATTTCAGATGTCCCAACAGAGCTCCTGTTAAAAGCGGAGCTCAAAATTCCAATTCTAAGATGTTCACCATCAAACTTAAAGTTTTTCCGTACAAATAGTATTGGAGGATTGGTTTTTTATTATTTTTTGTCCTGCAAACTGTGATAGTTTAAAAGAATAGTAACAGATGAAGTTATTAAATAAAAAAATAATGTATGTGGTTATTCTCTTTTTGTGTTTTCAAACATATTTTTGTGTAAACTTTTGAATGAAGTTTTCTAGTAATTTAAAAGCAAATTTAAAAGCGAAATATCATATACATCAAGTACATCATCCTGTAATAATAAACAACACATATCTAGGTATGTTTAGAAAGTAGAACATTGTGTAAACACAAAATTTCACCCATTAATAATCGTTGCAATTACTCACTTAATAACGTTACATTGGTTATTAATTTAAATGACTATCAGATCCTCTAAATAGTGCCATTAAAATTACACATTTTTGAGTCTTTATATATGCAGTAACGGTGTCATGCTTTCTCTCAGTGATTTATTGAACAATATACAGCGTGACTGGTTAGTAGCAAGCAATATTTTTAGAGGAATATCATTAGGCGATTCTCGTTCTAAATCAATTATAGAAATGGGTGCTTAATATTTGACCTAATTATCTAGAAGAAAACAAAACTGATATACACTCAACATCAGGTGATTTAGGTAAATATGACCAGGTGTAATAATATGGAAAGCAATGAATCACACCATGTTTCGCACTGTGGCCCGCGTCCCGCATCTCGACCTGCGACCCGTTTCCCTTTGTTCGACCGTGTGGTGTTCCGATACAAGCAATGACGTAATGTTTAACCTTGAAAACGCCCCTTTAATGTAGTTCATTGATCCTAGATGTGATGTTTTTACGTTAAAAGGTTCTCTTTCTTGTTTATTAGTATTTGTTTTGATATTACTATTTTATATGTTAAATGTGATCATGAAGTGTCATATCATAGAATACTGCGAGCGTCTAACCTTTCACCTGGTATACGTTTATAATTTCCGAACGGCTGCACTTTTTATTCGATCTGACTACGCTATTGACCTACCAAGGTCTTAACAGCCTCACCGGACTACTGAGAACGGCTGCACATATTTGGCTAATTCTTATAATCTTCAACGATACTGACAAAATTGTCAAATTGACGTTTAGATGTTCAGTTAATTACATCTATTTCATTGATCACACTGCATACAAATGATTTAGTTTCATTTTATTTATCAGAACACCCGTACTAAGGCGAGCAGATAGTAAAGAATTAAGAAACAACAACATATATATATACGTATAATTTACAATGTTTACTTACAACTGTATAAACATTTAGAAAGAAAAAAGTACTAAATTATCCTCCGAACTGGGCAATAAAAGTTTGTAGCAAACATTCGTACCGTCTTCTAAAGACAAATTCAAGAAATTATAAAGATACTTGGAAATGAACTTCGCGGTAGTTTCATTTTCACGAGTCACGTAATTCCTGGAATTTGTACCTTTAAAAAGTTTGCTTATTTACTTTCTATTTAAATAGAAATCGGTTGCTGAATCTGTATATTCACATCACTGTCGAAAGTCTGAACCGATTTGACTTATCCTTTTTTGTTGTGTTTATAATTATCAGAATAAGATGTCTATGGAGGAAAATATTTGAAAACATTACAGAAAGGTTAAAAGGATTCAAAAATCTCAGTATTAGTGAGTGAGTTTACAAGTGAGGCAGAAGATAGTAAAGATATTCGCGAAAAAAATTGTTGCAGGTGTCTTAGAATAAGTAATAAAATACATTTCAATCATCTTTAGAAATATCTGACTGTCTGTCTGTCTGTTTGTATGAACACGTATCACTGACAAAATATGCGCTTACAATAAAACTACTCAAAGAAAATCATAAAGTATATCTTCGAGAATAACTTAGTCTTTGTTTCATCAAAACCGTTCCTCTCTATCAAAAATAGGGATAAAAATAGATAACTTACATTCAGGTGACTTTATTAATCACTGTTTCTTTACATAAGATTCTACGCGAACGAAGTCGCGGACACAGCTAATGTTACGGACAGCGAGCAAGTGCAAGACACTTAGTGACATTGAATAGTGAATTGTTATAGGAAGCTCTTGGTCGCTGAGTGACCATTGGGTCACCAGTGCACCATGAGTGCCACACGGGGGAAAAAATCCTCACGTGTGAGGAGTATTAGCGGGAAGGGGAAGATTGTGGACTCCGATACAGAGATAGAAGATGGGGGGGCTCCCAAGCTGAACTCCTATCGTAAGGGGACCGTTTGGATGCACGGGAGTGGTCGGGGGGTTATGAGGGAGGCCGACGGGTCATTTGACAGGGCTCTGGCTGGTGACGTGAGCGCTGCGGAGACTATATCTGGCTCTGCCACTGGCTCCGCAGCTGTCTCAGTTGCCGGCTCAATTGCCAGCTCTTGACCAAGTTCCGATGTTGAGTCGGAGGAGGCGCATATAGAAATAGACGTCATTGACGTCCAGAGGTTGAAGGCGCTCGCTGGCTCGCAGATAACATGTATCTATGAGACAGTGAGAAAGTTGAAAAACCTGGCGGGCCCTTGCAGGAGGGCGTTGAAAGCCGCTGCCAGGACCCTACAGGAGGTCGTCGAGTCGTTTTTCGAGCGAACTGAGGGGGAGGTGAATAGGAAGCTGCAAAGAGAGGTAAAAAACCTCCACCGACAAGTTGACGACCGCGGCGGTGGCGACGGACGGTGCGGCGTGGTCCACAGTTGTGGGCCGCAAGAAGAAGGCCGCCAAGGCCCAGGCTGCGGTAACAAAGACCCCAACTGCGGCCCCTAAGGCCCCGCCCGCCAGGCCGAAAATGGCTCCCTCCTCTCAATCGGCTGCGGTCATTGTAACTTTACAGGACACCGCAGCCAACAATGGGTTGGGCTACAGGGAGGTAATGATCAAGGCGCGCGAGCACGTCGCCCTGCTCGATTGGGGTGTAAGGGGTGTCAAATAACATCATAAGACTTGAGACACCCAAGCCAACCTCACCTGCACGTAGTGCACCCTGCTGAATAACGAACGAGGCAATGGCGAAAGCGGGGTGGTAGGGTTTTACAGTCTGACTGGGTTGTAACCACCATGTATATGGCGAAAAAGCCCGTAATAGTGATTCCCTTCTGCGGGTCGCGTTTCGGGATCAGCCTGTGCATATCCAGCTTTTTGCAGGCCGGCATGATAGTGGCGAGTGGCGATGGATAGTGTGTCAATCGGTGGTCGCTATTATTTTTGGATTGCAGTGTGTTTACCATCAGGCATAGTGTAGGTATTTTGCCGTGCTACAATAAAAAAAAAATGGGCATCGAAGAGGTGGCTACGGAGACCGACGGCTACGGGGGCCCGCAAAATCGAGCTCCCGGGCCAGAACAAAGAGAAGGCCGCTGAACTGACCCGGGAGCTCGAGGTAACGCTGGCCGGAGTCGTCACGGTCGCCATCCCCACTAAAAAGGCGGACATCCGAATTGTCGGTCTTAACGATTTGGTGTCCGGAGAGGAGGTATTGGCGGTCATGGCGGCAAAGGCCGAATGCAAGGCGGAGGCCAATTAAGGTCGGAGAGATGAGACGAAATTAGGAGGGGCTTGGTGCAGTTCACATGACGCTCCCCGCGGAAGCGGCCAGGGCTATCGGGCTTGCGGTCATCGCGGAGGCGTACTGCGTTCCCTCCCAACCACACTGGGCTGGGGATCGGACTGGTCCCGTGGCCGGCCGAGGTTCGCCCCTGGCGGTAAGAGAGACCTTTCTTTTGCCACCCCGTTTGTCGCACGCCATGTCTGGGGGTGGAGAGTGCTTGAGGAGGTGGAGACCCTATCGGACCATCGATATATTAGGTTCGAGGTCTCCACCTCCCAAGCCGGGATCGGCACCCGCCCCCGGAGGGGCGCAAAGTTCCCCTGTTGGGTGGTGAGCCGCCTCAACCGCGACCTAGCAGAAGAGGCGGCCATCGCCCAGGCGTGGGCCATGCCCCTCTTGCAGGATGATGTTGACGCGTCCGCAGCCCGCCTCCGTGGTGCTCTCACGAAAGTTTGCGACGCGTCGATGCCTATCATCACAATGGCTCCCATCGAAAATCAGCGCTGCGGTACTACTGCTGTACTGCACATATGGCTGAATGGGCTGGCCAATTGTTGGGCTTTACTTTCTCTTAATTTTTAATATGTATTTCAATATATATTGTCTAATTAGTTTGTTTAATTTAAGTTTTTGTATTGTTCCAACAATAAACAATTTCTTTCTTTCTTTCTTTCACCGTCCAGACAAACGGGCGTTGTACTGGTAGTCACCGGAGATCGACGATCTCCGGGCGGCCTGCTCCGCGGCCCGGTGGCTATTCGGGCGCAGTCACCGACGGCGGCACCGGGACCCCGAGGTGGAGGCCCGGCTGTATGGCAACTACAGGGAGTGCAGGAAGGGTCTTCCTGCCATCAGCCGGACGAAGGAAGCGGCATAGAAGGAGTTGCTGCAAACGCTGGAGGGGGATCCTTGGGGGCGCCCGTATCAGCTCGTACGCAATAAGTTACGACCCTGGGCGCCCCCGGTGACGTTTTCCGAAGTCCTGGAAGCTTGGGCGGCTCTGCCTGATGGCTAAGGAGGGCCACCCTCCGGACTGCGCGTCCGGTTATCGGCCCCTTATTCTGCTGGACGACGTCGGGAAGGCGCTGGAGAAGGTCATCTCTTCCCGGGTCGTCCAGCACCTGGAGGGAGCGGGGCCGAACATATCGGACGCGCAGTTTGGCTTCCTTCCGGGCAGGGCGTTCTCCAGTGGACGCCCTGTGCCTCCTAAAGTCGCTGTCGACGGAGGCGACCTCAAAAGGAGAGAGGGTCTTGGCGATGTCCTTAAACATCGCCAATGCCTTCAACAGCCTACCACACGAAGTCATACGGGAGGCTTTCCGATATTTCGGAGTGCCCCCGTACCTGCGGCGGCTGTTGGAGGCGTACCTGGAAGACAAGGAGGTCGCCTACGTCGACGGCGACGGGCAAATGGTCCGGCGGGCTACAAGGCCGAGGGTTCCACAGGGGTCGGTCCTGGGGCCGCTCCTGTAGAATATGGGCTACGACTGGGTGATCCGCGGCACGCTCCCTTATGGAGCGCGCCTAATTTGCTACACTGACGATACCCTAGTCGTAGTCCGGGGTGAGGAATGGTGGGAGGTGGAGCGCCTGGTCACGATGGGCACAACCCTCGTGGTCAGGCGCATAAGGAGGTTGGCCATCAGGGTGGCCCTCGAGAAAACCGAGGCCATACTCTTCCATGGGCCTCGGCGGGGGCTACCACCTGGGGCCCTCATTATGGTGGAGGGCACCCGGATCAGGGTGGGAGCCCAAATGAAGTACTTGGGCCTCACCCTGGATGTGCGCTGGCAGTTCGAGCCCTACTTCGCGGGGCACGGGTCACGAATAGCTAGGGCGATGGCGGCACTCGTCGGATTGCTTCCCAATATTGGGGGGCCGGGGGCCAGGTGCCGGCGACTGTACATGGGAGTCGTGCGGGAGATGGCCGCTTACGGGGTACCAGTCTGGGCAGACACCCTCAGTGCCGCGAACGTGCGCGCGCTTCGCAATACGCAGCGCACGGTGACGCTGAGGGCGATCTGGGCATACGGGATGGTGTCCTTGGCGGCGGCTTTCACGCTCTCCGGCTCACTTCCTTGGGAGCTGGAGGCAGGAGTTCGCGCCGCCGTATACGAATTCACGGCGTCGAGGAAACGTAGAGGGGAGCCTCCGGCTCCCAGGGAAATAGAGGCCAAAATGCAGGAGTTGCGGGAGGAGGCGGTAGAGCGGTGGATGCAGGACCTGGCGGACGCGCGCTTCGGATGTACATCGTCGACGCCGTCCGCCCGGTCCTGGCTGGTGCAGGTGCTGACCAGACATGGTTGGTTCGGGTGGTACCTGCACCGGATCGCTCGCATGGAGCCAAACGCCGCCTGCCATGAGTGCGACGCTGAGAAGGATACCGCGCAGCACACTCTCTCTGAGTATGTTGCGTGAGAGGTGGAGCGCCGCACTCTGGCGGCGGTGGTGGGGGAGGATTTGTCGCTGCCGAGCGTGGTTTCGTCCATGCTCGGCAGCGAGCAAGCGTGGCGAGTAGTGGCCTCCTTTTGCGAGGCGGACCCCCTCACTGGCCGTCTTCGCCAACGGAGGACCGGCAGGAGTAGGCGGCGCTTCGGCCCAACACCTCCTGCCACCGTAGCCGAACCTGAGGGGATGTAGTCGGGGGCTCATCCTCTAATTGCACAGGTCCGGCGGACGAGGGGAGGCAGCTGGTGTGTACCCAGCTGCCTATCTATAGGTAGGAGCCCGGCGGCCACCTTCCGCCGGGCGAACCGTTGGGGCGGCTAAGGGGAATAGCTTAGAACGTTCCCTTGCCGCCCCAACACTACGGTCGGTCGGTACACCGTGGGGTTTTAGTCCGTGCGAGTCGGACATAACCCACCCTCTCCCCCGGGAGCATGGGTATCCATAAGGGATTTCCCCACGTTAAAAAAAAAAGTGAAAGATGTGAATTTATTACGATTTAGTTTGCATTAAATATTGTTTTAGTACGCATAAATTCACAGTGATAGCAGTAAGTTTTTGTATGAACATTAACAACGATTTATTAGGGTTAAGTACTGTTTTAACTTGTACAGAGCATAATAAATATAAGTCAATAGGACAGAGCACAAAAAAACGAGAACATGTGCTTTATTCATCAAACGGGCGTATCTTATGGGGTCTCGGTCGAGTTGATTTCGATCTTATGCGGGCCACACGCATAGTGTACGTATATCGGCCCATCACAGCTGCGAGAAATAAGAGATACGAACTTGTTATCAAACATTACTACCAGAAGTATATGTAGGAGTTGTTGAGGTGTGTATGCTTGGTATACATATACGTTTCAATAACTCATACATATATGAATAGTTAGTTAGCCTAGGTTAGCTAAGTCGCGGTTTTGCATGTAACAGGCAACAGCTAAGCCGAGGTGTGCCATGCACCCTTGAGCTAGTTGCCAAAAATAAAATCGGCTGAGTGTCTTAAGCGCTCGCCTTAATTGACCGGTGAAGCTGTAAAAGCCTTGTAAGGTCAATAGCGTAGTCAGTTCGAGAAAAAAAATGTTATCAAACAGTAATATCATAGACTCTGATCGGATCGGTCACCGAGTAGACTCTGATCGATAGAGTTTAATCGAAATATTGACACGACAGAATCTAAGAAGAGTGTAAGGCAGTTTGAGTGGCTGCACTAATATTATAAGAACTCGTGTTATTAAAACACATCACACATATATTACGGATAAACGTGATTTACAACCATCTCAATATTGTATTCGCAATAGTTAGTATATAGACAGTACAACGCGTGCGAAGTCATAAACCATTACTAATGTAAGTATACTATTTTAAATAAAAGTACCTGGGCGACCGAGCCTAGCTCGGTTCTTTAAAAAACATTATTAAATTAAAATAAACTGTTAGTTTTGCCTTATAAATTTACCATTTTTTTACATAAAATAAAAATATTAAAAAGTATATCTCTCCTGCTGTCACTCGGATTCGAACTGGGGTTACACGGATTTTCGAAGCAACCGATTTCCATCTGATTTTTTTTTTGTTTTGACAGCGCCATCGAAGTTTGCCTTTATATTATAGATATATTTTTTCATTGCCTGAAAACTCACTAACTAACCCCGAAACTACCCACATACTAAGTTTCACGGGACTAGATGATGCAGTTTCCGAGATTCTGAATATATACGAATATACGAGAATTGCTTGTTTAAAGGTATAAGTATATTCCACAGATTCACTAGAATATAAAATGGAACGTGGGTATTAAAGAAATTAAATTTGCGAACTGTTCAAACAGAGTACATAATATTATGTAACGTAAAAGAAACACCTCGAAAATTTTCATTCTGGCACCAGTTTCCCGTTTCATTTCGTCACAATTCCGTGTGCTCTTTAATTATAAATAGATGATATTCCCGCAGCGACACGGCTCGAGTTCGTTCAACTCGCTTCCAACTTTGAATTATATACGCACCTATATACTACATCTCCCGATAAGATCAATAATGCTTCTTGACGGACTAAGAACAGTTTAAGCCTGTCTAAAAGCATTATGTAACTTCAGAAGACATTTAGAAAATTAATTCCTTAAGAGTGTTTGTAATCCCTTACCATTGTGTAATATTTACATTGTGTTGTGTATAGGTGACACACACAATTTCAATATTATAATTATTACCTAGTGAGATGGTTTTTATCTATACTAATATTATAAAGAGGTAAAGTTTATGAGTTTGTGACGTTGTAGGGAGTAATCTCAGGAACCACTGGTCCAATTTGAAACATTCTTTTCATGTTATATAGCTCATTTATCGAGGACGATTATAGGCTTTATTATCACGCTAAGACCAATAGAAGCAGAGGACCGATGAAAAATGTTTCAAAATCGGGATGTTTTTCCTCTTCAAAGCTTCCGCTGCGTGTTAAGGTTTACCCAAAGTAACTACTACGACGCGGACGAAGTCGCGGGCAGGGGCTAGTATTATGAAGAGGTAAAGTTTGTGACGTTGTAGCGGGTAATCTAAGGAACTACTGGTCCGATTTGAAAAATTTTTGAATGTTATATAGCTCATTTATCGAAGATGGTTATAGGCTGTATATCATTACGCTAAGATCAATAGGAGCGGAGCACAAATGAAAAATGTTTAAAAATATTTTTTTTTTCCATTTGAGAGCTTCCGCTGTGTGTTAGCGTTAGCCCAAAGTAACTATTCCACGCGAACGAAGTCGCGGGCAGAAGCTAGTGTTTAATATTTCGTTGAAGAGGGCGTTACTTTGCGGAACTCCACGGCGTTACTTTTTCTCAAGAATAATCGAATGAAATTATTATATTGCACACGCAAAGCACTGATAACCATTTAAATGTAGTTAACCCATTGGCTGCTTATGTAGAAACATTGACAAAATGTTATAAAATAAAATTACTTCATCACTATGAGCAAACCTGTGAATTAACAATTTCTTCTAACTACGTGCGTTCTACATTCTCTTTCAATGTCATACTCAGTATAGTATGAGATATTTAAATTTATATATTATTTTTAATGAATTGCCATAGATATTGATAGGTGATACATCTTTTAATAAAATTTTACCAACTGTGAAGACAATAAACTTTAAAAAGAATATTATAGAAGTCATCACATTTTTCGTCGCCGGAACACTTATTAGTTCAGGAAAGAAATTCTTTTAGGAACCAGACACATTTCTCAGTGTTAGTGTAGTAAATAAATCGACACGTATTCACAAACATGGTTGTCCGAGATATCTTTAGACCTTATCACCCTCCTATGAAGGTAGTGAAAAAAGACAAAAATATCTACATCATGAAAATATAGTTCTTTTGAGGCTCAGTCACATTAAAACTACTAAACGTATTGTTAGGATTATGACCAGAATGTTAATAGATTTTTTTTATATCATAGGAAGCAAACGACCTGGTGGGTCACCTGATGTTAAGTGATCACTGCCGTCCATAGACACTAGCGACACCAAGGGAATCGCAAGTACGTTGCTAGCCCGTGTTTGGGGGGAGAGAGGGAAAGAGGGCGATGTGGAGATGGGGACATGGGCTTCCGGTGATCTCACTAACCGAACGAAACGCAACAATGCAAGCACTATTACTTCACGTCGGTGTTTCTGTGCGTCGGGTGGTAGAACCCCGAGCGAGCCGACCCATTCATGCTGAAAGCAGTAACAGCTTCAACGAGGCTCTACCACTACTAAAATATTGTCTATAAAATATAATCTAGCCTACTTATATTTTAAATTTAATTAACCTTTGCCATTTTCTTAAATGTCAACGAAGCAGGTGGAAATCAGTTTAAATATATTCTTAAAATAAACTCCAGTATGATTTTCATTTTAAAATTAAACAATAACGTAATATTATCAGAAGCGTGAGAAATTAAATTGACTCAGCTTGGAATCAGCTACCCACGCTGTCCTTAGAAAATTCTGTGCGAATGATTCATTTCTGCGCGTAACTGTGATCACGAATGATTTTAACTGGAAGCATTGGAGTCTTCGTCGCGTTCAATTACAATATAATCTTTTATACATACATAAAAGTAAAATTATAGAGATCTACCGTTGTCCGCGTATCACTCGAAAAATAGTGGATGAGTTTCAATTTATTTGTTATTTTACCTCTTAGACTCTTAATCCTTGTCTATAAATAGAAATAAAATTATCATGATATTTTATTTAATAGTTATTGAAGTTATTAAAACATTAAGGAACAACGATTTTTTTATCGACTATATGAATTTTCTTGCCGTGGAAAAGTATACAACTGCATACGCAGGAGAACTTAAACAAACTAGTGGCCGCCCAGTGGTCGACATTCGACCATAGATATTTGATATTTTAAAGTTTGAACTTTATTAGGGTTCTTTTGTCAAAGGGTATAATTCTATAATCATAGGTTTTCACCATGGCTACTCAGTTATTTGCCATGATCTTTAATTACATAAATATTTAAAAAAATCTATGTGTAAATGAAAATTGAAATTAATTATAAATTTGAAACAAAAATCACACGGTAAAGCTCTCAAATTTAAAGCAAACATAACTTTACGAGAATAAAGAAATTTATCGCAACCCATGACACAATTTTCAAGTAGTTTTACACGACACCATGGGTGAGTGGTGGTATTTCTGGGTGATATTGAATTAAATGTAGTCTGTTCATTATGAGAAATATTGATATGCCCAGTATCATCGTTTGAAAAAATAATGGATCCACAATACAATCAAATGGTGAATCAAATACAAAGATGTTTTTAATACTACCATTACCTTTTGAAAATAAATTCTTTTTTGTTGCTACATAAGGTTCACTTGCAACATTGTAACCGCGGAGGTCTAAGTCATGGATTACTTTTATGAACAAAATTCTTATTTTGATTATACGAAGTATTATTTGGCTCATTTTTTTATTAAATCATCATTTGAAGTGAGTTCACCATATAAAATAATAAACATTACAATAATAGTTATATTTTATATTATCATTGTTGAATGTAGGGTGAAAAATGGTAATTAGAACGTAAGAGTTAAAAAATACATACAATCAAGCATAGCAACCTCCTTCACAACCTCTTTTGAACTTCGTAATTATTGGCGGCTGCCAAAATATCTTTTTAACCGACTACAAAAAAAGGAGGAGGTTATCAATTCGACTGTATGTTTTTTTATGTTTGTTACCTCATAATTTTGGACTGGCTGAACCGATTTTGATGATTCTTTTTTTATTTGAAAGCTAGTGCTTCCCCTGTGGTTCCATTTCGGCATCCAGTGCAAAACCGTATAAGTGTTAAATTTGCATTGTGTGTATACGACAAATAGACGAGTAACTCAATATCATGCCAACCGATCTCGATGATTCATTTTTTATTGTAAAGGATGTTCTTCAAGGGTAGTTTGTTGAGAATTTGGTTAGGTTCTGATTATGGGATCCGTGACAAAGTAACACAATTTCATGAAACAAGCCTACTACTTTCTTAAGGGCCGGCAACGCATCTGTTATTCCTCTCGTGTTGCAGGTGTCCATGGGCGACGGTGATCACTTACCATCAGGTGACCCGCATGTTTTAGTAAAATATATTTATGTACACTGAAAATGTAAAAATAAAGTACGTGAAGCAAAAAAATTGTACCCCTTTTTAACCTATTTGCCGTCAACGGGTGAACTTGAAATTTGACATAGTTAAAGTTTATATAGCGGAGAAGTGCAGAAAGCTGTTTATTTTATATATTCCTATATATCTCTTATCGTAGCCCACATATTCATATGTTTTATTTAATTTGGTTAATTTGATAAACTATTTATTTTCCGGTTTTTAGTGCCTTATTTTTATGCATCTGATTAATAATGAAGTCCGTTGATTCTTTTTTTTGAAAATTTACTTTATTTATTTACATGTGTGTATATGTTGTGTAAAATTCAAGAATTAGTGTGAGTAATGCTTATTTTAATTAATTAAATGTACTTCAAATGCATTTTATATAAAATAAATAACTTTCTGCACTTCTCCGCCATATGAACTTTAACTATGCCAAATTTCAAGTTCACCCGTTGACGGCAAATGGTTAAAAAGGGGTACAATTTTTTTGCTTCACGTATTAATATATAGATAGCATTCTTTCAAAATAAATGATATAAGGAAAATATATTTTTTGTTTCCAATATTTTTATGTTATCCTTTTTACATAATATATGTTATTAAAACAATAAACAAATCAAAGTCGCGAATATCAGCTAGTTATACAAAATAACGCTTAGCGCCACTTAGTAGCGAGTTGTACCAAAATGGCTCCGGGATAAATATTAATGATAAGATTCAATCAGGGAAGTAAATTAATATTCCGAAAATATTTTGAAATACAAGCGATTGTACAAATACGTTTAAAGCATAATCGGATTTTTTTAAATATGTACGTGTGTATGTGGACTTAATAAACGTGAAAAATTGTAAAGATATGGACCCTCAAGGAAATAACTCTGATTTCGCTTTCAAGATTAGACCTAAAAACAACAAACAAACATTGCATGCCAAATAAAAGCTTGTAAGAAGGTGCATCTAACAATATTTTTTGTATGAGCTTTTGTTCCGAAATCATACATAAACAAAAAACTAGTTGGACGTACTATACTCGCAGGTTATATACTATATACATATATACTTTTGTCTAATTTGTGTTTCAGTAAAATGCTGTCTTTTGCCTTTACGTGGCAGTATTATTTGTAGAATATAAGAAAAAAATATTCTGCAAACATTTCCCCATCAACTTACTCTGTTGCGTGTCAGTCGTTTTGGCCTTTGAAAAGAGACCTTCAACTGGCACCAAAATGGTGGCAATATATTGTCTCTGGGCTATTTTTTGTAAGGAGTGAGAACCTTGAATAATTATAATTTAAAGGAGATTTACATTAATTACCAACTACAACATTGATTTTTTTTTTGTGTATTTACTGTAGTTCTGTATCAGTAATCTTTAATTTTACATCATACTTTAACATTAGATGAGATTTATAGGTAAACGCTAGAACCTATAAAAAGAATACCTACAAAAAATATGGCAAAACACTATTTTCAAGCCATGTCTTTATTGATTAGTTCACAAAGTTTGGGAAAAAAAAGATTAATTATAGGTATAACTATACATTACGTCTATGTTTTCATTTTTATTTTTAACATACTTACGTGTTTATACCAATCAACAGAATTTCCGTGTGTTTTCATAACCCTTCTTCATCTATAAGGATTTGGCGGATTTGGATATTATCGTTTTTTTTTTCAAAGCACCCAACCGTTTTTGTGCTAAGTCGAATTCAATAGATATGACTATTGTAGAAATCTAAATTTTAAAATTAATTATGCGAAATTTAATTTTAAATTTAAAAATTTCCAACTAGTTTTGACATAGGGATATATCGAAACAAAGAATCTGGACAGCTCTTAATTTCAATTTTAAGATGTCCTCCGTGGAACTAATTTTTTTTTTCATATAAATGACATAGTAAATATATTTTTTGACAGTAAAGAGAAAATAAAGAAATCTTTATTGTTGAAACAACAATACAATTAAATTACACAGTTAGACATTAAGCATTAGCACACGCAAAATATGACCCAATTTTATATTGTTAAAATGACTGGGTAGGTCTTATTATTCTATAAATTTTCTACAAAAAAATCCATTGAATCAAATTTCTATCTGGTAATATTTACGTTTTTACAGATCTTTGACATTTATTTTTTTATTAGTTTTGGTTTTTTTAATATTTTGCGGCTTAGCTATTAAAAATAGAATAAAAACGCAAGTGGCTATTTTGTAGTTCTTTTAACGCTCTGTAGAGAAGTCCTTAAACGATATTCCGTATCTAATAAAAAAGTTACAGTTCGTCCAGAATATAACCAGTGGGCGTCACAATAATAATATTAGTAGGAAATTGAATAAATCTTAGCAATATCTAGAACAAAATAAAAGAAAATGATAATATATTTTTCCGTGTCACAAGATTTATTTCGGTACAAACACCCCATTCACAAAAAATACGGGAAGCCAGATCTAACACTTCGTTAGTAAAGTCGAATAAAATAAACACGGTTCCGCGTAGTCCCGGTCAAATTTCATTACACATCTCTAAATATTTGCACTACAGTAACAATGAAAAATAATAGAATTGAAATAGCTTTCATAAAATAGGTTAAAGGTGAATAAACTTCCTTATTCCATTTTCATTATTTAGACAAATTCTTTCGCTAAGAAAACCCATTATAGTTATAATTATGAATATAGAATTTATTCGAAACTAGCGTCTGCCCGAGACTTCACTTGCGTTAGTGTAGATGATACCAGTGATAATATGTACGCAAATTTCATTATGATCGGTTAAGTAGGTAAGGCATGAAAACGTAATAAATAAATTGACACACCTTTGCTTTCATAATATCAGTTACTACTAGGATTTTAAAGCATTTTGCTTAAGCCAAAAATCTTAATTATTTTATAAGGAGTATCTGATAATTACTTATTAGACATAGAAAATAGTTTCTTTAATAAACCTCTTCTGCGACCGTTTTACTAAAAAGAGGTTTTTTAGCCGACACAACAGAAAGCCAATCAAATTTCAGTAGGTAGAATTCTCCTCACTAAAGCGGCAAAGTATGTCAATTTTGCTTGAATAGCTTAAGAATGTCATGATAATTGGTTGAGTAGTCAACATATCAAACAAAAGAAAATCAGTTTCGCATTTCTAATATGAATTTTAAGTTTTATTTTTTTTAGGAGTTTTTGGCGGGATTTTAGTCTGTCATGTAGTGGATTTTATATTTTATTCATAATCTTGTGTTATTGGACTCTATATTTTGTAAATTTGGTGGAGTTTTACGTAATCTAGTTAGTTTATTGTGCATAAGTGAAGTGAATAGAAAATAATACCACGGTGCATGAAATTCTGAGATGCCACAAAAACTCCCTAGCAGGTTCTAACAAGGGATCCACCATCTTGTTAGAATATAGACTCACACGACGCAATATTGAAGTGATTGCACGACGTTTGTAATATTATCGACTACGTGACGATGGCAGTAATCATCTGAAAGATTAATTGCCAAAAAGAAAGTTAAATAAAAACTTATTAACAAAAAATTAAACCGCCGAAAAAACTGAAAAGCAAAAAATAATAAACCTTTTACTTTATTCATCTTAATAACTAAGTTCTTAAACTAATGTAAGTATACCTAAGTAATTTTAAGTCGGCGCCAATCAAGCAAATTAATTAATTACGTAAAGCGTGATGCGCGGCGGCGGCGCAGCGTGACACACCCCTTGCATGCCGAACGCTTACGAAGCAACCCGAACGGGCACACACGTTACCGCTGGAGATCTCACATTGTGTTTTTAATTTGATTTGGTTTTTTTTTTGAATTTAAGTAATTTAATGATCTTTGTTCATTGGTTGTTTGGCGCCGACTCAAAATTACTTAGGTATACTTACATTAGTTTAAGAACTTAGTTATTAAGATGAATAAAGTAAAAGGTTTATTATTTTTTGCTTTTCAGTTTTTTCGGCGGTTTAATTTTTTGTTAAAAAGTTTTTATTTTATAATTTTTTGTGGCTATGATCTTAGTAATTACTACAAGCTTAATTTATTTGTAATACACAACTCAGAAGTTGAATTATAAATCATGCCCGGTTTTCTTACCCTTGGGGTTGCTTTTTTCATGTTTACATGTATATGGGATCAACTTCTGGGTATACTCTTTCAAATCAAAAGATAATAATTTAATTCGGACTATTCTGTCTAAAGGTATGCGCGGTCATAGACATAATCAGTGCGTGAATAATCAATCATTGTCGATTTTCATATTCTTAGGGTTGAAATTCTTTTCCCAAATTTAAATGGGACCAACTTCGGAGTATACCCTTTCCAA
>JACEII010000028.1:1276240-1439679 GCA_014332785.1 Antheraea mylitta | reverse complement strand
CCCTTTCCAATAAAAAAAGAATTATTAAAATCGGACTATACTGTAAAAAGTTATGCGTGATCATACATTAAAAAAAAAAAAAAATATACGCGACGAATTGAGAACCTCCTCCGGTTTTTTCGTCGGTTAAAAAAAGTTTTATTTTCACATTTATATACGGTTATTACGTTAACAGATACATAATGGGCTGTTCAGAGTATTGTCTACGCTGCATATGATTACATTTTTCTACCATGGCTAAGTAAGAATGAGATAATTCAACAAATATAATAAAAATAAATAACTTTTGAAAAAAAAAATATTAGTCACAAAATTCTGTTACTTCGGGCCTGATCGAAAGAATTTCAAACTTATCAGTATTTCTGGCTAATATCCACTAGTGTATTTTAATAAAACATAAATAATATCAGTGTAGGAATTATTTAGTATTGATGGCAAAATTACACCTAAAAAACTATAAGCATTAAGGGTAGTCGAAGTAAACCACGTAACCCTGATTAAATAACTACATTCAGTAGAATAAAGCAGTGCTGCCGTTTACGAAATAAAAAAGTCTCCAGATGTCAATAAAAAGTCGCTAGATTTTGCTTAGCTAGAATACATAATTAAAAAATCCGCCAGAAATCTCTAAATGTTTCATAATATTCCATATAATAAATATGGTGAAAATATTATATTGTGAATATTTCACTGTGATAAAATGAACAAAAGACTTTAGTTGGATTAGTTATAACAACTTTTACTCACGTTATAACTCTTCTTGCTGTTTTCATACTGGTCGACCCCCCGATCGAACGTCATTCTGATAGGGAATTCTAAAAACAACATCAGCAAATCATGTTGTTACCAGTAATTACAATTAAATTACTACCAAAATACTTAAATATTTAATTAATCGCTAGAAGTCGTTATTTTTTAGATTCGCTAGATTAAAAAAAAGTCGTTAAACATGTCCAAAATCCGCTAGATCTAGCAACAAAGTCGCTAAAACGGCAACAGTGGAATAAGCCCGCGACCACCTAGTTGGTCATTCGTATTAATTTCAAACACATGTTTTCTCATGCAGATAAGACGAAGCATCCTTTAAGGTTAGTAAAGATGTTTAGATTCTACATACAAATATAGCAAGACTACTAGATCCAATAACAATATTGCACAAAACACTGTTTGATTCTAACCAATAGATACACAGTTGGGGATAAACACAATGTATTCGCAAACAAAGAAGCAATTTTCTTATAAATCGATAAAGCTTTATGTAAATATACTGAACCCTAATTCGAGTCAACGACATCGTACGTTGTTATGGCCGTCTCGCTTTCATATGCATTAAATTGTAGAATATTAAGAATCAGATATTTCATTACAAATTCTTATACCCACGGTCATCGCTCTTTTATAAGACGACATACATTAAAGATTTAATTTCCACTTTATTTAATAAGATGATAGTACATTCTAGACATATAAATTAAGTTGTCTTACGTTTGTCCTGATTAATCTCCAAAACGACTGCATTGATTTCGACGATATTTATACAGACAGACAGAGGATTTTTCAGGCGTTACGAGAATAGGTTTTCTATATAGCCGCGATAACACTAACAGCTAGCTAACAGATAGCTGTATTCCAGCAATTAAAAAGCAGTACTGTAGGATTTTTGTCTTACCAATTATACTGTATCGTCGTTTAATATCAGACTAGATTTTTATCAACACTAAATATTGAAAGTAATGACGACCGTTGGAATATCCATTACGGGATAGTTTATAGGAAAGGAAATATTATAAGAAGATTTACATACTTGAGAAACTCTATTATAGCATCCTAGTAAAGTGAGGAAATCTCCCATACGGCTTTTGGTTAGAGTGCAGATAGAGCACTCATTTGAAAAAAAAATGTAATATAAACTGTAATTGGTGTGTATAAAAGGCTTATCTCTACTATTTCACAGAAATTCACAAATTCACAGAAACACCGACGTGAAGTAACAGTGCTTGCATTGTTGCGTCTCGTTCAGTCAGTGTGAGTGCCGGAAGTGCACCTTTCCTCCCTCTACCAGCCCTCTTCCTTCACTGTCTCCCTCTGTCGGTACAAAGGACAGCGTCTATCTTAATGACGGGAGCTATGTCGACCTCCCCTGGAGCAGCTCTGGAAGATATGTTGAATCTTTTGCCCTTCACCTACATGTAGTCAAGGTGGCCAGGTCAACAATGCACAGAATGTACGCACAGGGAAGAACTAAGTGGCTATCTCTATCCTTGAGATCCATACTAAACTCAGTGATAGAAACCCCAGTTCTAAGTATGATATCAGATATAAAAATACCTGAAACTAATTTTACAAGATTCTACACAGTAGACATATCCCCACGGGTCTCCTGGACTAACAGTGAAATAACGTGGAAATCGGGTAGCCTATTGTGGTACAATGGGACTTAACGTAGGCTGTGGTATTTATGGGGAGCGACCCAAATTTAGGCATCACACTAACCTTGGTAGCTTCGCCTCCATTTTTCAAGCAGAAGTGTACGTTATTTTAGAGTGTGCCCATATCAATCTGCAAAAAGACTACGTTAATCATAAAATTTATATTCACTCGGACATTTAAGCCGCCTTATTGGCACTTGCTTCAAACTCAGTTGAGTCAAAACTTGTGTCGAATTGTGTGGCCGCATTAAACAGTCTGGGCCAAAATAACAGACTAATTTTGCGATCGGTTCCGGGGCATGCAGGCATTCCTGGCAACAAAATTGCTGATGAGCTTGCAAGGGTAGGTGCTGTGGGAATACACATTGGTCCAGAACCGTTTAGTGGAATACCCAAAAGCCTAGCTCTTATGACCCTTAGAAACCATTACAATCAAGAAGACAAAACGTTCTGACATAACTTGCCAGTATAAAACCATTCCAAAGAACTTATCAGGGCATTTAACCAGCGTTATGCTGATAAGGCCCTGTCACTCGATAGGAATCAAGTACGGGTTTTAGTGAGAGCACTCACTGGACACTGTTGTCTTAAAAAGCACTTGCACAACATCGGTGTCCAGAGCACAAGAGAGTATAGATTCTGTGATAGTGCGGATGAGACCCCCAAACACCTGTTGTGTGAATGTTATCCACTAAAGCCTACACGAAACTGGATTCTGGGAAAGCATTTATTGCTTCCGGATGAGGTACAGATGCTCTCAACCAAAAAAGTCCTGCAGTTCTTAAATCCTATAGGACTAGGCGGAGAGCGGGACGATCACAATAGATCACTACTGGTCGCAGTGATACAGGACTAAGGCCTGCATAGCCCCGTTTTCCAGAATTAAAAAAAATATCTCAGGGTGAGATAAAAAACCTTGACAAATTATATACCTAAACCTTCCTCATAAAACTCTTTATCTACTGAAGAAAACCACATGAGATACCGTTTAGTAGTTTTTAAGTTTATCGTGAACATATGGACAGACAGACGTGTCGGAGGACTTTGTTTTATAATATTTTGAGATATAACAAAAACAATGGATAAAAACCTTTCGAATCGTCCATTATCGCTGTTTGCTCCCATTTTCTTCCTTCGAACCATAAAACTTACTTCATTATCTTACTTTCACAACACTTCAAGGATAGCAACTGAACAGACAAACACCTAGTTTAATATGAATTAAAGCCAAACTTTGTATAATGTACCTTTATTTACTAGCTTTTGCTTGTGGTTTCGCTCGCGTTAATCTGGATTTAATATATCATTAGGAAACAATTTATATTTTCTGAATGATAGTTGCTCTATGTGATTTTCTGTACTGCTGAAAACGTATATGTGTATACAATTTCATAATGACCGGATCGAGTATTTCAGGCATGGAAAAGTAACAAACAAAGAAATAAACTCACTTTTTTTTGTCATAGGAGGTAAACGAACAGGTGGGTCACCCGATGTTAAGTGATCACTATCGTCCATAGACACCGGCAACCCCAGATGAGTCGCAATGCGTTGCCAGCCTGTGTTGGTGGGGAAAGGGAAGAGAGGGAAGGAAGAGGGAGAGTGGGCCTCCGACGCTCTCATTGACCGAACGAAACTCAATAATGCAAGCACTGTTACTTCACGTCGGTTTTCTGTGGGTCAGATGGTACTACCTCGGGCAAGCCTACCCATTCATGTCGAAACCAGTTATATCTTCAGCGTGGTTCTACCACTTTCCTATTTATAGTTAGGTCACTTTCACATTTATAAAATTTTAGTTAGGTTTCGCTAACACACGATTAAAGTTATACTCGAAATTTTAACAAAGGCTGAAAAATACTTACAAGTGGCATTTCAATCATTCGATTCAATTAGTGGGATAAAAGAAAAACTTTTTTTATTTACATATATTCTTAACCGAAATCGCTTATCACATCATTAAATAAACGCATCTAATTTATCACTTCCAGCAAAAATAATGATTTTGTTTTCAGGTCATTTAAAACAAGCATGATCAAAAAGAGGTAATAAATATTTCTCCTGGTGCCCAATTGGCTAAAGTGCATTTTTTTATATAAAACAACGTATCACTGTAATAAATAATTTTTTTTGTACCTATTCTTTGGTTTTACTTGTCTTTAAAAACAGTAGGCTATTTCAATTCAGTAAGCCAAAAACTTAATGAAAGTGAACGGAATTACTAAATCTAAATACCATGTATCTAGAGATAAGTACTCTCAATATGAGCACGATGTTTATCACATTTGTAACGCTCGGATACCGAAGATATTTCGAAGCAATATGTCTATCGCCCGGAGCTCATTACGAACACTTTACGAGATGAGGATCCGCGTAATCTCTCCCGTGATGACAATTCGCTTCGCGATAAACGCAATCTTCCGTAAAATGGTACTTTAGAAAATTCCGGCGACATTTTTTTCGCAAGATCCAGGATATCCCATCTCATCCTATTGTTACGAAATAATTTTTCACGCGCATAGTAAAGCTGTTTATTATTTTTATGTTGCTATATAATATATTTCTTATCTATATGTATTACTAGCTGTACCCGCAGCTCCGCACGCTTTTTTTAATTATATTAAAGAATTAAAAACTTGTCAGACTATGTACAATTATAGAAATGCTCTTTAAAAACAATTCTAAGTATGACATGCACGCCACTTACATATATAAATACTATCTTAGATATATAAATACCTTAAATACCTACACTTAGATATATAAATACTAACAATGTGCCTAGTGACGTTTACCATCAGCAACATATTTGGGATTTTAACCCTTTATAACTATCTTAGTGCTCACTTTATAAGGAACTAATGAAACAATAATTTAAAATATTATCATAAAGATTTACATTTACATTACTTTGTCATTATAATTACGATTTTGTGTCTATACAAAAAATAAACGCTTGTCTGTTCTGCAAGAAATTGTATTATGGACCTTTTGACATAATACCTTTATGATCTAAAATCTTATTAGGAAGACTTCTTCTATCTTCAAAGTTACTAATAATTATAATGACGAATTGTAATCAATAAGTAGAAAATTATGTCTCTATTTAAATAGAAAGAATGAGTTGAAATCTTTCTAAATTTCATACAGACAATGTCGCGGGTAACAGCTAATCTAAAATAGAATAACCTCCATTACTTTTTATAAGGTTTGCTGTCTACCAGTAAAAGTCCCCGGAAAATCGGTCTTACCTTTTGGAGAAAGTACTGTCGGCAAAGCCACGGTTAAAGCTAGTATAAACTAATATTGCCTGAATTACTTTTTATAAGATTGGCTATCTGCCATTGAATGTCTCGTGAGGATGGGACTAACCGTTTTGGAGATGGTATCACGGGCCAAGCCACGGTTAACAACGAGTATAAATTAAAATTGCTTGAATTACTTTTTATAAAGTCAGCTATCTGACAATTAAAGTTTCGCGAATATCAGTCTAATGGTTTTAGAGATAGGACTGCGACCAAAGCCACGGTTACCAGCGAGTATAAATTAAAATTGCTTGAATTACTTTTTATAAGGCCAGCTATCTGCAAATGAAAGTTTCGCTAAGATCAGTCTAATTGCTTTGGAGATAGTATTGCGGGCAAAGCCAAGGTTAACAACTAATCTAAATTAAATAGATTGAATTACTTGTTTTGATGTCCACTATCTGTTGGTGAAAGTTTCGTGAAAATTAATCCAACCGTTTTGGAGATAGCATTGCAAACGAAGCTGAGGTTAACACTTAGTCTAATGTCTAATCTTAGTCTATGTCACCCGCTGTAAGTTCAGCTATCTGCCATTGAAATTCCCGTCAAAATCGGTCCAGACAGACAAACAGACAGACCGACAAAAATTTTAAAAATTGCATTTTTGTTATCAGAAGCATGTATACATTCATACACAATCAGTGAAAATTATTTATTTTGCTGTTACATACAGACACTTCATTTTTATTATATGTATAGATAAAAGAAAGTCACTTTTCCCGACGCTCCGTGTCCCTTAGTTCTTCTAAACTAGGCAACGGATTTTAACAGTTTTTACTATCGTTTAAAGATTTTTTTCAGTAAGTTTTAGATGTATAGCATATGTATATTATTATTATTAATATTTATATAAATTATAACAAAAATCGATGTATTATAAAGTGATCATAAGTTTGACGGAATAGGTTCATTTAACTTGAGTAAGTAACATTAAAAAAAAGGTCAACACTAAGTCCGAAGACAATGGTCAATGTTTAAAGATTATGTTCACCACTGTAATGCCACATTATAAAAAAAAGGATAAATTATTTTTATACACTTGAAAATGAGCTGAACTTAATAACATACAAGTAAATTAAGTACACCGAGAAAGAAGAATCGTAATAAAAATAGTCACTATAGGCGATGGTCACCGTTATCAAGGCAACATCATCTGAAGCCAGTATATGTTCGTACCCGATAGGTTAATTCATATTATCCGCGATTATCTAACTGATAGGACATTCCGCTTCAGAGTGGATGGTGAACTATCGCTGCCCCACCCGATACGCTCAGGTGTGCCACAGGGCTCCATACTCGCGCCCACGTTTTTCAATCTGTTTATCAGTGACCTACCTCGGTCTCGGGGGGTCGAGGTAGGTTGTTACGCTGACGATGCCGTTATGTACACTTCCGGCTGGCGGTCGGACTTTCTTAGGAAGCGCATCGAAAAAGCCGTTCATACTCTCGGTGAATGGTTTCGTCGATGGCGCATAGAAGTTAATCCCGATAAGAGTGCCGCAATACTCTTCGATCCCACGAAACGCGCTAATAAATTTGAGCCCATCAGGCTATACGGAATCGATATCCCTTGGGTCGAAGATGTCAAATATCTCGGTGTTACATTAGATAGACATTTAATGTTCAATTCACATATAGACAGAGTGCGAAACAAAGCCGCTATGGTCTTGGGTCGCCTCCATCCGTTGCTTTGTCATAAGAGTAAGATGTCCCTCAGATACAAGCTCACTTTGTATAAGACGTGTATCCGTTTTTGTGCATATGTCCAAAGATAACTTTGATAAGCTGCAGGTTCTCTAAAATTGTGTTTTACGTAAAGTGACCGGTGCCCCGTGGTACATCCGGAGAGTCGATCTCCATAGAGACCTAGAGATCCCTTTAATCTGGGTGTACGTAAAATCACTTACGATTAGTTATTTTGAAAAAGCCGCGAATCATCCCAGTCCGTTAGTGGTATCCGCCGCAAACTATGAACCCGTACCTAACGCTGTGCGTTATAAGACACATTTTTCCCGACCCTCCTGATTAAATCACGTCAGTGAACGATCAGTACTAGCCTGTCCCTCGAAACAGAGCGTGTTCACGCCCACGCCCGCGTAACTACAGATCACGCCGCCGTGGTCTGGGGGTTAATTTCGCTTCCGCACACCCGATTAGGCCTCCCACGGCAGCGGCTCAAGCCTAGGTTCGATCCCGCGGTAGGGAGCCCTTGAGTGCGTTGCTTGCGCGATACGGTGACACACAAATATACATCACCGCTACAACACTACACGATCACCCCCACACACGTGCACGCCTACTACACGCTTACACATGAAAGTGGAAGGGTTTACTTTTTTCCCTTATCGAACTAAAAAACTCTCAATTTTCCGATAATAAATTCATCATCAAACATATATGAGTAGTTAGCTAGGTTAGCTAAGATAGGTCGCGATTTTGCATGCAACAGGCAACAGCTAAGCCGAGGTGTGCCGTGCACCCTTGAGCTCGTTGCCAAAATAAAATCGGCTGAGTACCTTAAGCGCTTGCCTTAGTAGTCCGGTGAAGCTGTTAAGACCTTGCTGGGTCAATAGCGTAGTCATTTCGAAAAAAAAAAGGCAGTATATGTACCTACCATGTTTAAATTACACATTTTGCACGAACGAAGGCACTAGTGGTAGAGCCAAGCTGAAGCTATTATTGTTTTCAGCCTGAATGGGTCGGCTCGTCCGGGGAAGCACCACTCTCTCACAGAAAACCGACGTGAAGTAACAGTGCTTGCATTGTTGCGTTTCGTTCGGTCAGTGAGAGAGCCGGAGACCCACCTACCCTCCCCTTGCTCCTTCCCTTCTGGTCCCCCCGCCCTCCTCCCAAACACAGGCTGGCAACGCACTTGTGACTCCCCTGGTGTTGCAAGTGTCTATGGACGGTGGTGATCACTTAACATCAGGTGACCCATCTGTTCGTTTGCCTCCTATGATATATAAAAAAAAACTACACTTATACCGTGTTGAATAAGTAAATTATAATTACATATACCAATGAAATAAATAAACGATGATTTCTTTTGAACAACGAATTTGTCCCCTGAATTATGTCTCATGAAAAAATAAGCTTTTGTTTAAATAAAACCGTAACAGAATAAACCAGTTATGAAAATTTTAAGATATGTGAAACTGAAATTTACACCTAAAATAATGGACTATTAGGTTTTATATTCAAAAATTCTGCGTGTAAGAAAATATTACGTTAATTGTATACATATACTATTCACGCAACCATAATTTACCAGAGAACTGCGACTCATCGGGATTCATTTTGTTAAAGTGTGACCTATTTACGTCTGCCACTTAACGGGCTACATTTCGACGTAGTCATTTCCGTTTACATCACGAGTTTAAATTTAAAAGGTGTCTCTTGATTTCGTTTCGTGTTCTTAATATTTTTCCTCGTTGACATAATTTACTGTCACAGAATTGTGATTTAATTAAACCAACACAAGGGAAGTAGCTTAATTTTTTCAGACTCGTTTACTACATTTCCTATGTGCCGGTAGTTTGTCCTCTTTCGGTTTAAGATTATTCCAATCAGATAAGAAATTGCATATTCCAGCACTATATAGTACAAAGATTTAGGTAATAAATGTGATAGGACTTTCTATTACGCATTCTTATATACACACATCGGTAGATTTATCAAAACATATATATTTATCATTAAGATCTTTTTATGTTAATAATGCTTTTTTTGAGTTTTTGGCGAGATCTTAGGCTATCATGTGGTGGATTTTATATTCTATTCATAATCTTGTGTTACTTGAATCTATATTTTGTAAATTTGGTGGTGTTTTACGTAATATAGTTAGTTTATTGTGTATAAGTGAAGCGAATGGAAAATAATACCACGGAGCATGAAATCCTGAGATATCACAAACACTCCATGGAAGGTTCTAACAAGGGATCCACCATTTTGTTAGAATATTGAAATAATTACACGACGCTTGTAATATTATTGTATTATAACGCCTATTGAAACAAAACATTGACACTGGCAAGTGCTTCTGCGGAGCCAAAACAAGAATAATGCTGTCTTTTTTCAATTTATTTAATTTTAGAACTGACAAAAGAAAAAATATTGATTTGGTTTATATTTTCTAGAATCAAGAGTACTTCTTTGGCACACACTCATTATCCATAATGCTAGGTATAAAGTGTTAAACGATATCTCGGGTCTATTGTGTTATTATCACGCCCACTTGACCATTTTCTTAGACGCCACTTTTATGTGGGTGTTATAATTGACCAATCTGGTGTTCTCAAGTAGACGTTACACATTACTATTATTAGATATACCCTTACAATACCTACTCATGTATTTTATAATATTACTATCCTCTGCCTGCGACTTCGTTTGCGTGGAATCGTTACTTTAGGCTAACGCTAGTTTTAACTCGCGACTTCGTTTACATAGAAGGTGAAAATATTTTTATATAATACGTACGTTAATCCCGATTTTGAAACATTTTTTATTGGTACTCCGATCCTATACGTCGTAGCGTGATGATATATATAGCCATCCTCGATAGATGAGCGATCTAACACTAAAATATTTTTTCAAATCGGACCAGTAAGTAGTTCCTGAGATTAGCAGGTTTAAGCAAGCAAACTCTTTATAGTTCTTTCAGCTTTATAATATTAGTATAGACATACAAGTATAGATAATATATATCAAATATAATACAAATTTTGTAAATATATCTTCACATTTCATTATCACATTAAAGTGATTCGTTTTGAAAGACTATTTTTAGTATTGTCTAATATTAAGTAATAAAAAATCAACAAAATAAACGTCTAATTGGTCATAAATAATCTCCCGTACACCCGATTAGGCCTCCCACGGCAACGGCTCAAGCATAGGTTCGATCCCTCGGTAGGAAACCCTTGAGTGCGTTGCTTGCGCGATACGGTGACACAAATATACATCACTGCTACAGCACTACACGATCACCCCCACATACGTGCACGCTTACACGCTTATACATGAAAGTGGAAGGGTTTACTTTTTTTTTCCCTTATCGAACTGAAATACTCTCAATTTTCCGATTATAAATATATGGAGGAGTTGTTGAGGCGTGTATGCTTGGTACACATATACGTTTCAACAACTCATACATATATGAATAGTTAGCTAGGTTAGCTAAGATAGGTCGTGATTTTGCATGCAACAGGCAACAGCCAAGCCGAGGTGTGCTGTGCACCCTTGAGCTGGTTGCCAAAATAAAATCGGCTGAGTGCCTTAAGCGCTCGACTTAGTAGTCTGGTGACGCTGTTAAGAACTTGCTGGGTCAATAGCGTAGTTATTTCGAAAAAAAAAAGTCATAAATAATGGCGATAGAAGTGAAAACTCAAAACAATGTAATAACTGTGTTCATTTTGAATTTATAAAAATTTAAAGAATGAATAATTTAAATATAATAATTTGTAAATAGAATTTATTAACATTAGCTTGATATGCACTTGTAATGACACTCCGAGGAATAATTATATATAGTTTTACACAGTTTAGGAATTAACCAAACGTATTAATGATTAGGTGGTAGAGCCACGCTGATGCTATGACTGGTTTCAGCGTGAATGGGTCGGCTCGCCCGGGGTTGTACCACCCGACCCACAGAAAACCGACGTGAAGTAACAGTGCTTGCGTTGTTACGTTTCGTTCGGTCAGTGAGAGCGCCGGAGACACACCTTCCTCCCTCTCCCTTCCCTCTCTTCCTCTTCCCCCTCCCCCCTTCTTCACCAACACAGGCTAGCAGCGTACTTGTGATTCTTCTGATGTTTCTGGTATTTATGGACGGTGTTGATCACTTAACATCAGGTGACACACCTGTTCGTTTACCTCATATAACATATAAAAAACAACAATACTACATGTACAAACAATACTAATACGTCGCTAGTTTAGTGCAAGCGCAATACATCACAATAATGTCGAAATCATCGGTGATGCGACCACATAAATTTTTGTTCTACCAAAAATCGCTCAACGTAGATAGAAAGTTCTCACCGCAAAAAAAAAAACTTAAAAAAAAATTGTTAAAAATATCAGTATTTAAAAATAGAACACAGGTCAAGATGGACATTTCAAGAAAGTATGCTGTTTCGCACAGATATAATATAGATTGACAGTTTCAGAACTTGTTACATTTAAATTACACATATATGACCTACACGCGTAAATTTCATCAATTCGACTACATACAAATGCAATAAAATGCAGAACAGCAGTTAGCAATTATCAAATATATATAGAATATTAATCACAAAGGATGAAAACAAAAAGATATATTAATTGAGGATAAAGCGCATTCAAACTATACATGTCTTGAAAATCAATTATTAAATATATTTATCACTGATATCACGCGTATCACTAGTTAGATATATAGGTGATGATAACATATATCACGTGCTGTGCCAGTTACCTGTTTCGGAAGTATCAAATAATTCGTGCGATCGCAGAACTACACGTGGGAAGGAGATAAAACAATAACATTGCAGTGACACGTGCCACCAACAATAGTGATAAGTCGTTTTAGAATGAAATTAGTGTTATTCCCAATACTATTATACTTTAATTAAATTTATATATTTTGTACACCTGAGATAGCTCTGCAAGTCTGATAAATTATTTCACTGTCAGTCTCTTTTCCATCTTCATTCTCGTTTTGAATCAGAGTTATTATTAATAGTTACATAAAAACTATAGCTAGCAGTGAAATATCATATGATATAGCAGTGACAAAAATAATTTCTCAATACTTTATATATATTAAAGTACTTATAATTTTAACGGTCGTCGTGGTCCAGTGATTTGGACGGTGGAATGTCAATTCAATATCTGCAGGTACGAATCGCAGCATGTATCAATTAATTTATCGGGATTCGCTTGTAAATTTAATTTAAATTGGTAACATTATCGTCTGACAGTGAAGGAAAACGTCACAAAGAAATCTGAACCCGAAATATATTCTTATAGCCACCGTACATGGAAAAATGTACCCAATAATATACATAATACTTCCTGATCTGGCGTGGTAATTACGCCCATACCTTCCTTTGGAAAGATGTTTTAAACTCTACATTTGATCTCATACAGGCTGACGTGATGTTCATTTCCATACCTACTGTATGAAAACTCTACACTTCGCGTCATTTAAATATCCTTTAGCTCCGAATAGTCAGTATCATTGGTTATTCTTTGATCATTCCTGTAACACAGATTTCCTTAATCGTAACTCTTGCTTAAATCTAAAACCGTGTACTTCTTGTGAACTCATCTGACGGTTTACACGATTCAGTAAATACGAGATTTACATGGAATCACAGTTCATAAGGTTGTTTACAATAAAACGAGGTCGTTCCAAGAACTCATATTATTTGGTAATGTCGATATATCGACTTATCGGCTTAGGTTCATTCAATATCATACCGCCAATATTCTCTGTTCAACATTTTAAGAATTATTTGAAATGAGGTCGCTCGTTTCGAATAGGTATTACAGGAATACGTCGCAATGGATATATCAAGTAAATATTGACAATATTATTACCTATGCTACAAAGAAGGTAAATTGAAAGTTCTACCTAATTTTGTTAATTGGAAGTGGAGAGAAAAATCATATAAAAAGTGAAGACACATTCAATTTAATCTCTTAGGATATTTCTGTTTTCCATAATTGTTAAGGATATATACTTGCTTATCTTCTTATATCACATCTAGCTTTTGCTCGCGGCTTCGCACGCATTAATGTATTTTTTTTTCGAAATGTAAACGCTGTTTACCTGGAAATGTCTTTACAGCATCACCGAACTACTGTGGCGAGCGCTGAAGGCACTCAGCCGATTTGGGATGTTTGGGCGACTAACTCAAGGGTGCACGGCACACCTCGGCTTAGGCTGTCGAACGCGTTAATGTAGATTATATCTATCCCTCGGGAGGAGTTCCTTTTCTTGATGATCGGTACTCTATCCTATTTCTTTTTCTCTATATCTGACAATATGTACCCAATTTTCCTAACGGCAATTTCAATTAAAAAAGCTTAGTTTTACTTCTTAAACATTTTACTATTATTTACAAGAATATTGATTAAGATATATAATTTAGTATAAACTTATTTAAACTGCAAGAAATCATGTTTTTTTACAAAGTGTGTGCTTTCAATATTTTACAACGTAGAGAAATTTAGAAGCAGCATGGTTACTACTTATATTTTTTCTCTGTACAAATAAATATATTCTTCTGATAATAAACAAAATAGATGAAGCCGCAGGCATGAAATACAGTTGTGTATTAAACACTTACCTAGGTACTCCCTTTTATGTTCGTACGGCATATACAAGAAGATATATTCATAGATTATAAACCCTTTCACCTTGAGCCGTGTTTCGTAATGAATTGAAACGAGAAAATAGGCCATAACCTTAATAAATCGTTCAAGGATTAATTTAATAGGAGGTTTCCAAATGTATAAATACAAACTATAGGTAAATTAAAGACGCGAGTAAAACAGTTTCAGAAACTAATTATCGTTAAGCTTCCATACAAACAATATAGTGTACGGTTTGAAATTTTATTTATTATACAAGTTACAGGTTAGTATTAAACATATAAATTATTTTTAATACTTTATAGGTTTTAATCTTTGAATCTATAACGTTTGAACCTTACCTGGTATAAAAATGATGACTAAGCCTAACCCTACTAACTCCGATTCAGTTACAGAGATTCAAAACAACGTCCATCGGCGCTGTATTACATTTTTTTAAAGTCCGAAGAAATCTTTTTTCATGTTCATTTTATTCATTATTCTCATTAGTAAATATGATATAGTTATCAGGGCTAAACGAGCTATTTCTATTATCTACTCCTTATTGACCAGTGGTTCTTAAACCGTTTTTACGACGCACTTACGGGTGCGGTATTTTAATCAAAATATGCACAAAATAAGACTAATTAAACTTACTAATTATAACAACTTTCATGTTAAGACTCAAAAACTGAGAGTAAAAATTCAAAGACTCTGAGGCTTACTTAAATACACATAAGAATTGTAGTTCGTAGCAACTTCGAATGTTATTTCTTTATTAATGCTCATCTTTCACTCTGTTTTCTTCCAATACCAGGGATTAGATAAAGAAGAAAAGACTTTAGAAAGAATATTCATATTATGAAAGATTTTTACAAGTATGTGTGTTACTTTTACGTAAGAGAAAAAAGGAAAGACTTACGAAGTACTACTCTTAACTAAGTTAATATTCAGATGAAGCTGGAATGTAAAATATATCAAACGTAAAATAAAACAAACAAGCTAATAAAAATTCCAAGTAGTCTATATTCAGAACGATAATGGATGACAAAATGCAATTATTTCAATTATATTTGTATAATCACCATGGAAATTACAGAATTCTCTAAAGGTATAATAAAATAGGTACGTACAAATGACATCGTTCATTACAATTAGTACTAATGTATATTCGTATGTAATTGGTAAATTAAAATTTACATAAAACCATCGAGCAATATTAATTGTGATGTAAATAAAAGATATCAATTTGCATATTAAATGTGGATACTATAATTTACTTGCATATTTCACCGTAACAGACAAGGCGAGAAAATATTTACTACACGAAAACAAATATTTTTCTATTTTTATTTCGGTAGCTCGATAGTGTTTTGTTTACGGCGAAAGTAATATTTAAAGTCATTTTAGTTGTGTATATTAAGTATAAATCTACCGTCTCGTTGTTTGAATTAAATGAAGTACGAGATATTAGAAATAAAACAGTTCGCGGCGCTGATTTTTTTTTATTATTTAACTATTTATTTGCTTATGTATACTTTATAGGTTTCGGAGTTTGACCTCAATCACATCTAATGTTAAATGACCTTCATGGTCTAAGATGGTAAATATGGTCGGTGTTATTACAAAAAAGTGAAATACGTATTGAATACTTGCTTTAAAAAGGTTACGTTTTACAAGCACTGCGCTCGCAGAACGTTCGCCATCTTGCTCTTTTGTCTCACTTTGGTTAGGTTAGGTTAGACTTGAGAAATATGATAATGCGAAGTTGCAACCTTATTTGTATAAACATAAAATTAGAATTGTTTTGTCGGTCCCTCATTCTACTAGTGTTACACGGCACGCGCCGACGATCTAGTGTCATTTGATGAATGCCGTCAAACACACCGCGTTGTGCCTAGTTTAATTTTTGTATTTTCTAATTAACAAAAAGTAATATTTATGTAATAGAATAAATAAATAGTCATTATTTTATGGAACAAATTTGTAATGCTTTACCTTTTCGTTATGCCATAGCTGATTCCTGTCGTAATCGATTCTTGTATGCATATAACTTATACAAAACAATGTCAATGATTCACAACTGCCAGGGGTCCCGTAACGGCTCGATTTTTTTATTACAGTTTCATCACGATATTTTCCTACACCGGAAGCTGCGACTCATAAGGATTCGAACCTACGTTCATCGACGATGTGTCCGAATACGCTACTAACTAAGCCATCGGGACTATTTTTTGAACCGACCTTTTATGTGTTTAAAACATGTGCACCTCATCAGTTTACACGCTCGTTCATCACTAGGGATATGTATGTATACTTTTAAACACGTGTTTCTAACACACGCCACAGTAATGTCAACACAGCACGTGTCATCCAATCTCCCCGTCTGTTAGTTTGTGATTACAAATTTGTATTCAAATATCTTGAACAGAGCCGCAATTGATTGATTGATTATATATCTCCATTCTTAGATCTACAACTTTGTCCATACTTTCATTTAACATTGTTTATGTCATATCTAATTGTTTGTCTTTAGGATATTAAATGCTACATATACAAAAATAATTTATTGTTATTCAAGCATATTTGTTTGTTTATAACATAGTCCAATACTGAAATCGATGACAATGTAAAAAGTACCTAAATAATTCATTTGAAAACAAAATACATAAATAAACATGCTATCCAATCTTCGAAATTATTGTTCCGATTTTGATGAAACTTTTATTTTTGTATAAAGTAATTTTCAGATTATTACATAGATTGCATTTCATTAGGCATTTGTATACCTAAACTATAAATAGTACTAACAAAATACAAAAATTGGTGAAAGGACTATAGAGACAAGTAATCCTATCAAAAACTTGTATATATGAAATTTATTTATGTGAACCGAGAGCTAAGTTCAACATTATGATATACGCCTTGATTGTTGACTTCAGCGACAAAAGGAGTGAGATCTAAATAGGTGCCCAGTTCGATGGTCAGTCCTGAAATTTATTTATAACAACATACAACATGTTATAACAGCTTAAAATATCATTTCTCTCTAGTGAAACTGGTTATTAGGTAAATTTTCGCCGTCTACTACTGCGCCGCCGAATATGTTGTTGGAATTGGTAATCTATATTAGCCTATACTAATATTATAAAGAGGTACAGTTTGAGTTTGTGACTTTTTTCGAAATGTCTACGCTATTGACCCAGCAAGGTCTTAACAGCTTCACCGGACTACTTTGAGTTTGTGACGTTGTAAGGGGTAATCTCAGGAACTATTGGCCCAATTTGAAAAATTCTTCTACTGTTATATAGCTCACTTATCGAAGAAGGTTATGGACCATATATTATTATGCTAAAAATAATAGGAGCGGAGCACCAATGAAGACTGTTTCAAAATCGAATTTTTTCCTCTTGCGAGCTTTGCTGCGTTAGCCCAAAGTAACTATTCCACGCGGACGAAATCAGGGGTTCAGGATAGTTTTAATATAATCTACAAAAATACTTTTCTAATGTATTCCTTTTTTTAATATTTTGTTCTTATTATTCACAGGTAAGATTACGCAAGCAGCCTCTGAACTGTGAGTCTATTTTGTAGTCCGCCTAATGTTATATTTCATTACATAATTTTGCATTCTGGTTTCCGTTACATAATATTGCTTTTGTATTTTTATTTCATTTGCTCGCTACCAATTCATCATTGTTATCGTTTTTAATCTTAGCTTGATCTAAGCTTTCGAAATATACAACATATGTACCTATGTACACTACAACTATATACCTATGAGCGCTTTTTCAATACTATTTAAAACATTCGAAATATATTTAATGCGTACATTAAATACATTACCTTTTAATTCGATCTTTCCTTTAGATTTTGTAACACGTTGTTTAAAAACGGCCGCATTTCGGTAGCCCTTTAACGGAATTGAAATAAAAGGATACACCTCAGGCATAATCTAGAACACAATATGACAAGTCACCCCCAAATAACCTGCAGGAAATGAAGAGATAAAGCTCTTTTTTATTGGAAAATTTTAACAAGCAATGAAGTAAACTAGAATTTACACTCTCCTATAATCTTCAATGTAAGAATACTTTAGGTGTAAAGAAGCAGCACTGTTATTGCTTTAGAAGTGGTTTGGTAAGTGATTTTGATTAACACATAACCTGGATTTGTTATTTAGAACCCGTTATTCTTTAGTAAGATACATAATTAAGGTGTCGACATCCGTAAAAGAGTGACTCCTTTCGATTCCTTGTCTATCAAGATCAATTATGCCCAATTCTGATGAGTTCTCACTTCGGTTCTTGCAGACCAAAGTACCTAGTGATCGTGTGTATTGAATTCTTGTCCCTTATTAGATTTCTCATACTACTAATACGCGTTTGATCATCTTCGAAATACATTCAAAGTGTTCCTTTTCTCTTATATATCTACCAACAATGTCTTGTAATGTATATACCTAGTAGCTAAAAACGGGAGAAAGTAGAATAAAACACTTATACTATAAAATAAATAAATAGATATCGTATTTAATAAGTCCATAAGTCCAGGTTTATTACTCATGAAGTTAAATGAACTCAGTCGATTAAATAAAAATACGTAGTCACAAAGTGTATTACAACTTTGTTGTTATTACTGTGAACTAGATTAAGCTGTTGAGGACTTCGATTATATACGCATAAATCAATGTCTAATCCGCCTAACATTACATCATAAGAATAAGCGACACTGACCGCATTTCGACTCTTGCCCTGCAGCCTCCAGCGCGGGGAAATGCACCTACTTTCTTCAAGCTGCATCTAGGTTTGGCTACAATCGCCAACAAGGGCACATGTTAAAACGACATAAAAATAAAACTCATGCAGGTCATCGTGAACTTTATAATACCAAAAATAGAGTTCGATCTCTATTAAATCACTTTCACGTAAGCCGTATTCACAATGCGCATGATCCCGTTTATTTTTCCGTAGCGAGACGATTGTGCGGTTGTGGCCATCATTCCTATGGTCGCTCCGGTTGGTTAGTCGCTCGCAGCCACCGTTACGGTGTAGACGCGTTCGTGAGTGTTCGACGAATAGATTTTGTGTGACATACAGTTTGCATTTGGAACTCGTGCTGTGCTGTTTTGATGAAGATGACCGGTGAAATTTGCTGCAGCAACAAATGGTATGCGTTTGTCGGTGCGCGTAGCTGAACGGGAGCGATGCACTTACGTGCGCTGCTATCTCTCGAGCGGACCACCGGCATGAAGGGCCAACCGGTTTGGTGAGATCTCCAGCCGATCCCGCTCATATGTAGATTAGATAGATCTTTAGCCCTTCTATTAGAGAAGATAGCATTGAATAGTCTATGAAATTTCTCGCTTGCTTATAAAATTCAATCGCTTTATCAAAAACATGTTGTTACGATTGAAATAGAATTCAGAGCTAGCGAACTTTTATATGATTATTATACAATCTTTATCTTTATTCGTTTTATTTGCAATTAGATTCGACGCGCTTTTATGTTTCACTGTTACTTGAAGACAGAATGGATTTTAAAATGTCATTGTAAAATTTTATTACGAACCTTCAGTGTGCCTTTACATGTAATTTAAAAACTGTGACACTATTTATTTTACTAGCAGGAAATATAAAAACGCACACAAAACTATTTAGTGGACACTAGGAAAACAAACTCGCACTAAGTAACCTTTAAGAGAATTTAAGCAGAAAACATAAAAAAGACTTTGATAAAAATAATTGTATGTATATAGAATATACTTAATCTAAGTATGAAGTAAGGGCATGGGAATAGAATAACACCAAAAATATATTGATAGATTATGTGAAAAACTATATGTACATAAAAAGCATGAATACTGGGTTGACAGCTGATAGAGAAGAGTGGAAGCAAATATGTAATATAAGATTAGGAAGACCTAAGTATTTACTCCCTGGCTTAGAATTGCCCTTTTAACGTCTGTAGACTCTCCAAAAGCCTATCGGCCTAGTAAAAAAAATGTGCTCTGTCTCACTGTGGACATAATCTACCGCGTACCTAAGAAAAACTAAAACGTAAACTAAATGGATTTATATGACCATCTATACTTACACTCCAAAAGATGGAGTTGTAGTATAGCAATTTACTTATATTAACTACACATGAAACATATACTTAATATTCCAATCACGTAATATAATACGTGATCACATAACATCGCCAGTACCAGGTACATCTCTAAAAGGAATTTATGTATACTATGCTTGATTAAGAAAATATTTATTATTTTATTAAATCAGCTTATTAATTGATTAACCCTTTGACTGTCCAAAACCAGAAAGGCTTAAGATTCATACGGATGAATGTAGACCTCATGAAGCACAGGTCAATAGACTTTTGACAGCATAAGCTTAAAGAAATACCTGATTTATTACAAAACTTTAAGAGGTAACAAATAATATATTTAATTTAAAATCATAATTTACTTGTAAAAATAATTTTAAGTTATTTCTTAATTTGTACGATTTTTTTTACTAAACCACAAAACTTCAAGTATATGATTTCATGATATAAGAAAATAAATTAAAAACTCTCATCCACTATTTTGAGATCTAGGTCTTAAAAACAGCCGAGGAGTTAAATGAATAGTGGTAACTAGGGTCTCTAAAATATGGGAGTGTTAGTTTTAATTTAACGTACCTACTGTCGCTTTATAATTTCGTTATGTGAACAATGAACTCGGGAGGTAATTACCCTAATTTTGTTTATAATTAATTCTATTTATCATCATATTTATAATATACCATATCTCTTGTAGTATTGTACTATTTATTTTCCATATATTGTAGTAACTTCTATAAGCTAAAACAATTCTACCATACTCATGGTATGACTGACATACTTGATTGCTAACTTCGTCAAAATCTCAATAAATTTCTTCGGACATTGTTCATATCGATTCATAATAAATGTACATGTCACTACAAAACACACAATACATTATGTAACCAAGAAATCACCATAGAAATGAGATATTTCTACTCTACGCTTGCTGAATGGTAATAACATAAAAAAAACATTTTTGAAACTTTTATTGACAAATGAAGAATGAGATTAAAAAACTCTTACTAGAGAGATTAGGATATCCATAGAATCTATGGCATAGATATGATTGTTACAGTGGAAATAATTACTTAAGATACAATGACAATTGTAATTCATTTCTAGAATTCTGGTGACTTTTCCATATAATCAATGGATTTTATATACTCCAAATTAAAGTGTAGATTTCGTTTGTAAATAAAGTTTTATCTCATATCGCGATAAGTAAGAGACAAATAGAAAAATCAAGATAACAATCCAGAAGCTATGTATTTCAAAGTTCTGTTAATACGTACATTATTTATATATGTTTAGCTAGTGTTTACCTTTTAGCGATACCAGTTTGCGACGTCTCATAAATAAATACACGATTACATAATGGTCAATGTGCATTTACTAAAATTCGATATTGGGTTTCTAGATAAAAAAAAATCACGTAGAACCAAGCCCTGTCTTTAAAATAAAAGGTTTAATTACCATAGGCCTGTGTAATTTTGACTTATTTTGTAAAGCCTTCTCAAATTATGTACTCAATTCTTTACACGCTTTTTAGTGTAAAACTCGCCTCGGTGCCATTCTACGCAATTCTGTATAAGTCTTATCAAAATATATTTTTTCAAGTCTTCAAAATTTCACTTAAACAATTTTATCGGCCACAACTATTAATTTTAATTAGTAGCTGTATTAAAACAAATTTTAAATACACTAATTTACTAGCAAGGCAATTTTACTATGAACTTACATCCTGAAAGGAACTACGGAATTACCATGTATTATCGAATTAATATTATTCAGATTTTATGCGCAATATTTACAAATATTATAAAGCTCAAGAAATTAAATGTTTTTTGTTTATATGAACGCGCTAATCTCTCGAAGTACTGATATATTTATTTACGTATTTTATAATATATTAAAGAAGATTATATACATTTGGTTCTGGCTCTTAGGAGTAGAATAATTATAATACAAAATGTAGTTTTTAGATTTACGCGAATACGAAGCAGTCATACTGCAGGCAAACCAACTTACAAGGAGCGACGTATCGCAAGCTATAGGCGAGAAAAATAAACATGTGTGAAACACTAAGGCACGCTCATTGGATATATAATATACATAATCGTAAATGGTGGCCAAATGTCTTTTCCAAAATAGGTTAGGGACATGTGTAGAAAAAGTATACTTACTACAATTCTATTACAGATATAAAGGTTTTTGAAAAACCGACTTCTTTTTAACCCGTTGCTGATTTTAACTACATAGAATTGATAATCTCAGCTCTAGTTGTCTCTCAAAGTGATCAGGGTCTCTAAGTTTCTGAAGTCGGCGAGATCTATAATCCTTATCTTCAAAAGCGATATCAATGACCTTTGAAAGTCATATTATGTGTAATATCGCGTACTTGGATTCGAATATTTGTTCAAGAATTCCTTTCGTATGTATATTGCGAATTCCGGACATTTTTTTGGAATGAAGAACACCCGCTGAAACGTTGCTGAAACGAAAAATATTTATTGCTACATAGTTAAAAGCTTACAAAAATGGACTTATTATATACTACTACTATTATTGAGTGTATTATTGTCCATGGCGCCAATGCGGCAAAGAAACGTGGCGTCAGAATACAGTCAATACAGCTCTGACAGATGTCGCAGAGTGGCGCTACTGTTTCACATTCACTGCCTAGATTTGCCGGCAATTTTACGCTAAATAACTCTATTACTTGCACAATTATATCAAGTAATGCCAATTAATACATACACATACATAAAGAAGATTGTTTGTTTACAAAAGATGAATAAAAGTGGAGCAAAAAAATGTCATCACCATTGGTCATCAAATTTATTAACGTAAACAAATTGTTTTTTTTTTTTCGGAATGACTACTCTATTAACCCAGCAAGGTCTTAACAGCTAAACAAATTGTTATTTACCTTTACTCTTTGCTGTTCCAAAATTTGTATTCTTAAGTCTCGTGAATATTGGTTTTTTACTCATTTACGTAAACGTTCATATAATTTAAAAACCGGAAACCGGAATAATTTAATGTGTAACGTAAACAATAATGATAAACTTTACGATAAAGGTTTGATATTAATACAATACATAACGTGTATTGCTGAGTAAACAACTTTTTATTCTTGTAGACGTGGTATGATTATATTTTTACGAATTAGTAACAGATACTCGCGATCTGTTATTGGTTTGGCGTTTGGTAGGCGTTATTGTTTTAAAAATATGTTTTATGAACTTAAAAAAAAATAAAGCAAAAATACAGTACTCTGCTTACAAAATTTCTTTGTAAACAGTGTTATTCATTTACTTACACTCTCCTACTATTGCGCATAACACCGCGTGCCCTACTAAAAGGCAGTGGTTATAAAGATTTTTTTTTTTATTGTAGCACGGCAAAGTGACTGCACTATGCCTGATGGTAAGCACAGTACAATCCAAAAATAATAGCGACCACCAATTGACACACTGTCCATCGCCGGTCGTCACTATCATGCCGGCCTGTAATAAGCTGGATATGCACAGGCTGATCCCGAAACGCGACCCGTAGAAGCGAATCACTATTACGGGCTTTTTCGCCATATACATGGTGGTTGCGACTCAGTCAGGCTGTAAAACCCTACCACCCCTCTTGCGCCATTGTCTCGTTCGTTATTCAGCAGGGTGCACCACGTGCAGGTGAGGTTGGCTTGGGTGTCTCAAGTCTTATGATGTTATTCGACACCCCTTACACCCCAAAAGATAATAGTATCTTAAGATTCTAATAACTGTTATACTAAAGGATATACTGTAACATATCAATTTTACACAAGAAATAATTTTCTAATAAATACAACTAAAAATGATGACAATCTTACGCAGTAGCTTTTGCGACTATCATTTTATTTGTATTAGTAGATAATTAATTACTCGTTCAGAATTTAAAATGAAATGAGTTCGTGAATTAATGGTACGTCGGTATTTCTTGACCTACAGCTTTGTTGACGTGATAGCCTAAGCAAACTTTCTATGGTAGCGTGTTGACACAGGCCGAGTGGCCGTTCAGAGATAAGTTTACCCTTTCAATATGTGCTGTCGCCGTGACATGCATTAAAACGCCTCATCCATTATCGACATATTTGACTCTATTCATTATCTGTAATACTAACCCATACATATAAATAAAATTGAAGTAAAATGTTAATTTGATTACTCTCCGAAACAGTTGAAATGGTTTTGATGAAAATTGTAATAAAAATATCCATCTTTATTAGTTAATTACGTTTTTTCGCAGTGGCTCAGCAGTAATGATGGAATTTATCTGAGAGTAATTAAAATTGATAATAGGAACTTAAGCATATTAAGTAGTAAAGAGACAGAACAATATTATTTGCATTAAAAAAAAGTCGTGGTCGGCAATTAGTTTAAAATATAATATATATTTGAAAATTACATACTCGTTAGTTTTATATCGGACAATTCAAGATGTTATATGAATAACATATTTAAAAAAAATATTACGCTAAGTTGTTTTGTCAGAATATTGTTATGTAATGTGTTTCTGTGTTTGAAGAGTACTAGTACGCAATAATTAATGTCCATTTAATGGAATAATACAATATTAATAATAGGTATTATATTTCATATTACGTAACATTTGGTATTTGAGCGCTCACGAACAGAATTACTGTTACGGCGTGTACCCGGAAGGACGCGAGGGGCTATTGTTTGTGCCTTTCCTTTGTACACTCATTAAAATGGCCGACAAATCTCACGTTCGTTTCCGATTCTTGAGCTTATGAAAGACACACCATAGTAAAACCGGTTTAAACAAGACTTGACCCGAAATCCCTACGGAATTAATTTCGATATTTTTTCATGGTTTTAATTAACTTTAATCTTGTTTCTAAATGAACTGGTTATATCATTTTTCTTTTTAATATCCAATTTAGATAATTACATGAACTTGAAATATTTCATAAACTGTTTTAAGTTTTAATATTATGGATAAAATAACAAACTGTTTCCATTGTTAATTATTTTGTTATACTAGCGGGTCCCGTGGACGTTGTCCCGCCCTGGTAATAGAAAAACCTTGACAAATTATAACTTTCCTTATGAATCATTTTATCTTCTGGTGACGACCGCATGAAAATCCGATAAGTACCCTTGAGTTTATCGTGAACAGACATATGCGGTAGGGATACTTTGCTTTGTAATATTATAAAACATATGTATTTTTTAATATTAATTTCCCATTATTAAATCTTATTATTCATTTTTAATAAGAAACAGAGCAGAAAAGTGTACTTAAGTGTACACGGCAGCGGCTCAAGCCTAGGTTCGATCCCTCGGTAGGGAGCCCTTGAGTGCGTTGCTTGCGCGATACGGTGACACACAAATATACATCACCGCTTCAATACTACACGATCACCCCCACACACGTACACGCCTACATGCTTGCACATGAAAGTGGAAGGGTTTACTTTTTTTTCCCCTTATGGAACTGAAAAACTCTCAATATTCCGAGAATAAATATATTGTGGAGTTGATGAGGCGTGTATGCTTGGTACACATATACGTTTCAACAACTCATACATATATGAATAGTTAGCTAGGTTAGCTAAGATAGGTCGCGATTTTGCATGCAACAGCCGAGCCGATGTGTGCTGTGCACCCTTGAGCTGGTTGCCAAAATAAAATCGGCTGAGTGCCTTAAGCGCTCGCCTTAGTAGTCCGGTGAAGCTGTTAAGACCTTGCTGGGTCAAAAGCGTAGTCATTTCGAAAAAAAAAAAAAGGTGTACTTAAGTATTTTATATCTGCTTATTTATACTATATACATTCCTCAAAACAATCTAAGTATCATTACACATTCTTTTTAATCATTTAAATATATCTAAATAATATCAAAATTCTTATGTCCATCAATACGTTGTAAGGCGTCTAATCGAATTAGAAAGTTTGGCATAACGTCGCCAGGTCGATTCTATCGACGTGACCTCTTTCTATTCCTGACTAATATAGGTACTTATTTGCTAGTTATAAATTTATGATCAGTCGATATTCAGCAAAGGTGAACACCACGTTATAAGTAATTTTTGTACCTATTTATCTTATCTTGACTAATTTCTATTTTATTTTATAACTTCAATCCGTACAACTGTCTTACTATGTATCTGCCAACTTTCACCATTAGTGCAAAAGTATAATCTATACGTAACCCATAATAATACTTTGGAAAATGTTCTATTTGTCAGTGAAAGTTTTGTCAAAATCGGTTCAGACGTTAATTTTCCGATAATAAATATATGGAGGAGTTGTTGAGGCGTGTATATTTGGTACACATATACGCTTCAACAGTACACATATATGTTTCAACAACTCATAAATATATGAATAGTTAGCTAGGTTAGCTAAGATAGTTCACGATTTTGCCTGCAACAGGCAACAGCCAAGCCGAAGTGTGCCGTGCACCCTTGAGCTAGTTGCCAAAATAAAATCGGCTGAGTGCCTTAAGCGCTCGCCTTAGTAGTCCGGTGAAGCTGTTAAGACGTTGCTAGGTCAATAGCGTAATCATTTCGAGAAAAAAAAAGGTTCAGACGTTCTACTGTAACAGACACTTCAATGTTATTTATATGTATAGATTACTTCGAAGTTATAGCGTAAGACTTTGTCCCTGTAGTCCAGTGTAGCTGTTACGGCCTTGCTATGCCAATAACGTAGTCAATTCGAGAAAAAAAAGACTTATTCTGTAAAAACATTGTTTATCTTTCATTGGTGTTAAATGTAATATTTTTTTTAGAAAAAAAAGTATTTCTATTTATGAAGAGATTGGACCACAATTTAATATTCAATTGCATACCAAATAGAAGTAACAAAAATAGTATTTAATCTGCATTGTATTAAACTAATGTAATTCAGATACTACACACAATCAAAAGGTAGAATGTACCTCGGACGTGAAAGAATTCTTACAGAGACAAAAAATCCAAGAACTCGTATCTGATGGCTATCTTTTATTTAACAAGGGGCCGTATAATACCACTTACACACATAAAAAATCATGCGTTTTAAAATTCCATGGCAGTAGGGTCATGAACTTAACCTGTGTACGTTATTTGAATTGTTTTTTATCACTCAAATCGTGAATATATGTATTTTGTTTAGAACCATTGTAAAAACTTTTAAAAGTATTGTAGATCTTATGGCCTTTGTCATGTGGATAACAGCAATCATTTTACCTTTTCTAATATATTATGAAATGTTTTTATACATATGAGGGATATTTCTGAAGATGGTAGAGCCACGCTGAAGCTATTACTGGTGTTACAGAAAATCGACGTGAAGTAACAGTGCTTGCATTGTTGCGTTTCGTTCGGTCAGTGAGAACACCGGAGGAGCACCTCCCCTCCCCTCGCTCCTCCCTCCTCCCCTCCCCATTACCTAGTCCCCCAAACACAGGCTGGCAATGCACTTGCCAATCCCCTGGTTTTGCAGGTGTCTATGGACGACGGTGATCACTTAACATCAGGTGACCCGTCTGTTCGTTTGACTCCTATGAAATAAAAATAAATATATATATCTATGCAAACCAGCTCGTTTTGTTTATTTAATAAAGTTAAAAATGACAAATTGATTTCGTTCAGTCAAAATTAAACACTTTTCTTATATTTATATGTTTTTTCACACTACAACCTCCGCAAGGTGTGAGAATTACCTCAGTAAAAGAAAAACAAAAATCTGTCATGTATTTTATGAAAAAATCGTATACGTGTAGATTAGGAAAAAAAAGAATCTTCTTTCTTGAAGTCCTTTAAAAGTAATATGTCTCATACGACAATAGAAGGACTTTAATATTATTGTAACGATTAAACAATTATATTAATAAAGAAAAAATGACAAATTAACAGCCAGTAGAATGAGGAAAAGAGATAGATAAACTTTGACGTTACATAAGTCTTCTTAAACTAGTTGTTGCCCACGACTTCATCGGAATGGAATTTAGCAAAAAAAAATACCCAGTATAAATATGCGCTAGGGCCGTGCACGGTACTAAACACTTATACTTTAGTACATTAAATTTACGCTAAACGGAGTTTCTCTAATAAAGTTAGCCTAAATTACTCCTTAACACATAGCTATCTGCCAGTGAAAGTCCCATCATAATATGTCAATAGTTTCGGAAATTAGCCGGAACAAACAGTCAGGCAAAACTTTTTGAATATTTTTTTGTTATAAATACTCTATATATACTTTGATATGCATTTTGTAAAAAGCTATTATATTAACATTATAAGCAGGTATCAATTTTTTTAAAGTTATACTTCTTTTGGCGCGTTAGAGAAAAATCACGAAAATCCGACACCCTGAAGTTAGTTATAGTCAACATTTTGTTTCTTTGTATTTGTTGTTTGCATCTCTTTCTATTAAAACTTTCAATATATTAAATTCCTTTTTTCTATTGTTAGTGTCGTTTTCTACAAACGTAGGATAAGGCGAAAGATAAAATTTTTGAAAAGATTTTTATATTGTTACGCCAAAGAAGTATAACTTCTAACGCGTGTACATAAGTACACACACACTTTTTATTAATTCGTATACATAAATGCCCCGTTATTTTAGGTGTAGTATTTTATTAAGCACTACAAAATTTATAACTGAAATAGTAACATTGTCATATATTCCATGTTTTCATATAATAATTATAAAGAAATTACCACAATACTCTATATTGACATACTGACATTTTCAGATGGCTTATTGCATTACATTAATCACGATCGTGCACTGATGACGTGATTTTTAAGCATTGACCTAACACGTTATTACGTGATAACTTCCTCGGGATAAAATGGATTTTTATGTTACCATATTCGTTAAATAAGCATAATAAACCATACACGGCGACTGTCTGCTACATACATTTTCTCGGTTAAACCTTGACCCGCTTACTTTATGTATATAAAAATAACAAAGCGACATTAAGAATAATATTTTTATACATTTAACAAAGTGTTCCCGCTTTTATATATTCATGTGTTCATATTTTATCATCAGTATCACATCAGCTTGTGACCTACTGCAGCGCTATAGCCCTATTTCCGAAGGAAGGTATGGGAATAATCACCACACCAACCTACAACATTTTTTTATTTTTATTCCATAGAAGGTAAACGAAAAGACGGGTCACCTGATGTTAAGTAATCACCGCCGTCCATGGACACTTGCGATACCAGGGGTGGGGTGGGGTGGTCGCAAGGGTGTGTAAAATTAGTATCTCTATGCAAATTCCAAAAAATTCGTTAGCATATGATGAGGTCCGAACTTGCGGACACCGGATTTATATTGCACCAGTCAAACAACTTATAATAGTTACTATTCCCATAGACTAGTTGAAGTCTTTATTTATAAGTCTGTATATGTCACTTTACACTCCTCTATCGGTGTTATTACAAAAAAGTTAAATACGTATTGAATACTTGCTTTAAAAAGGTTAGGTTTTAAATGCACCGTACTCGCTGAATGTTCGCCATCTTGCTCTTTTGTCTCGCTTTGGTTAGGTTAGGTTAGACTTGCGAAAAAAGGATAACGTGAACTTGCCTCAAGCGAGCGTGCTGCATTTAGTACGAAACCTTTTTAAAACAAGTATTTAATATGTATTTAACTTTTATGTAATAACACTGTAAACGTCCACAATCTACAGTATATATCTATACATTTCTTAAAATAGTTTTTAATACAGAAAAAATATATAGTAAAAGAGAACACGAATAAAACCTTTTCACTCATTATTATGCTCGATTTTTGAATAATAAATGACTAACAGTAGTAATTAATCTATAAAGAACACATATGAGTCAAGGTGACGATTAGATACATTGAACAAAGAGAAATCGAAACAAAAGAACCGAGTTCAGAATTTCACTTCAATTAAAGTTAATTTGCATCGATACGAAAAACTAACAATGTAATTGGGGCAAGAGTTTACCAGCTACGAAGTAACAGTTACTAGAATATAGTTGTTAATAAGGTTGATTTGTTGTATACTCCTTTGATTCACTGTAGGCGCTTGTAAATTCATATCTAATTTTCTCTTATAAACAGTTAATTAGAAGAATTGATCTCTTTATTAATATATCTTATTGCATAAGTGACATTCTTCACAGCATTAATTTAATAATTCCCATGCGTATGTCAAATTCTACACATTTTTAATCACTATGCTATAAAATTTAATACTGCAATATAATTGATGTCTAAAAATATACAAGTATCATATTAGATATATCAAAACGGTTGTAAACATATTCAGAAAAGTCAATGAACTATGACTTATATAGAATTTAGAATACTGGTAAGTATACGATGTTTTCTGACGCCACCTGCCATCTTCTACTAATTCACTATTGGGAATAGGGCTACCAATTTTATTTATGATTAAGGTAAGACTTGAGAGGTGGCGTGCCTTTATGAACATACGATATAAGTGAAAACTTATAAATAAATAATTGTATATTAAATTTTATGCAGAATTATCATCAATTATGTTTAGCCATAAGTGTGTAGTAGATGAAGGTGCTACTTTGCGGAAATATTACCATATATGACAGATTCTTAGTTTAACTAACATTACTTCCGTTTACCAAAGCAGAAACATTTTTATAGACATTAATTTGTAGTATGTGTATAAGTTATTTCCTTGAGGCTAAGGTAACAGTTCTATAACTTTGGGCCCTTTGAAATATAATGTGATAATATAAGCAATAAATGAAAATAAATAAATAATAAAACATACTTACTTACCTTTGTTACAGTCAAATTTATTCATACAATTTTATCGATTTTTTTTAATTTGTAACATAATAAAAACAAAAGATCTCTGCATATATTGATACCTATTTATCAATTCTCTTTATATTTAAATTTCTTCTGAACTCCTCCTAAAGGGCTTGACCGATTTTGATGAAATTTTATGTGCGTGTTCCAGTGGATCCGAGAATGGTTTAGATTCACAATTGGACTGGGTAAAGATACATGCTCGTATAATTACAAACTTTGAGTATCCCAACGCGACGTCCCAAAATCCTATTTTTCTTGATTATCAATATTTGTTGTGAAAAAGGAATAATTTATTTTAAAAAAAGTTAGTAGACGCCCGCGTATTTATTCACATGGAAGTGTTTGTGATATATCACGAGAACTATGAGCCATGGATGGATTAAACGGTGATTGTTGACATAAAAACTAGCTTATCGTAACGATATTATGTTTATGATATACACATATACTTCTTTTAATTTTGTCCTAAATTGGTCTAGAAACCACATTCATATTAGTTCAGTAGAAGTGGTACATGTTCTGATAGAAAGAAAAATACGATTAAATATATCGGACAACCCTAGCAAAATTTGTATTTTCAATTTATTTGGACACCTGCTTCCCAACCGTTCGCCAAGAAATACCTATATGTATTTGTACAATTTTGTAATGCATGTAGTAGACGTGAACTAAACTCAGCAGTATTACAAAATTCATGACGCTTTTAGAAATAATCCTTGGTATTCAATTTTAATAGAACCAATAGTATTTGCAGTAATTTTCGTTTTATCACATTGTTAACCCGCGTAAGTGAATTCAATGACCGTGGTGAATTTTGAATCTATATTTAAACACGATTAGGCTTATAACGTTGGCAACATTGAACCTGAAAAAAACAACTCCCTAAATAACAAAGGAGATGTATTTCATTATTAAAACTTTTTCGATCAATCATAGTAATAGGTAACTAATAAGTCTGTGGGCGCATAATTACCATTTCAGAATTGTCTATCCTGACTTGTAAGATCTCAGCGAAGCTATCTCGGAGATAATATAGTGCTTGTTTTTTTTAAAAAAAGGAAATAAATCGAGACGAGATACAGCCTCGCAAAAAACGAGGCCGACGAACTTCGTTGAAAGATATCATGCTTTTAAATTTTATACCAGACTACACTGAGTAAAAAAACTTAATAGATGCAAAGCGGATAGTTGACACAAATGTGTTATAAGTAAATAGGAGACTCCGTTTATTCGAATGTATTTTTTTACCATACTGTTTATTCGTGTTTAACTTCGAGCGCGCGGCCGTAGATTTTTGTGAATTAATACAACTACTTAAAATAGGTGACGCGCGTGTGATTTTACTTCGGAAACTATAACATAGAGGAATAAAGTATAGAGTTAACCTCTTGGCTGTTTTTTTAAGATCCAGTTCTCAAAATAGTGAACCATATTTTTAAATTTAGAATCAATTTGCCTGTTAACTTGTGAATCATAAGGTCTACATTTCTTTTGTTTGGAGTTTAAACCATTACAGTTTTCGGCAGTCAATATGTTACATAGACGTATTATGGTATATCTAATATTTGATAAAAACTTATATTATAATACTATATTTAACATAGCTGGAATACTATTTAAACCCTATAACATACTATCTCTGAATATTTATTTTATTCCTAAATAAATTTTAGTGATCGTCTAGTGGTCGAAATTAGACAACGAAATATCAGTTTTTTAAAATTCGTCATTCGTCATATAACATCAGATGATGATGATGATCATAACATGAGAAAGATTGTGGTCATCATATATTGCTAGGTTAATAGCGTACTCAGTTCGGAAAAAAAACTGACTACAGTCCCAAGACGCGTTGACGGAGTATTGTACCAAATATATCCCTCATTTTCGTCCTTTTTTTTTTCATCTAATTCATAATTACATCAGGATATTTTCCAAATTACTTTTTCTTGTTTTATCCAATTTAAACAACATAGTTTTAAATTATATAAATAATGTATTGATTTATTGAATAGTGAGTTCAAGCACAAGAAAACTGTACTGTCCCCAAGATTAAATCTATACTAACGCGGGCGAAACCGTCAACCAAAGTTAGTTAACATTAACGCAAACGAAACCGCGGACGGCCGCTAATGTAACATGAAAACGCGAATTAAAAATACAGTCCATGATATAAATATTCTATATCTGTAGGTCATGATATGGCCTCGTTTGAGGTTATAAACAGGTATAGGCGGTAACGCTTTAAGTTCATTGCACCGATCACGGCATTAGCTGAATAAATCTCCCAAAATTTTTGACCGACTTATGAGTAACTGCTGAGTCCGTAATTGGACTAATGAGTTACACCGTGCCGCTGCGTTACGGTGGAATGAACTGCGCTTGTCTGTTTCCGGTTCACCAACAGCCCCAAAGTTCGTAAAAGACCACGGCTCATCGTAGCCAATTACGGAAGAGTTGATTTAATTTTTTACTCCTTCACGCTCTGTGGTTTCTAACTGCGGTTAAGGTTATGTTGGTCTGTGGCTATTAAATAATCAGAAATCGTTGTTAAAGAAATATAGGGGCTATGGATGTTCATCGCAGCATTCCGGTAGAACTGACTTCGGACTCTCGCAAAGTTCCTAATCTAATTACTTTGTTATCTATATTATATTTGTATTTTTAGCTGTAAATTAATACAAGTTATAGTGGAACTGCCATATCGATAACCAAAATAAAGGGAAAGATAAACTCATAGACATAATAGAAATTATTATTATTATGTATATTTTTTATTCAATGAACTGATGATGTGGAAACATGGTAGCCACTGACATTTAAAATGTTGCTAACATTTACCTGCAACTTTGCGTGTTTTTCTATAAAATTATGAAGAAAATAATATATATCCTTCTGTAAATACGAAAATTTCCAAGCGTATCAACAAACAAACACACATTTGCATTTATAACATTAGGATTAATATGAATTTTAGAGAAATATAAAGAGTTATGGCTACGTTATTATAACAATAAAATTTATCAATAAACCAATTTTTTTTTATAAAACGATTTAACATTAATTTTGTAACTTATAAATTCAATAAAACCGTTTCAATAGACAATATTTTCTATGAGAAAATAACAATAATTGTGAAGCAATAAACACGTTTTAACATAAAACTTATTTTCTTTTTAATGAACGTTCGATTTTGAAGTTTAACAATTTTTTTTCTTTAGCGTACGATATTGCACGACCTAGCTCTGTCTAAATGACTAATATCTCGTTCGATCAACAAAACAGCCACTGTATAACTCAAGTACTTATTATATAAAACAGTACAGTAACAAATTACTTACTAAAAGCTTGAGAAATTCAAGATACGACTGTTTGTCACGCGATCGTTCCTGTTTTGGCTTGATAACGAGGTTTTGTCATCCAATTATCATTCGGGCGATCGGTGGCCATATTTCCTCATTACTGTAATAAAAGTCAAAATAAAAATGGCAGTTATTATATTCGCAGCACTTTTGCAAATTGGTTTCGTATAAAGAATTTCGTTCTTCATTATCCCATGACTTCATGAATCTTCATAGTTCATTGTTGAACCGATCATAGCTTAATTGATAGCATCTTTAAAACACTGAGACAGAGTTTTCAGGAAAGGAAAACATCGCGATAATACCATAAGAAACGATAATTAGATACATACTGCATACTTTTTCTATCTTACATATAGTATTGTAAGTTCATTCGACAAAATTCACAGTAAGCCGAGATGAAAATTCCAAAAGGATATGGTACTCTATCATACTCTATTTTATGGGTTCCTATACTTTAAAGATAACGGAACACTAACCAGATTTTTTTTATTTTATGGAACCCCATACAAACGATCACAAATCAATACTGAAATTTATATAAAAACATTTTTTTAAAGAAACGAATAATATAATTGAAACACTAAACTTAAAAAAAAAATACATTTAAAAAAAATTGCTCACATGGAAATCGGTTGCTTCGAAAATCCGTCTAACCCCAGTTTGAATCCGAGTGATAGCAAAAGAGATTCTTTTGTAGTCCGGTGAAGCTGTTAAGACCTTGCTAGGTCAATAGCCTAGTCAGATCGAGGAAAAAAACTTAACTTAAAATTTTAATGTGAAGCATGAAATCGTATTACTGTTTTATGAATAATTGTTTTACAATTTGGTATTATGTCCCACGAATTTATGAGTCCATTTGAGGTAGCAACCAACCTTGACCTGTATTTGTTTTTTGTCTATAAATATAAATTTGGCGGAACCTTGATAACTATTCTACGGAATTCCGAGGTTGTATAGGAATTTTATTATTTTAAATTTGATCCCTAGGAATTATACACGATTTCAATGATATTTGGTTACCTGTTCTCGAACTGAAGCTATATCTCTTCATCTGACTTTACGATCGACTCTAAACTAGCCCTTATAAGTATTTATTTCACTTTGCGATTGCCAAAATAATATACAAAATAATATAAGATATGTATAGTACCTATCATTTGGCCATACTTTATTTTGTCGAATGTAATTAAGGTAATATACGTTGGAGACTTCGATATATGGTTGTAACAGCATATAGACTCGAGAAATCCATTGCGGCTTAGATTTAGACTTTATCTGTCAAAGAAATATCATGCAAATAAACTCTATTGCTCTTTGTCGATATTTTTGATCGCTCTAACTATAACCGTAAGTTCAAACTTGAACATAACTTCGTCAATATAAATTAAAGTTAAAATATTATTATAGGAATATGAAAATGGCGTTTATTGATGCTTAGATGTCTCGATGGCATACATATAATATTATAAATATTTATACATAACGTGTTCTGGCCACCATTTAATTTCAAAAACTTTTGGATATTTTTAACAGCTGTTGTAACAATAAACTGTTTGTTCATTGCATTAACGAAAATAACAATTAATATTGTAATAGGAAAATTAAAATTAAATGTTACAGGGAAGGAAAAAGGCGTTTTAACTAAATACAGGAAAAATAGTACTAATATAATGTAATTAAAAAATAAACATAATTAGAAATTTCTAAGATAAACAAAATATATACATAAACTATGATTAGTGTTATCAGCCCATCAATTAACATTATCTTAGTGTACATAGTCACAAGAATGCAGTAGTCATGTTAAAATCAGTGTCACTGTCGTATACTTAGATTAATTACTTGTGATAATGGAATAATTATACCTATATATTATATTCACGTGACTTACATACTGTAATGTTTTGTATACAAATCTTGTAACGTAACTATTGGTCATCCAGTGATAAGAGGTTAAAAGTTATTACGTCATGGATTAATGTATAGATATTTGTTTTGATGTGAAACTATCTATAGGCGCGGGCACTTATTGTTGGCGTGGCGAGTGTGTGAGACGTGGCGATACGATGCCATGCGCAAACGACTGTACGCAATTTCTCTTGCCGCACGGAGCTCGCATACCTATAGTGTAATTTGAGAATTTGAGATTCGTTCGATTTGCACAACTTCGATGGTTCACATCTGTCAGGCATCCCGTGACGGCTCAATCTTTTTTCTCTCTTAAAGGAAAACTGTATCGAGTATTGTACTATAGATTGTACAGTAAGGGGCATGAAGTAAAACAGATATAGCATTTTAATTAAAAACTTTGACTCTGCAATGCTATTCTGGAAAGAAAAACCACGGAAAAAATTTACCTCCCTAAATATTTTCTCCTTTAGCTGGTATTTAATCTATCTGTCTTTTTCATAATTTATTGCTTGACAATAAATCTGTATAGTTACAAATACAATAAACAACCAATAAATATTATGCATAAACTATATTTAAAAGTATGTTAACAGCGCATCAAAGAGTATTAAAAATAATATAGGGCAAAAGAATAAGCACCGCAGGTGGCCCGCATCTTTTATGTTTTATCGTCATGCGAATATTTCAACCTACTTTTAAACCATATACAAATAATACAAATACACCATACATAATTTCAATTTACAGTATATCTCTAAGTAAATTAAAAATAACATACAAGATTACAGACCTGAACATTGTAAATTACATAAGTTTCAGGAATTTGTGTGTTTTATTTGTTAAAAACTTAGATTAATTAATTGACTCCATGACTCCAGACCTCATATTAATTATTACTTTATATATACTGTCGTGTAAAATGTATGTTTCTATTTTTGTATAAACAATATTGTATTTAACTAAGAGAGTAGATGTGAGGTCATTTAAAGAAAAAAATATAAGATATTTATTTAAATAGTTAAACGTCAATTTATGACAAACCGATGAATTTATGGAAATACAAACTAGATACTATGACATACTCTTATGTGGTGGGAAATCTAATATAATATACCGAAATGTTATGTGACGTTGTTTGTGGTGAACATTGCGGCGAATTAGCTGGCCTAGATCCAGGGCACCGGATGGCCGTGGATATTAATAAATAAACCTTTATTCCTTTGATGATTGATCCAAGATAAAAATAACACACTGTAGATGAAGTTATTGTTATCAAAGAAAATAGAAACCAGGAATAATTGTGAAATAGGAAGCCTTACTTCTGTAATTGTGCTCCGGCAAATGTATTTGAGAGCCAATCCTCAGTTCAGATTTAGCGTGTTTACCATCTTAGACGTTGAAATCTATAAAGTATAAAAAAACAATTGTTAGAAATAAATGAAATACTATTATTTTTATATCATAGGAGGTGGGTCATCTAATGTTAATTGATCATCACCGTCCATAGACACTAACAACACCAGGGAAGTCGCAACTTTGTTGCCAGCCTGTGTTTGGATGAGAGGGGAGTAGGAAAAGGTCAGTAAAGGAGGAAACAGGGAAGACGGTGAAGGGAAATAGTGTTCTGGCGCTCTCACTGACCAAACGAGACGCAACAATGTAAGCACTATTACTTTCGTCGGTGTGTTTGTGGGTCAGTTGGCAGTGCCCCGGGCGAGCCGACCCATTCATGCTGAAACCTGTAATAGCTTCTGTGTGGCTCTACCACCTAAAAAACATAAAGGCTCGTAAACGTTGTGTCAAATTTACGACGATATCTTCGAGATCTTACCTTTTCTGAATGGCCGGATCTAATAATTATGCGCGAACCTTAGCCTTAATACTCACCATCGTAGCAAGCTAATATTGCGTTCCTGAAATAAACAGCGACCTACTCACACTTGGTGATAAATCTGCTATAATGACTTTTATTTAGTCTACAGCATTTCATAATCAACAATCAATTAATATTCAGTTTTTGAGAAGCTTGAAGATCGGCATAAAGGACCATCCATTGATTGCAAATCTCTCGTTAGTCGTATTTGACTTAAATTGTACTGTTTACTGTCAGACAGTGCAATTACGCCGTGTTATAAAATAAAAAGCCCGTAACAATTATAAAGAAACGTGTATAAATAAAAAAGTTACTTAGATAATTCAATTTGTAACTAAAAAACCGCTGACACTTGTTACAACTAATAATAATAAATGGGCGACCGAGCCTAGCTAAGTTCTTTAAATCTTTAAATTAAAATAAACTGTTAGGTTTGCCTTATAAAACTAACATTTTTTACAAAAAAATAAACTATATTAAAAAATATATCTCTTATGCTGTCACTCGGGTTCGAAATGGTGTAACTCGGATTTTCGAAGCAACCGATTTCCTGAGCTATTTTTGTTTTGACGGCTATATTTTTTTATTGCCTGAAAAGTCCGTTAAAAAACTTTTCTATGAATAAAATCTGGCTAGATCGATATATCGTCCCAGAAACTATCTAAATACTAAATGTCACGGAAATAGATGACGCCGTTTCCGAGATCCTGAATATAGACGAAAAATATACAAGAATTGCTCGTTTAAATGTTGTTGCGTAAGATAAATTATTAAATATCAAATACATCGCAAGCAGGGCTTATGTATTAAAGAAACAAAGTAACAAAATAAAACAGAGCAAACCGTGACATCATAAAGCAAAATGTCTGGTAAACAATCATAATCTTACGCAACAATATTCATATTCATTTAAAAACTATAACAATAAGGCTTTCATCGGATTAAGATATCGGAATCCGGGCTTGGGTAAACTTTAACAACATTACTCATATTTTTCACTTCTCTGTTGTAGACAGAGATGCTTGCAATAATGCTAACCATCCGCATTGCGTCTATTTAGAATATACAACGGTATACAAACAGTATTAAGTAGTGCAACGAACATTGTAATTTATGTGGGTATAGTAGAGTAGAGATTAAAGTGAAATAAATTTTAATAAATCCTAATATATAACATACTCAAGATGCACATGGAGTTTTGGCGGGATTTTAGTCTGTCATGTAGTGGATTTTATATTTTATTCATAATCTTGTGTTATTTGACTCTATATTTTGTAAATTTGATGGTGCTTTGCGTAATATAGTTAGTTTATTGTGCATAAGTAAAGTGAATGGAAAATAATACCACGGACCATGAAATTTTGAGATGCCAAAAAAACTCCCTGAAGGGTCTAACAAGGAAGCCTTATTAGAATATTGAAATAATCACACGACGCTTGTAATATTATTAGCGTTGACAATGGCAGTAATAATCTGAAAGATTGGTTGTCAAAAATAGAGATAAAAAAAAGATACACATAGATTGGGCAGATTAGAAAATGATTTGAATTAGTATATAATAATTATGCCGTTCAAATGCTTAGAATTGTTAAAACAAGAGAATATACATACATGTATCTCAAAACTTTTTATCCAATGAATGAAAATGGATGTCGGTAATTCTGTTGGTCGATAAACTTTAACACCACTTCACATAACATCCTTCTAAAACTCGCCAATAGATGGCTCTATAACGTGTAATATTCTTATTAAGTTTTAAATTGTAATTTAACGCGGACGAACTTTGAATCGGTTAGTTGTTAGAATTGCATAATACTTATATAATAATCTTGTATAATTTCAAATACCTTTAACAATAATTTATAAGACTTCACTACTCGCGAGTTCGGTCACGCTATTACAAACGTTTTCACGTTTTCCCTCCAATTTTCTTACAATTACATTACAATTACTTCTATATTAATGCACGTGATCAAAAACAGGATGGAGTAATAACTTACTTCTGTTAGCCCTGAACTCATTTCCAATTAACTTGGTTTTTGCTTAAAATTAAGCTCATATTTGTTTTTAAGCACCTATTTTTGTTTCAAAAGAACAGTGCTAGCCTTCGTGTTAATAATATATGATCACACTTGAGGCTTTCCAATACATACTAAAGATCAGGGCAGGGTATCGCAGTTTTAAAGCAATACGTTTTCTAATACTGATACCCGAGGCTTTCCGACACAGGTCAAAGACAAGCACTGGGTCTCGGTCTTAACGCTATACGGCCACTAATACTGATACTTGAGACTTTCCGGCATAGAGCAAAGATCAGTACTGATTTTCGGTCTTAAAACAATACGGCAAATAATACTAACACTCGATATTCGCCGACACAGGCCAACGATCAGTGTTGGATTTGGTTCTAAAGCTATACGGCAACATGTATTAACAGTCAAGGCTTTCTAACAGGTCTCAGGAGTAACAACCTACTAATGGTTGACGTCAGAATTATGGTCTTTTATAAGGGTAGCTATCAATAGTATTAAGACGGTAGTGTCACTTAACATCAGGCGAATAGCATGTATTTTTAACTTATTCAGCTATTAAATTGTAAGTAAAATCCGCCTCGTGACAAAAACATTAATAAAGCTATAATAACACCGATTGACTTATTTTAATCTTTAGAGTCCCATGAAGTTATAAAGGTCAATTCGAAGAAAAAGGATTTTGATCTAAGTATACTACACGAGATCGTCAAAACGCCATCGATATCAAGTTTTATCACTAGTGTAGTGTTAAACTAAAAATTTTACCTAAATTGAAACACCTAAACGGTATAAACAATAGTTTTCCAAATATTTTTTATGTCAATGATAACTTGCATCGTTGTAAGGCTTTTATATGCCCAACTGTTTTACGTATAATAAAACAGGTGTCTGTAGGTGGTAGAGCAATGCTGAAGCTATTACTGGTGAAATGAATGGGTTGGCTCGCCCGGGGTAGTACTACCCGACCCACAGAAACCGGGCGTGAAGTAGCAGTGCTTGAATTCTTGCGTTTCGTTCGGTCATTTACAGCGCCGAAGGACCACTTCCCCTTTTTCCTCCCCCGAATATAGGCTGCCAACGCACTTGCGACTTCCCAGGTATTGCAAGTGTTTATGGACAGGGGTGATCACTTAACATCAGATGACCCACCTGTTCGTTTGCCTCTTATGACATAAAAAAAACAAAGTCCCCTACCGCGTCTGTCTGCCTGTCTGTCTGTCCGCGATTAACTCAAAAACTACTTAACGGATTTTCACGCAGTTTTTACGAGTAGTAAAGCGATTCTTGAGGAAGGTTTGGTCATACAATTTATCAAGGTTTTTTTATTATCAGGGCGAGACAACGTCCGCCGGGCCCGCTAGTATATCCAAAAAATAAAGTATACATTTGTAGTAAATATCAAGTGTGTATTTATTAAGATAGAATTTCCAAACATCAATATACATTACTCAAAATTCTATTTATTATTTTATTTTAACATTTTCTGTGAAGATATGAGGCGCGTATTTAAAATGGTAAATGAACAATATTTGTAGTGAGCTAAAGGTTGTTTCAGGTGTTTCAATGAAATTAATTTTGTATTTTATGCCTAAAATTTAATTAATAACAGTTTATTAATTGAATGAATAATAATGCTGACTGAATATATTTATATATAACAATATACTTTATTATCTTATGACCGATCGCCATGTAATGCCACATCTATATCAAAATATATGGTAGGCGTATATGCTCTATTTTTTTTAATTACTATCAATTATGTGCCGTTACATTGCAATAATTTCTATAATATGCAATCAATCACCATATATTTGTAAATATTCGATATAATATCAATTTCGATATAGATTTATTTATTACGACAAATAGTAGTTACTATAAATAATAACATAAGCGCATTTAGAGACGTAAGAACTGGTAGGTAGCAATTTATAAAAATATCATAAATAAAAAAGTAGTCAAAACTCATGCCATGACGATAAAAAAAATAAAGTAAAAAAGATTCAAGTAATCATAACAAGACTATAACCACAGCACCTTATTGTGGCAGGTGTGGTACCTAAACCAAGGAAAATAAATTAAACAACTGATGCAGACGTTAGTCATTCTGTTCGTAAAACAACTGTCTAAACATCAGTAATATAATCAGTTTCGTTGGCGATGAGTAAAGATATGATTCAAGTCTTTACCTATTAAATTACAAGTAATCAGAGAAATGACACTGAATTTTTATTAATTATTTTAATACACAGTGTTTTCCAAACTTTTCAAGCCATGTCTCACCTTAACATTTCCACAATTTATGCCCCCAATACATAATTTCTAACCTTAAAAAATTGTTTTATTCCCTTAAGAAATATATATAATAAGTTTTAGGAAGAAATCACTATAAAATTTATATCAAAACATCGTAAGTAAAATCTGATAACATATAATGAAAAACTTGCTTACGACTCTAATTGCCCAGTTGATATTTCAGTAACGTCAAACGAAATTATACCTAATAATTAAATATTTATAGCATTTTTAAGAACCTGCCTTTTTTGTCAAATTTGTCACCAATATCTAGCATTACATTTAAATAACCCAAAGCGAAAGCAAAGTTGTGTCGAGTTCATTTTTTAATTACTCCCGTTAAATATCAAATTTCCCCCCTGTGGGGCGTAGGCCGCACGTTGGGAAACACTGCCCTACAGTGAATATTTCTTTTTTTCTCTTAAAAAAATGGAACTTTATGAAATTAGTTCTAGATAAAAAATAGATCAGATTTTTAAACATATTTTCTGTATTTAAAATTATTGTTTTATTACGAAAAATACTTGATAAAAGTAAATTCTATGGATATGTTGATATTTTTGGAGATATATCAATTAGCAATTTAAATATATTTCAGCAAAACAATATATGTACTAACAAATCATAATGACTTGACCTGTTTTCATTTAGTATAAAAATTTATAATACGGAAAAAACAACGAATCTGGATCGGCCATTATCGTAACCCCTCATAATCAGTGACACGTGACAAGCTATCTTATTAAACATAATGACTGAACGGGCAGATTCCATTAATATCCGACAGATTCCATGTTCTTTTTATTTAAATGAAGTGACACATTTCCAATCAATTTGCACGCAGCCCTAATTTAACTTCCGCTAAATTTGACATTAACATTTGTTTGCCGTTCCTATAGCTTTGCTTTTAATCGATTAATTAAAATTTGTAATTCTTGCTTTAAAAATTTGAATTATACTAAAATAATTACGGTTAAGCTACTAATTCGCTGTAGACTAGCCTAGTTAACTATGACCAGTAATTTTCTTGATGCCAGAAAAAGATTAGCATCCGCTTATGAAGAAAGAAGCTTCTTATAGGCTAGAGATATCTAGGTTCTTGTGATTGGTGTATTTCCTATAGCTCATTTTGATATAATATGTTTGTTGATATTGCCCTATTATGTGTTATTACGAAGAAGTTAAATACGTATTAAATGCTTGCTTTAAAAAGATTACGTTTTAAATGTACCACGCTCGCTGAATGTTCGCCATCTTGCTGTTTTGGCTCGCTTTGAATAGGTTAGACTTGCGAAAAAAGGATAACGCGAACTTGGCTCGGGCGAGCGTGGTGCATAGTACGAAACATTTTTAAAGCAATTATTTAATACGTATTTAACTTTTTTGTAATAACACCGATAGAGTTTATACTGTACTCAAAGATTAAATAAAAACTCATCGAATTATAACACTTTTCTAGCGACATTTAGAATATAATCCAATGTAAAGCAACTACTTAATATTATTAATTAGCATACTTCGTTTTCTTTGTTTTACTTGTACACTCAATCTGCGGCAAGTTTCTTGAGCACTCTAAATATATTTGCGCAGAATACTAATGTATAAAAACGTATTATATTATTTATATAACATTGAGACAATTTAAGGATAAATAAATATCAATCTTAAATTGTAACATTTTCCTAATTCTTTGACTATATTACGTGTAAGCCTGAACTTACAGCGATATTCAGAGCGGCCAAAACAGTTTTGAAGATAGTAAGTACACTTACTTGTCATGTTGATCATCTATCTCTTTCAGTTTTTATGACTCTCTCAGTCTCTACCCATCAAAAACGTTGCGTTGATAACCATTGCAATGAAATTTGTTTATTGTTTATATGTAAATTATATTATAATTTAAAATTAACATTAACTTGATTTATTTTAAGGAAAATCGTTTTGCTAATTTGATATACGAAACCTACCCCATAAATGTAGAAACGAAATAAAAAATTATTATTAGTGAATATTTAAATCATAATTATCATATTACATGAGAACAAAGATCGTGTAAACTTTTTCGTGTTTAGGGAAGCAAACGTCGCCGATTGCCACGGCTCCAACCTTCAGTAAGGTCACGGTTTCCACGCTAATCGGATAATTTCAGAAGGGCGAATATTAAAGAGGTTTCTTTTACGAACTTCGACTTTACAAATCGCATGACTATAATCTTTCATCTATCCACAGCGGAACAGTTAAGGTCGCCACAACCGACTTATATATATAATTACCCTAGGTACTATAGTATACTACCTATCTTGGACTATTTTTTGTATAATCGTCGTACTAATTATACGATTTCTATTGGTATATTTGTCACATTTGGCATTTAGCGAAGTCCTTGATTAAATTATAATAACTTTTTTTTTCTCGAACTGACTGCGCTATTGACCTAGCAAGGTCTTAACAGCTTCACCGGACTACAAATTATCATAACACACGTTTGAAGTGCTTGATGGTATATCTTCAACTCCAGGGCCGTCTCTAAAAAGGTGGGAATTTAAAAAACTACCACCTTATACTTACATAAACATAAGCTTGAGGCGCTTAATTCAAATTATTTTGACATATCAATGACTCAGTCTGGTTTTGATGATTAAGAAAAAATATATAATCTTCCTCATCGATTTCGATGACGGCGACTCCAAAACATTTCATTTCTTTCGAGCGTGGGCTCTAATGTGACTTGCGAAACCAAACTTGCTCTTGAAAACCCGATCACATATAGACCAGAGCTGGCCATTCTGATTGTATGTGAAAAAAAATATAGGTGATGGTTAAATTAAAAACTATTCTGAGAATGAGTACCATCTTGAGATATATTTGCTTACGATACCGATGAATAATATAATTTTACTTGTGTGACGTAAGCAGTAGTAGTACTTCGTTTGAAAATCTATTTCAATAGTTCGTACTTCGCGTAGTATATTAAATATTTACGCGTCGGCGTTGTATCGTAGGTGGTACAGCAAAACAAATAAAATATAAGTAGAAACGTGCCTACTTTTTTTCTACACTTTTTACTATTAACGAATTTATATTCTACTAGTTTCTGCCCGCGACTTCGCCATATGGAATAGTCACTTTGTGCTAACGCTAACTATAACTCGCGACTTTGTTTACGTAGAAGGTATTTTTTTCTCGAACTGATTACTCTATTGACCAAGCAAGGTCTTAACAACTTCACCGGACTACTAAGGCGAACGCTTAAGGCACTCAGCCGATTTTATTTGACAATTAGGTCTAGGGTGCACAGCACACAGATATTTTTTTATACAATACCTCCGTCTACCTCGATCTGGTAAGATTCTCCATTAGTGCTCCGCTCCTATTTGTTTTAGCGTCATGATATATCTATAGCCTTCCTCCATAAATGAGCTAACACTAAAATAATTTTTCAATTCGGACCAGTACTTCCTGAAATTAGCGCGTTCAAGCAAACAAATTCTTTCAGCTTTATAATTAGTATTAATAATTGTGTAGTAAGACATCTGTGGGAAATCGAGCCAATTTCCATGAAAAAGTTAGATTTATAATTTTCACCGTAACTTTTATTTCATTTTTTAGGGAGAAAAACATAATAAGACCGATTTCTCATTACAAACTAATATAAATATATCAAATCATCTACAGTGCTCGGCAATCTTTTTGGTAAAGCCCTAAAGGTAGCTTATAAGTTCGAAATTATGTATAATGTAGCCAAGAGTGTAATACAAAACAAAGTCAAAATATTATAATCACTACATATTAGAAAACAAAGTCCTCCACCGCGTCTGTCTGTCTGTCTGTCTGTATGCTCGCGATAAACTCAAAAACTACTGAATGAATTTTCATACGATTTTCATCAGTAGATAAAGTGATTCGTGAGGTAGGTTTATGTACATAATTTTTCAAGGTTTCTTTATTATCAGAGCGGATAACGTCCACCGGGCCCGATTGTAGGAATGTAAAAATGACATTTTTTTTTAATTCCCTGCTTTCGTTCCTCTGACACATGTCAGAGACATTTTGTAGCGTGGGGAAGGGTAATGGCGTGGGTTTCTTTGCTCTTATTTGGTTGGGCTGTACCTATATTAAGTTGCAGCCTATAAAGAGTGTACATACAGTTTGACGTAACAAAAATCGTAGTATGAAGTTGGTATTAACAATCATGACATTATTAAGTATATACATATATATATATATATATATATATATATATATATATATATATATATATTATTATTATATTTTTCATTTACTATTAGTACTATTATTATTTCTTTGTTACCGAATATTTTTGATACATAATCACATACCTATTTTAAACGAAATAAAAATGACATTTATTTATCTTCAGGTTGCCTTGATATAATACATATAAAACGTATTTATACCTAAATGTGTATTTTGCAAATTTAATTACAATTCCGAGCGGTTAAAAACTTTGAAAAGGACTATGATAAGTATTCTTTCTTTTAAAAATAAAAATTGTTTTGAAAGCCACAAATCTCATAGAAGATATATTTTTTTCAAATAATAGACCTAAGTCAAATTTAGGCTTTGAGACGTCCATCAGATGTCCATTTAAGAGTAATGTAATCTTATCGAATTAGTAGCGCCTTACTCAAGGTCTACGAGTAGTTAGCAGTAACTAATTGTAATAAGATTTAATCGTGACACACGACCTTCAGTTACCAAATACGTAGGCTTTCTAGGCTTTCTTTATTAATGATTTTGCTCGAGCTTTGATCAGATACGTAATACGGAGTTACATATTATTTATCAAAGAGTATTTAATTCTTATACCCTGTTTTAACACATTAAATCGTTCTGCTAGCTTGCTGATTAAATAAGTAATTATAAGGTTTATCCACGTTTGAATTCTACACAGATTATATCTAATCTCTGGACCTCTTCATTAGTTTATTCTTGGGTGTGCGCTTGCCCTTGTTTATTTTGTTTATTTTTTGGTACTGGTCACCCCACATGGTCAAAATTTTATAGGTGGTAGAGCCACACTGAATTCTGGTTTTAGCATGAATCGGTCGGCTCGTCCGGGGTAGTACCACCTTCTCACAGAAAACTGACGTGAAGTAACAGTACTTGCATTGTTGCGTTTCGTTCGGTTAGTGAGAGCGCCGGAAGACCATCTCCCCTCCTCCTCCCTCTTCCCTTCCTTATTCCATCCTCCCGCAAACACAGGCTGGCAACGCACTTGCGACTCCCCTGATGTTGCAAATGTCTATGGACGGCGTTGATCACTTAACATCAGGTGATCCACCTTATGGATTTTCGTGAAAAAAATTGTTGCAGATGTCTAAACATAAGTAATAGAATACATTTCATTACATTTCAATCATTTTTAGAAATGTCTGTATATCTGTCCTCAGTATATCCTCAGGAGTAACTAATTTTTTGTTTCATTAACATCGGTCCACTCTATCAAAAGTTATTGTAGTTTGAATGGCGACTGGAGTTAAGTACGAGAGAAAAGTAGTAATCTAGACTAATATCATAAAGCTGGAGAATTTGTTTGTTTAGTAGGTTGAACGCGCTAATCTCAGGAACTATGGGTTCGATTTTAAAATTTCTTTCAGTGTTAGATAGCTCATTCATCGAAGAAGGCTATAGATTATGTATCATCACGCTAGGACCAACAGGAGAAGAGAAGCATGAAGAATATTTCAAAATAGTTTTTCTTTCTTCTGAGAGTTTCAGCTGCGTGTTAGCGTTAGCCTAAAATATCTATTCCACGCAAACGAAGTCGCGGGCAGAAGCTAGTTTGTAATAAATACTTTAATTTCCCTTACAAGGATAGAGTAACTGAGCGGGGTAATACTCATCTCATAACTTTTCATCCATAAAATCTCTAGACTGAGAATATTCAACAAAAGCACTACGTTGTTTACTATCATAAAATATATGTAGTGTTAACATAAATTAATGCTTACTCTGAATTATAACATTTAAAATAGATTTTCCCGCCCTACATTTGAAAGGTCGTCCGTACTGGGACTTTAATTGGCTAGCCGACGCATAATTATGCTTCCCAATTAACTCAATAACACTCAAATTATAAACAACCAGCAATGCTGCTTTACAACTTGCAATGTATATTTTTTTAACTTATATAACTGTGTAAATAAATTAGAATGTTTATTTAATTCAGTTATTTTTTATGAAGGAAAACTGAGCATGATTCGTCTTTTACACCAGTTCTTTTTTGCATAGATCAGCTAATGTTTAGTGCATATCAGTTTTTCGTTTCTCGAGATAGCTGGGTCAAATATAAAGCACCTATTTTTTTAATTGATTTAGAACGACATTCGATTAATGATTATACTGTAAAAATATTGTTGGCGACTAAACAGTCGCTCGATATAAATCAGTTACAACTTATCTACATGCATCACTAGAAAACGTATCTCATAAAGACATTTAATCGTAAATAGTACACAATAAAAGAAAAAAAAACTCTCAAAAGTCAAATGCAAATATATGAATATCCATACTTGAACTATTGTATTTCTATTGTACCTTTTGTAAATTATTTTTGTTTACTTGCTTCCAATTTAGGTAATTTTACAACGGCTAAAGCAAATAGTTCACACGCGCAGTAAAATTTTTGAAAGATATTATCACGTAATTTTAATTTGTCTCTGTGTTTTTTTTTTCTTTTTCATGCGGCTCTGTTTAACTTACAATAAGTTACCGCGACCTCGTATCCGGCCGAGACCCTGCACGCGTAGTGCTTCGCTAAGCCAGCTAATGAGCTAACTTAATACTTAAAGTATTTAGTGTTCATTTAACGAACTAAATAGGATTTCTATTGACGTTCATTCCAAAGCTGTATAAAACGTATGGATACATTGTTTGTGTCAGTAATTGACTGATTAAAAAATACTATCGTGACGTATTTTCGTGTTTAAAAACTGACATATATACGAGTAGGTAAATTATTTTTTTAGTAATATATACATACAATAAGTTAAGATTTAGCTAACATATAATTATATAGCTGTATAATTTATAACCGCACTTCCAGCTGTGGCTGTAGCTTAAAGAGTAGCTAAACTGTATACATAATCTCTCTATTATAAAAGTGCGTATATTATATTTGTTCCATTCACACTCCTCGCATTTGGCAGTCGCACACCGGATCAGACCTTAAAGAATTATACTACTCCAAATAACTATACTATGTATACGAACTCATGGGTGTCAGCTAGTTAAATATAAAAATGAACTCATACTACTAATTGACTACATACAATGGCTCGGACTCTTTCATTTATTGATCACAACATATACAACACCAACATCCCCAATTACAGTATATACAAATAAGGATTCAGATTGATGACATAACAAGACATGTTAATGCAAAATTAATAGTATCTAGGCGCTTTAATCCAATTAGCCTAGTATTGTTTACTTCAAAATTTATTTTCCCTACTTTTCATGTGATGACTATACCAATATTTGTGGTGAACAGTAAAAGGGTACAAAAATTGTTGAACTGTCTAAATACAACTTCACAAAATAAGATAGCTTGAAAACCTTAATGAAATAACATATTTAGAAGTTACAACATTTATGGTGTTCCAAAAAATGATTTTGAAGTTCGTTACCCTCATAAAAATATACACCCATATCCATTTATATACATATATAAATTCATAACAAGTACGTATTTATCAAGATGAAAATAAAGGAAATAAAACGGATAAGAAAATAACAAAAAACGGGCGAATACCAGAGTAAAAATAAGATAATAAAAATATCTTCTATAATTTATGAAGTCGAATTGGCGAACAAACAACACTGATTATGGTACATATATATTCTATACATGTGGAGAAATATGGAACGAGGAATATTCGACAGAAAACTTATGACAAATGAGGTCCATCGTAAAAACGAGATTAGTTAGATTCATTGCAGATTTTTTTAGCAACGAACAAATAAAGACAGATAATAATGACTTTACATACAGACTATAAAACATATAAGCGATTAGATAAACTGTGGCGCAGAGTAATAATCGCGTGTACATTGTCTATCGTCTCTATTTATGCACAATGACATATAACTGACGTTTAATGAAGCGGAAGCTGCCATTACTGTCGAGTGATCAGTTTGTCCGATGTCAGGTTGATTCTTTTTTCATTTATAAATAAACATGACAGGCAGGATGGACAGTCAGCGGGTAATGTGTCAGACGGTTTGATAGTGCATAAATCAATTACAACTTTACACTATAAAATAAACTATGAAATAAAGTCTACATTTTTTGTGGTTTAAAAAAATCTATTAAAGTTAGTACAGAACGCTCCTTGTTTCTCTGATAGGTCACCTTTGGTTTTTCAGTTTCTATTATGTAATGTGATTACAGCCATAAATCGAAATCAAAATTAGTATCTAATAAGAATGAAAACGATGATCATACGATATTTTTATGTTTAAGGACCCTAAGAATAAGAAAAAAAATCACCATCGATTAACTCCGAATTTCAGTATAAAAATAAAATTAAAATAAAAAAAACAGGTTTTTTTGAAAATCTCGAACGTCGTTTGAGTTAAAGGGCTAAAAATTGGTGTGAATTATTTTTATTTGATGCCAAATCGATCCCCTAAGTGTGGGTCAAAAAAGCCATGGGGGCAGATTTCCCATATTTAACCGGCTATGCCCTTTATCAATAAATATTATAAAGACGATTATGATTTTAAATTTAAACTCACATTCATACAACACATTAATATTGCGACTTTACTTAAAAACAGCTGCTGTTATTTTAAAATTCATACGAGTGTGTGTAATTAATTAAAACGTTATTACAATTGGATTTTTAATTACTAATTAATACGTGACGTATATTATTTATATAGTTTTGTGGAAAAATTATGAATAATGAAATAGGTGTTATAATAAACAAATAAAAACGGACGGACTAAAACAATTTTAACCTCACATTTTTGGCGGAATCTGATATGGAATCTTTTATATTTTTTTCATAAGCCTATGTTATTTGACTCTATATTTAGTAATATTGGTGGCATTTTACGTAATATTCGGTTAATACGACGAAGTATGAATTCTGATATGCCACAAAAACTCCCTGGAACATTCTAACAAAGGGAATACATTTAAATTACTACAAGACACTTCTTCGACACAATTACTCGACTTATCTGTATCTGGAAGATTGGTTGGCAAGAATAAAATAAACAAAAATCTCACTTCAAACTCTCAAGAAGTCATTTGTTTTATACATGAGTATATAGGAAAGAAGTGACACGTGAAACTTGTCTGAACAATAGAGATGGCTCCTTCGTACTTTCTCGTCAAGATGCCTGCATACAGACTATAAATGGAACTGTGCCATTGTGTCACGACCCTTCTTACACAATACGTTACACCCGTCTTCTATGTTGTATGTATCTTACCTACAGAACTATTTTCAAGGCATCAACATCTTTCACAATTGTTATAATTAGTGAACTAATTATGCGTGAAGCATTTCACGTGTCATTGTTATATGTCTTATGAAGTGAAAAATAATATATAAAAAAATAATGATAAATAAAATCGTACTTTTTTTTTCGATATGACTACGCTATTGACATAGCAAGGACTTAACAGCTTCACCGGACTACAGATAAAAATCGTACAAAATTGTGGATTTTTATCACAGCTATTCTTGATGACGTATGAATGGATTTGTATCGCTGTTATTTTTCACTCGGTGTAAATGAATTTGAAGATTGTTAGCCAGCCTAAATTATTTACCCGATATTTTTCTTCACTACAAACCTCTGCCCGCAACTTCGTTCGCGTGGAATAGTTACTTTGGGCTAACGGTAACACGCAGCGGAAGCTCTCAAGGAAAAATCAACCCCGATTTTGAATCATTCTTCATTGTTGTTCAGCTCCTATTAGTCTTAGCGTGATGGTATAGCCTATAACCATCCTCGATAAATTAACTATATAACACTGAAAGAATTTTTCAAAGCGGATGAGTAGTTCCTGAGATTACCCTCTTTTTTTTTTTACGTGGGGAAATCCCTAATGGATGCCCACCCTCCCGGGGGAGAGAATGGGTTATGTCCGGCTCGCACGGACTAAAACCCCACGGTGTACCGACAGACCGTGACGTTGGGGCGGCAAGGGATCGTTCTCTGCTATTCCCCTTGAAAAGCCGCCCCAACGGTCCACCCGGCGGAAGGTTGCCGCCGGGCTCCTCCCTATAGAGAGGCAGCTGGGTACACGCCAGCTGCCCCCCCTCGTCCGCCGGACCTAGCAAAGAAGGGATGAGCCCCCCGACTACATCCCCTCAGGTCCGACTATGGTGGCAGGAGAAGTTGAGAAAATCGCCGCCTCCTCCTGCCGGTCCCCCGTCGGCGAAGACGGCCACTCAGGGGGTCCGCCTCGCGGGCCCTCTCCGCTGCCTCCTTTTGCGAGATGACTTCCTCACAAAAGGAGGCCACTGCTCGCTGCCGAGCATGGACGAGACCACGCTCGGCAGCGATAAATCCGCTCCTACCACCGTCGCCAGAATGCGGCGCTCCACCTCCCACGCAGCACACTCAGAGAGAGTGTGCTGTGCGGTATCTTCCTCAGCGCCGCACTCATGGCAGGCGGCGGTCGGCTCCCTGCGAGCGATCCGGTGCAGGTACCACCCGAAACAACCGTGTCCGGTCAGCACCTGCACCAGCCTGATCGACAGGGAGCCCCATCTCCTCCCAATCCACTCCCGCAGGACCGGGCGGACGGCGTCGACGGTGTGCCTCCCGAAGCGCGCGTCCGCCAGGTCCTGCATCCACCTCACTATAGCCCCCTCCCGCAACTCCCGCCTTTTAATTTCTATCTCAGTGGGAGCCGGAGGCTCCCCTCTACGCCTCCTCGCCGCCGTGAATTCGTACACGGCGGCGAGCACCCCAGCTTCCAGCTCCCAGGGAAGGGAGCCGGCGAGCGCAAAGGCCGCCGCCGATGACACCGTCCGGTATGCACGGATTGCCCTCAGTGCCACCGTGCGCTGCGTACTGCGCAGCGCGCGCACGTTGGTGGCACTGAGGGCATCAGCCCAGACCGGTGCCCCGTAAGCAGCCATCGCCCACACGACTCCCATGAAGAGTCGACGGCACCCGGCACCCGGCCCCCCAATATTGGGGAGCAACCGACCGAGTGCCGCCGCCGCCCTAGCAATTCGCGGCCTGAGCCCCGCAAAGTGGGGCTCGAACCGCCAGCGCCCGTCCAGGGTGAGGCCCAAGTATCTCATGTGGGCACCCACCCTGATCCGGGCGCCCTCCACCATAATGTGGGCCCCAGGTGGTGGCCCCTGCCGAGGCCCATGAAAGAGTATGGCCTCGGTCTTCTCGAGGGCCACCCTGAGGCCCAACCTTCTTATGCGCCTGACCACGAGGGTTGTGGCCATCGTGGCCAGGCGCTCTACCTCTCTCCAGTCCTCCCCAGTCCTCCCCCCGGGCTACGACTAGGGTGTCATCCGCGTAACAGATTAGGCGCGCTCCATATGGGAGCGCGCTGCGGAGCACCCAGTCGTAGTCCATGTTCCACAGGAGCGGCCCCAGGACCGACCCCTGTGGAACGCCCCGCCTTGTAGTCCGCCGGACCATCCGCCCGTCGCCGTCGACGTAGGCGATCTCCCTGTCCTCCAGGTACGCCTTCAACAGCCGCCGCAGGTACGGAGGCACTCCGAAATATCGAAGAGCCTCCCGTATGACATTATGCGGCAGGCTGTTGAAGGCGTTGGCGATGTCTAGAGACACCGCCAAGACCCTCTCTCCTTTGGAGGTCGCCTCCATCGACAGCGACTTTAGGAGGCGCAGGGCGTCCACTGTGGATCGCCCTGTCCGGAAGCCGAACTGCGCGTCCGACAAATTTGGCCCCACTCCCTCCAGGTGCTGGACGACTCGGGAAGAGACGACCCTCTCCAGCACCTTCCCGACGTCGTCCAGCAGGACGAGAGGCCGATATCCGGACGCGCAGTCCGGAGGGCGGCCCTCCTTCGCCATAAGGCAGAGCCGCCCCAAGTTCCAGACCCTCGGAAACTGCCCGACCGCCAAGCACCGGTCGAACAGCTCCCGAAGCCACCCCCCAAGATGACCCAGCGCAAGGCCGAGCACCCGACCTGGGACCCCATCAGGGCCGGGTGCTCTCCGCCGGTTGAGGAGGCGTTCAAGAGCTCTCCCCATCTCTCCCTCCGTGATTGGGGGAGAACTGTCCGACACCTCCTCAACTTCCACCCGGGGTGGAGGCATGGGAGGAGCCAGGAGCGGCGGAGGGTCGGGAAATAACTCACCCACGACCCTCGTCACCACCTCCGGCAGGAGGGACTCCGTCGCCGGAGGCGCCCAGGATCGCAACTTGTTGCGTACGATCCGATACGGGCGCCCCCAAGGATCCCCCTCCAGCGTTTGCAGCAGCTCCTCCCAAGATTACCCTCTACAACGTCACAAACTCACAAACTTGATCTCTTTATAATATTAGTTTAGATATATTTATTCACTAAATAAACCTGCGACTTCATTCGCTTGGCTATGACTTTCATGAGAACTACAGACCTAGGCAGGTCTTTTTTATATCATAGGAGGCAAGCGAACAGGTGGGTCACCTTATGGTAAGTGATCACCACCGTCCATAGACACTTGCAACACCAAGGGAGTCACAAGTGCGTTGCCAGCCTGTGTTGGGGGGGGGGAAGGGAAGAGGAGATGTGGGCCCCAAGCACTCTCGCTTACCGAACGAAACTCAACAAGCACTGTTACTTCACGTTGGTTTTCTGGTACTGGTTGGTACTACCCCGGACGAGCTGACCCATTCATGCCGAAGCTATTTTTGTTTTGACAGCGCAAGCGAAATTTACCTATATATTCTAGCTATATTTTTCATTGCCTAAAATCTCGCTTAAAAACGTTTTCTATGAATAAAATTTAGGTAGTTCGATTTATCGTCCCCGAAACTACCTACATACTAAATTTTACATAAATAGATGACGCCGTTTCCGAGATCCTGAATATATACAAATATAAAAATACACAAGAATTGCTCGTATAAAGGTATTAGATAGGTAGATGGATTTATGTACCTTACATTACCTGTTCAATTCATTAATAATCAACGTTCACCATCTGGTAACGTATACAACATAATACTGCAAATATACTCGCTCTATACAGTGACGCAAGATATTATAAATCAGATGATAAAGTGTAGGTTGATCGGGAGGAGCATGGGAGGAGTGAAAGACAATATATATTGATTTACTCATACAAACTCTGGGCGCCAAGTTACCGAAATATCGTCGCCTCGAACAATCTCATCAAGAACCTTTACAAATATTAGGTTAGATATATTTGCTGTCGACGCAAATACGTCACTCCGTGGAATATATTTCATTATCTAAATAGCTTTCTTCAACAGCATTTATATGACATAATCTGTTTCTTTACAACCTTAGTAAGTCCATTTACTTATCTACTTTTCTCTCGTACTTACGCCGCGTCGTCATTATTGTAGGCTCTACCCACGCTGAAGCTATTATTGGTTTCAATATGAATGGGTCGACTCGTCCGGGGTAGCACCACCCTCTCACAGAAAACCGACGTGAAGTAACAGTGCTTGCATTGTTACGTTTCGTCCGGTCAGTGAGAGCGCCGGAGACCCATCTCCCCTCCACTCCACTCCTCCAAACACAGGCTGGCAACGCACGTGCGACTCCTCTGGGGTTGCTAGTGTCTATGGAGGGCGGTGATCGCTTAACAACAGGTGACCCGCCTGTTCTTTTGCCTCTTATATGATATAAAAAATAGAAAAAATATTACAATATCTTTTGATAGAGTGAACCGATTTTAATGAATAAAAAACTAAGCTATTTTCGTATATATGCTTTATGATTTCCTTAACGTGTTTCTTGTGAAACCCGTGCTTTAGCTTTATTTAAACAAACTGACAGATAGACAGACAGACATTTCTAAAGATTATTGAAATGTATTCTATGTCTTATTTCTAGACAGCTGCAACATTTTTTTTCTCGAATATCGAAAAAGTACATACACGTTGGATTTACGTTATTATTATATGTATAGAAGATACTGAATCCATACTCTGCCCGTTTCATCCATTCCTATACCACAACATTATCTATTTAATTTAATAATAGCGCCACCAAAATGTTTGCCAAAAATACATACAATAAATTATGATAATTATATGAGCACTTAGAAGTCATCTCCATGTTTACAATGACTAGAAAAAATTAGCATATTCACGACGTACCATATACGCAAGCAAATGACACGTTTATTAGTAACCGATAACACGTGATTCGATTGTGATCAATAAGCATTAGCTCTACATATATTACAAAGAGGTTTAATATAAATTAATTTACCTATATCACGGAATCACGTTTAGGTCATTGTAGGCACTTTATTTTGATAGACAAAACACGTAATTTGAATTTAACAATATATTTCGAATTATCTTTACTATGTCTATTATTTTCTATAAAAACGTCAACAAAAAAGATGTTATACATAAAAAACAGAGCGTACTTTACCCTAGGTAAAAGTGAACCTTTCAAAAAGAAACTAAGAAGATTGTACTCTAAACTCCAAGACAAGTGAGACACTGCTATCCGACACGCTGTTTACCTCCGTGACTATTCGTTACACAAAAAGACTGCGGATCAGATTTCAAATCTCTCGCATAAGAAGGTTCAAATAATACAAATATTAGAAAAGTATAGCCATAGACGATTTTAATAAAAATCTTTAATACTATTTTTTTTTTTCAGATGATTAAATGGCTGTATGCATTATAAATCTGTGCAATTTATAAAATGATTGTAAAAAAGATGGCGCCAGCAAGCCATTTAAATATTGCAAACGTATCAACCTTCATAGAGGTAATGACGATTGCTTAGGTCACTTACACTTACTTTATATTTCTACCTATGATAAATTTATGATAACATACTTTTAAATTATAGTCAGCATCAGAAAACTTTAAATAATTCAGTAATTATTACGAACAGTCATTAGGTATCGAAGAGTCCAGAACGTTTTTAACTTCCACGAAACATAAAGCTTTTAGTTTAATAGACAAACATTAATTTGTTCAGTAAAATCGTTTGTTTAATTTAAAACGTCTATATTAGACTTGCTTCGTTTGTTCTCATCAATTTTTAAGAAAGGGATATAAAGATTATTTATTCAGAAATAATTTGGTAATGGATTTGGTATTGTTTTATTTATATGTCCATCGGTTTACTTTCGCACGTTATGACGATAAAGTATGCTTAAAGTAAATTGTTTATTTATTTGTTTTGTAAATTACGAAGATTAATCTTACAATATAAATATAATTGTATTCCTAGTTTATTTTATTATTATTATTAGCATCTGCCGGCGACTTCGTCCGCATGAATTAATTACTTTAGGCTAACGATAACACGGAGCGGAAGCTCTCAAAAAGAAAAAAAAAACGATTTTCAAACATTCTTCATTGGTGCTCCACTCCTATTGGTCTTAGTATGATTGTATATAGTCTTTAGCTATCTTCAATAAATGAGCCATCTAACACCGAAATCATTTTTCAAATCGGACCAGTAGTTTCTTCAAATGCGTTCATCATCAAGTGAAGACGTGCCGTTACTTTTATAGTTTATACATCCCATACTATAAAGGCCTTAAGAACATCCATTATAGATAATATGATTCATTTAAGTCATAAATTATAACAAAACAAGCTAAGAGCGTTTGTTTCTTTTACGGTTATCAATATTAAAGAATATTTTTATCTCTTCACACTGCTTTTTCTTATGCTTTAAATATTTCCTTGACTAACGCATTTCAAATAATTTTACTTGAATCGAGAAAACACAGGTTTGATCCCGCTAATGTAGTGGTCGGCAAAGCGCGACTCGCGATCCGCTTGCAACTTTTTCACTTCTAGCCTGCGAATCTTCCGCAAAACGTTTAGTGCAGATAGGAAATATATATGTATTGACTAGCCTTGTAAAATACGAGTAAATTACTTTAAAATACAAGCGTATAGAAAATAAGCACATTTTTAAAAAGTATCAATATCATTTCCAAAAAGATTTGTTTATTTAGTACACGCTTGACAGTATACTTTTAATCCAAATTATTTCTATAACAACGTGTTTACTAAAGCAAAGCCCAAGTTTTAAATAGGCATTTTAAAGAAACTTTAATTTTATATTGTTTTTTACAGTTTTATTATAGCATACATTGGTTCTTTTCGATGACGAGTATGCCGACCACTGCCCTGATGCATGTAGACACATAACACATGCTACCTTTAATTTGGTATTTAATGGACGTTGTTTAGCGTGAACCTTCATAAGAAAAATACAATATAATTCTTAACAGTGCACATAAATTCAAAGACTCAAGCAAATCGTGTTTTATCATATAACTAGCGGACCCAGCGAACGTAGCCCTAACCTGATAATAATAAAAAAATCAGATCTCACAACCTACCGGGTTCAAATATGAACCTAAACAATTCCACCGAAACACACAAAGCTTACAATTGAGATTATATGATTCACAAACGCTTACATGTACTTTGGAAAAGAAACAAACTAAACTACTCGATTCAGTTCGAATAAGGGAAAAACTTTATCGACTGGTGAAAACTTCGTTTGTTAGTTTTTGACTTTATCTAGAACAGACAGAAGAGGACTTTGTTGAATACTATGTATCGATTCTTGATTTTACAAAATAACTAAGTTCTACGTCAGACTATCAAAACGTTCGGGAATAATAAATTGATTTTAACGTGTACAGTTTAACTGCACTACTAATACTATGTACCGGTTCACTAGAAACAAAAGTAAACGGATCGACAAAACGAAACTGAATTAAATTCTTTACTCATTTGTTTATAATAAAGTACACAAAATTTCCCAAACAAACGCACAGCGAAATTGATTGCTGGTTAACATAAGAATACATTTCAAAAAGTTTGTATATTGCAAATTAAGAAAAAAATGTGTATGTGTGTAGTTCACACGCGTTGTAGAAATCAAACATTTAAAAAGTAAGCGATAAGAGCATAATTATATCTCTCTGTTCTCTAATAGCGAACGCAAACGAGCTGCTGCTCCCACACTGATCGACTCATTGTTTACTTCCACCAATTTTTGTCACACAAAAAGGTTGCGGATATGAATTTCAAACTCCTTCCATAAGGAGTACAAACACGACAAAAAATAATTAGTAAAATAGGCGACGTAGCCATTTTGTAGTAATGTATGCTTATACATCGGCAATTAATTTTTATTGATTGCCTTATTTATTTAATGTAGATTGTCTCCTTCATATTTGAACTGTGACTCAAAATTGATACCAGCTATGGCAGATGTGTTAAAAGAAAAAAAGACCCCTATTTGTAAAGTATTTTGATTGGAATATTCTCAGTGAGAGTATAAAAAATACTTTTACGCAGTTTTTATAATAATATTGAAACTGTAAATGTAAATTTGTTTTCTTCTAAAGTGTTTATAGCACAACGTTCACAGCTGATTTTGCGTGAAATTCCTACTAGAACGTAATGACTATTTATTATGCTAATTACTATATTAATGATAATGTAAAAATTCATATGAATTATTTATGGTTTTTCTTTACTAACCTATATTAAAGACAAATGTGTAATTCTTATAGTTCTTTTTTGTTAATTCTGCACAGTTATGACGTCATAAGTTTATAAAGTTTGTTTGTTTGAATAAAGCATAAAAAAAAACACTTAGAAGACAGTCCAGTTCCGATTCCATTCCGATCCGAAATGTAGCGTCACATTCGACATTGCTAAAATCTTTAAATTATTTATTTTTCAATTTTGTAACTGAATTAAAGCTAAAGTGGTAAATTCTGGGTGTGCCTCGCCTGGTGAGCTCACCAGTGACTAACTAGCCTAATATAAAAATGTATCGCTGAAAGTGTTGCTAAGCACAAATCTCGAGAACAGCTGAACCGATTTCGCTAATTCTTTTTTTGTTGTGTTTGATATTCTCAGGAGAAGGTTCTTATTAAAAAAAACCTATACTTTAGGCGGAACGGAGTTCGTGGGAACTGCTAGTATGTAATAAAACACAATGCGATAAAGATGTAAATTCTGGATGTGCCTCGTCTGGAGTGCACACCATCGACCGATGACAGGAAAGAACGGGACCGAGCGGGACAATGAACCCGACTGGTTTCCACTTCGTTGCACCGCGCCACGAGCGCACCATTTCCGCACGTACACCCACTCAGAGGAATTTAATTAACCATAGCACTATAAAATCTGAACTGAATATTAAAATATATTTCATATATATTATTCACATACTTTACAATAGCGTTGAAATACTATGTCACATTTAATTAAAAGACCACGTGGTCTAAGATAGTAGACACACTAAACTTGAAGGAAGACTCTCTCAGGTACGGATGGCGAAAAATCTCGAAATAAGAGGTCGGCAACAGAAATTCAATATGACAAAAAGCCTCCGCAACCATGCTGCTCTTTCATCAATCGAGTTTTAAAGCGTTGATGACTTAGTTGCTAGCGTGTTCCGATAGTGCATCGATGGACGTAAGTTCAAATTCTTATAACTGACGCAGAGCTTTCGGAGAAATAAAACATAGCGATAAACTTATAGCATGGTGTCGGAGATTTTCTAAATCCGCATGGCTAGTTACCAAACTCAAAATAAAAATTTGTCGCTTATCTAGTTACGCCAGCTACACTTCAGACACAGCCGCCTTGAGGTTTAGCATGTTAACCATCTTAGACCACCCTACCATTTAACGTCAGTTTATATTGTGATCATAGGTTAAAAGGATGAAGAATTAAAAAAAATATAGTTTCTGGTTGATTATACAATTCGAACCTACATCGATCCACGCGGTGTTTACATGATGTTTACATTGCCAGTGAGCCAATATCGTATCCAGCGATGTATGTTTTATTGCCATGGAAAAGTACGGCGGGCGGTTTGATGAGCATGCGCAGGAGAGTGGAATTAAACGGATAAAATTGTTAACAAAGAAATTTAGTAAGCAAAGTATATTTCCTTTTTTTATGTTTTTTCTATTATACTTAGAATACACTATTTAGATTATAAACAATGCAGATAGATGAAGTGGGTATCAGCTAGTACTAGATATATATTCTCCACATAATTCAAAAATTGTCCTTTATAACTTATTTCCTTTTTATTAACATACCAGCTCTAATTTTTAGTATAGCTTTAATCTTCAGTGATTTTTACCAGCATATTTTGATAGGTAGTAGAGCCGCGTTGAAGCTATTACTGGTTTCACCATGAATGAGTACCTCTCTAAGGAAATCTGAGGAATGAGGAAAAATGCCTCGGTTTTGAAACATTCTTCATTGGTGCTCCGGTCTTATTGACCTTAGCGTGATCATATATAACCTTATAACCTTTCTCGATAAATGAGCTATATAACACTGAAATAATTCTTCAAATTGGACCAGTAGTTCCTGAGATTACCCCCTACAACGTTACAAATTCACAAACAAACTTTATCTCTTTATAATACTAGCATAGATAAGTAAGAATAAAGTGTCAAGACTTTATGATGTAAAACCTTTTGTCAAAAAATAATTCACTAAAACATTGGGTAAGTAAGCGATGAACGAATACCTAATAGCAATCCATATTCAATTATTAATCAGTTGATTAATTACAATAATGTACATCACGAATTTATTATAAGGAAATTATATAAAGGATTACACAAAACAGTGCTTTCATTTAAAGCCAAAAGAAATTATAAGAGTCGTAGTAAACTTAATTATGACTTCAAGAACATTTCATTGCAATTTGTTGCGTAATGGTCTATTTATTGTCGATACAGGCATACCGGATATAATAACGGGTTGCATCTATATATATTTTATACTAATTTAGTGTCATTACCTAATTAAAAAACATTAAGGAACTATAGACAGTTAGTCTCCATTCTGGGCAGTTTTGTCCATAATTTTCTTGCTAAACTGAGCTTAGTTGCAGTGTGATTGTAATGACATCCGGTATTGTATATATGAATAAAAATCAATTATCGTCTGTATATAAGCACATCGTTTTAAAACGGCCACATCTAATTGCATAAATCTTTTTTGTCGTCTGCAATTATTGGAACAAATTTTATATGAAAGAAAATATTTGAAAAATAGTACGTAAGAGTAAAAACATAAGTTAGAAAATATCCATAGAAAAAGTGAGTAAGCGAATGAAATAGAATTGACAGATTGATGTTCCTCTTTTTAGTTACCTTTTTATTTATTCACAGGGTTGTACTGTAAACACAAACTTTTTTTTTAATATCAAAGGGGGCAAACGAACTGGTAGGTCACGTGATGTTAAGCGATTACCACCGCCCATAGACACTAGCGACATCAGGGCAGTCGCAAGTGCGTTGCCAGCCTGTATATAGGAGAGGGGAGGGAAAGGGGGAAAGAAGAAGGGAGGTGGGCCTCCGGCGTTCTCACTGACCGAACGGAACACAACAATGCAAGCACAGTTATTTCACGTCGGTTTTCTGTGAGAGGGGTGGTACTACTCCGGACGAGCCGATCCATTCATGCTGAAACCAGTAATAGCTTCAGCGTGGCTCTACCACCTGCAAACTGTAGTCTCATTTAATAAACACTTACCAAGCCGAATCGTATATATCGTGTAGTCTATACTATTACTCTTTTACTATATATATTCTTAATTATTATTATTTTTTATTTATTTATTATCTATACCAATATTATAAAGAGGTAAAGTTTGTGAGTTTGTGACATGTGAAATTATTTCAGTGGTATATAACTCCTTTATTCAGGAAGGTTATAGAAGAAAAATGAAAAGACTTTTTGTGGTAGTCGGATTTGCAAAGTCGCTGAAAAAACGGTCGAATGAAAACGTTTTTTTACGAACGCTGCCTTAACGATGAGAGATGTATGATTGAGTTCTAGAGAAATGTTGTAGAACTTGATAATCTATTATTTGGATAATGTAAAGAGTTCTTTAAAAGTGGAAAATATAAAATCTTTGTTACTTTTCATATCACTCATCAATTTCTTTACACTTTAACGGGTAGGGGTTAATTACATCCTAATTAAATATGAGATGCCGGTGTCTGCATTGTTCACGGGTGCGTAATATAATTTAGTAGTTGCTTATGATGTTCTTGGACACGCAACATGCTCCAGAACATTCATAAGAATTGTAGACATCGCTAATCACACAAACGGCTGAGACAATAGGTATCATACATACATATACATCAATAATTCGAAGAGAATATGGAATATAAAAAAATCAGAAGTAACTGTAATTATTTAAAAATATCCAAAAATAACAACCACCCGCAATTGTGTACGCGTGTATGACTAATCGAAAATTAAAACCTAAGTGCGAATACCGAAATGAATATAGGGTTTTTTTCGAACTGATTAAGCCATTGTCCTGACGGGCCTTCGTCGCTTCAGCGGACTACTCAACATCAAGTTCAAGGCTGCCAAAGTACCGCCGTTAATGTGTGTACCGCTATTTGTGCCTCTCGAACTCGATTCCAGGAATCGAATAGATTTTATCAGTGAAAGAGTTTTAAAAATCGGACCTGTAGTTTCAGACATAATTCCCTGAAACCTTTACCCTCCTATAATAATAATGGATTACCACACAATGAGCACTTTATATAACAATATTGTTACAATAAATTAATTCTCAGTTCATATTAAAATAAATAAATCACCTGAAAAGCTTTTTACAAACGTGTCAAATGATATTATAGCTTTTATAAGTGTCCCTCATAATTATCAGACCCACTGCAGCACCACAAAACTATTTTCGAAGAAAGGCAAGGGCATAGGAACCACGCCAGCCCACGACGTATTGACAATTTCATGCTCTGAGAACTCCACAGTTCTATATTTACCCACATACTGTGGTAGTACAAGAAAACATCTCAGGTTCAGAATTCCTTACGAGTAAATATACGCGAAATCCGTAAATCTCATCATACGGACATCAGATTGATATTGCATCGTATAAACAACCCGACCACTACGAATTTACATATGTATTGTTCATAAATAAAAAATATAAAAAAATCCTCTCATTATTTGAGATACTCAAGGAAGTAAAAAGTCTGTTTAAATCCCGTCGCGAGTCCCCGCAAAGCCGCTTTTATTGAGAGTTATCTCCGGTTTAACAGACAGATTAAAATCAGTCGTAAATATCTCATTTGCGTCGGTGCCGGCATTGTCGCTGTAATCAGGAAGCAGCTCGTATAAACATCAATTGAGACTGGTACCTGTTTAAAGAATCACCAAAGCTACTGTACTGTTTATAGGACATTTTTTTGATAAGTCTTTGTCAAAACGTTTGCCATGGTTCTAAAAAATTAAAACAGACAAGTAGCACAGGTGCATCACAGAAAATGTTTTGCGACTATGAGATAATTAACTGAAGTATAGTTAGATGTCAATCTATACATCTTCTATACATACAATAGGATACTCTTTAGATTAAAAAAAAATGTTGCAGGTGTCTAAGAATAAGTAATAGAATACATTTCAATCATTCTTAGAAATGTCTGTCTATCTGTTTGTTTAAAAACTTTTTTTTTCTCGAAATGATTAATTGTTTAAAAACACATCACTGCTAAAGTTCTGCGTTCATGATAAAACCTTTTCAAGAAAAAAAAAATACAGTCGAATTGATAACCTCCTCCTTTTTTTGAAGTCGGTTAAAAATAAAGCATATCTTCGAGTAACATTTAGTCGTTGTTTCACTAAAGTCGGTTCACTTTATCAAAAGTTATTGTAATTTTAAAGATGACGCAACTTAAGTACGGCAGAAAAATACATAGTAATAAGACTCAATACATTCAGGTTTCACGCGGACGAAGTATAGTAAATAGACAAGATAGACGAAATAAATATAATCTGTCAAGGATATAAAATTATACAGCAACATATTAATTATTGAAGTCATACTTCTTTTGGTGCGTTAGGGAAAATGACGAGAGTAAATTTTACGATCCGCGCGCACACCGTCACGAAAAACCAACACCCTGAAGTTATTACGATGTGCGCGCACACCGTCACAAAAAACAGTCACCCTGAAATTAGCTATAGTCAACATTTTGTTTCTTTGTATTAAAACTTTCAATGTATTAAATATCTTTTTGCTATTGATAGTGTCGTTTTTTCTACAAACGTAGAATAAGGCGAAAGATTAAATTTTTCTGTATCAAAAAATTTAAAAAGAAGATAAAATAGATAGAAAAAAAAAGTTGATAAATAGATTTAAAGTTTATCTTGTTACACCAAAGAAGTATAACTTCTAACGCGTGTACATAAGTACACAAAAAACTTTTTTATAAATCTACTATGTGACCCTAAATGTGACTATGTTTGTTTCTTACAATTTTAACGAGATATTGTCAGGAGCACAGAAAAAGCATACTATATAACACAACATGCATATATATACTTTTTCTAATTTTTCTAAAGTTATTAAAATAACAACTTAAAAACACACTATATATAAATGAATAGAATATTGAAAATATTATTTTACGGATAATGATTAAATTATATTTTATTTTCAATTCAAAGTAACAGTAATCGCCCTTTACAGCTTACTTGATCTTAAACGTTCGGTCGAAGTAAAGTCTTAGGGTTGTTCACCTGACATCTATACCAATATGACCCAACAAAACCAATTACATTAAAAGAAAGTCACATGTAATGAAGCTTTTGATCATTCAAAATAATATATTCATAATTTAGTTCACGTATTTTCATTTTAAACTGCTTTAATATATTTTAACTTTGAAACAATAGTACAAAACATATATTACATTTATGTTAGTATACTTGGGGTTGATAAACTCAGAAATTATTGCTGTGTGGTGCCGGCAGAGTAGAATAGCACCACCCCATATCTTCCCGTGGGTATAGTAAAAGGCGATTAAGGGAGTGTGAGATAGTACTGACCCCTTGTATTTTCTCACCGGGATACTGCACCATCTGTCCGAGTCCTTCTCTGGTCATAACGGTCCCCGTTCCACTGGGTCCAGAAGAACAAGGACGAGTACGTGCACCTGTGTTTGCGCGTACACTTGTGCACCTTAATATATCCTGCGCATCTGACCGCTTCTGCTACTGGGCTCCCGAGTTTTTTGGCTACATAAGCCATCTTCGAGCACACCAGCGCCGCTTATAAGTTTAGGGGTCAAAGTGGTCGCCATGGCCGAAACCGGTCGGACCAATCATCATCAAACTCAGAAACCTTTTCACTAAGCACTGTGAAAATTAGCACACCGAAAACCTTTTCTATGATAAATCTATCTTTTAACATAACTCGCCACTAGGGGGTACTGCAACAGATCAAGTTCTATACTATTTAACCAAACGTCTCGCGGATTGGTATGCTTATATATTTGAAAGTAGGTAATATTTTTGCAGTATCTATTTTGTTATAACGCATTTTTTTATATTATAAGCGGCAAACGAACAGATGAATCATCTGATGTTAAGTGATCACCACCGTCTATAGACACTTGCAACACCAGGGGAGTAGCAAGTGCGTTGCCAGCCTTTGTTGGGGGGGGGGAAGGAAGAAGGAGGGTAGGTGGGTCTCCGGCGCTCTCAATGACCGAACGAAAAGCAACAATTCAAGCACTGTTACTTCACATCGGTTTTCTGTAAGAGGGTGGTACTACCTCGGTCGAGCCGACCCATTCATGCTGATACCTTTTAGCTTCAGCTTGGCTCTACCACCTGCAAATATTTATTACTAACTTTTGAGCGTGACTTCGCCCATGTTAATGCCTATTTTAGGAACTGTATTTTCCTAGCTAAAAGATTTTGTGTAGCGTCGTTCTAAACGGGCAATTCTTGTATATCTTTATATTTGTATATATTCAGGATCTCGGAAACGGCGTCATCTATTTCCGTGAAACTTAGTATGTAGTTTCGGGGACGATAAATCGATCTAGCTAAATTTTATTCATAGAAAACTTTTTTAACTGAGATTTCAGACAATGAAAAAATATAACTAGAATAGGAGGGTAAATTTCGCCGCCGCTGTCAAAATAGCTCAGATGGAAATTGGTTGCTTCGAAATTCCGTGTAACTCCAATTCGAACCCGAGTGAATATAATTTTTGTTTTGGAAAAAATGGTAATTCTGTGAGGCAAACCTAACAGTTTATTTTAATTTTAAAATGTTTCTTAAATTAACCGAGCTAGGCTCGGTCGCCCAAGTACTAATAATAAACACATGTAGAGCCGCAAACACAACTAGTTCAATATATGAATATGATTAATATAATTAGAAACGAACCGTTTACTCTGTCTTTGAAATTACATATAGCAGAATAAAAAAAAAATATATTCAAATGAGTTGTAGTATTATTACATAGTTAAATGCAAAAACAACTTACTATACCATTCATACTAACCACTGGAACATTGGTCAATTTACGTTTATAGGCAAGAAGTCGGTTCTTGCCTATAAACATATTACTTGCAATTAAAACTAACGTATATAATATTAAACAAAGATATAATATTATGAACGCATCGTTAAAAACAAAAGTAATTACTCAAAACATCGTACTGGAGTTTTTGGCGGGATTTTAATCTGTCATGTAGTGGATTTTATATTTTATTCATAATCTTGTGTTATTTGACTCTATATTTTGTAAATTTGGTGGTGTTTTACTTAATATAGTTGGTTTATTGTGCATAAGTGAAGTGAATGGAAAATAATACCACGGACCATGGAATTCTGAGATGCCACAAAAACTCCCTGGAAGGTTCTAACAAGGGATCCACCATCTTGTTAGAATGTTGATTCACACGACGTTTAATATTGAAAAGATAGCACGACGCTTGTAATATTATTGATTACGCGACAATGACAGTAATAATCTGAAAGATTGTTTGCCAAAAGTAAAGTAAAATAAAAAAAACATCGTAACTTTTTAATATCTCGTGGTAAAAATGTTTACCAAAGGCCTACAGAAACAATTTCGTATAAAAATACATAATAATATCTTCATTGTGCACGTTTTCCGTACAATCATACAGAAAGTTTAGCCAAATGCGTCATAGTTGAAACGACGTTTTTTGCTCGATTCGCCTAACTCACGTCCATTGGTCAGCTTGCCAACTGTCCTGATCTTCCCGTTGTTTTTCTGACTAGAATAAAACAAATCTGTTTACTCTGTAGACGCCATTATATTATAAAACTTTGTATAAGCCGCTCTACGTACCTACACACATAAAAACACGTATATAAATCAAAATCAATTGCCAAATGTATATAAAAGCACATCACTTCCAAACAACTGCGCCTGTTTGTTGTTGTTTGTAATTGGGTAGTTATATTTAAAGATCTCCTAAATCCATTGACATATAAAAACCTAAGACGCAGTCTCGAATAAAAGAAACGCTCAAAACCGACCGCAAAAACTCTCCAATATACATACGTATTACCTCACCTTACCTCAATGGTTTAAAGTTGTTTTTACAAGGACGCAAGCGACGCATTACTATTTGAAATGAGTGCATAATCCAAAATATGCACTCATTTTTGTGATCCGGCTGTGAGGCGTGTGCATCTTGAATTTTTGTATATCCATGGCTAAATCCACTTTTAATCATTCATATAACAGGTTTTTCTTTTAGATTTCCAGTTTTTATACACCAAGAATGAAATTCACATTTTGCCACCGATTCCAAAAAAAGGAGGAGGTTCTCAATTTGTTTGTTTTTTTTTTAATGTTTGTTACCTCATAACTTTGGACTGGGTGAACTGATTTTGATGATTCTTTTTTTATATGAAAGCTTGTGCTTCCCATGTGGTTCCATTTTATTTATTTATTTATTTGGTCCAGTTCTGACAGCGGCATCCAGTGCAAAATCGTGTAAGTGTTAAATTTGTATTAAGTATGTACACGACAAATAGACGAATAACTCAATATCACGCCAACCGATTTCGATGATTCATTTTTTATTGGAAAGGATGTACTTCAAGGGTAGTTTGATGAAAGTTTGGTTAGGTTCTGATTGTGGGATCCGTGACAAAGTAACACAAGTTTCAAAAAACAAGCCTTTCCGCTTTTTCCGTATTTTTATGCCTTTGATTAATATTGAAGTCGGTTAATTCTTTTTAATGAAAATTTACTTTATACTTGTATTTTTATGTTATTCATACATACATACAAGATTTAAATATCTAGAAAAATAACGTCAAATATTAGGAACAGCTAAAATAAGATTTAGCTTATTTTGAAATGTAACATGCCAATTATCAGGATAAGGTTTGCATGGGAATCCTCGTATTAAAAGTTTAGACAGAGGACAGTAGATCTTTAAAAGTATTGCCAGAATAAACAGATTAACGTTCAGACGACACTTTAATTAATTACATGGTCATACCGTAAAGTAAAGATTTGCTGCTATTCTCTTTGATAATTTACCCGTGCGAAGCCGTGCTGGCCCAATGAAAGCTTTATAATCATAATATCATTATGCTGTGCAGCTAATTAACAGCAACTTCCGTATGAAATGTTGCCAGGTAAAATAGTGAAAAACAAAATGTAATTTTTAGAAGAAAATGCTTTTTAAATAAGCTGTGCAATTTGTCATTTACAAATTCTTCTTGCTACTAAAAATTTCACTCCAAAAATATATAAGTCGGTAAGTGAGATGAAATGGATGCTTTTATGGAAGTAGATGTGAATTAATTGCCATATTATTGTTATAAATGATAATTACACAACTATACATATAGAAATGTCGTTAGTACCTATAGTTTATATTATACTATCAACATGGAAGTTGCCACAGCTAAGTATCTTTACATAGAGAAGGTATTATAGTGTCCATTTTACTAAAAATCCCCACAAGATTCTACTGCAGGACATAAACTTTTTTTTTATATATCGTAGAAGGCAAACGATCAAATAGATCACCTGATATTAAGTGATCACTACCGCCCATAGACACCAGGGAAGTCACAGTGCGTTTCCAACCAGTAGTTGGGGTAGGAAGATGTAAGGTGAACTTCCGGCGCTCTCACTGACCGGTCGAAACGTAACAAAGCAAGCACTGTTACTTCTCTTCGGTATTTCTGTGAGAGGGTAGTACTACCCCGGGCGAGCCGACCCATTCATGCAGATACCAGTAATGACTTCAACGTGGCTCTACCACTTACTATTACTACTAACTAAAATATCGTTCAACCAATCATCACAGAAACCATTTTCAATACAATTTAACGATTTATTTAACAAAGATTTATTATAACAAATAATAAACACGTATGTAGCCGAGAACACAGGTAGTGAGATATATGTATAGGATATGTCATTTCGCTCCGAGCGTCCCGTCGTCAGTCAATTGTGTGGGGGGGACGAACAACTATTTTTGACCAGACGTAGTTGCGAGTAATGACTCCAAATTGCCCCCCGCGTCAACCAGAAATAAACAACTGCGTGTGACAATGAACAATATAAGCAGCTTAATATATTTTTAAACATAAATATTTCTAAACATTTTAATATCTATATATTTAGTTTATAATTTAATATACTATATTTGAATCTAAATGGTGCTAATGAGTAATTGAATTACATTACTAAATACCAAAAAGAATAAACGTAAACACAAAAAGTTTCTATATTTTGCCTACTTTTTATTGTATATAGTTTCAAAATACGTAATTATCTATATACATTCTACATTCATACATAAAACTTCACGTATTACATATTAACAGCACGTGTCACCATGAAAAGTTTAAAGACCGCTTTCCAAAAAACAAAATTAACTCCTTATTGCCTGATCCTAAGAAACGTTTTAGTTTGACCGTTTTTTCTCCGACTTACTTTACAAATCCGATTACTACAAAGAAATCTTTTCATTTTTCAGGTTCATATATGACATTCACAAATAACGTGGTGTTCTATTGGTAAAAATTTTTACAAAATCAGTTTAGTAAATCCAGATATTAGACCCTACAACATCACAAACTCCAAGCCCACACAAACTCACAAACTTGACCTCTTTATTATATTAGTATAAATAAAAAGTACATAATATCTTTTATACCCAGATCGATACCTGACCTTATAAATCATTGCTCTTGGTTGAGAGGTTTAATCTTTCCTGAACAAACAAACAGACAGAGTTATATTCATAACTATACCTAACTCATTTCATAAATACGAATGTGAACTTGTTTGTTACACTTCCATACCTTACCTACACGACCTGTCATCTTGCAATACTGCATAAAAGTTAGAACGGATACAGAAAACGTCATAAGATAAGGAATAAAAGTAGAATAAAATGCTCGTTTCCGAAGGATATATAGAATCTACATTAAATCGAGTGAAGTCGCAAACAAAAGCTACTTTATAATATCAGTGTGAATTTTTAAATTCTCCGGCAACTTTCACCGACTGCAATTAATTTCAAATTTGCAGCAAACTTTAAATACTCCTAAACTAAACGTTACTATTTTGTTTTGACAGCCTTTGTTTAATGAACAGCCATTCGTCTCTAAAGTTATACCAACTTTATGTGTTTTCGTGACGTTAAATTTAAATGAAAACATATCTATAAAAAATAGAAACAAATGTGTGTTTATTTATGTTCTCGCACTTGTTTTATGTTTGTATAAATCAAACCGACGGCATTGATACAAACCAATGATGATTCGTTACTTCAATACAATTCTCAAAATCAAAAACTATTACTATTCAATCTATGCCTTGTATTTGGATTTCAAAATGATGGTCCATTGATATCGTGTCTGGATATCGTCGATCGACGCGTTAGTTCGAATCTTACAATTAGGCCGAGTTTTAGGTGTAACACTATAGTGCAAGTATACCTTTGTAGCTACACAGTGTAGCGCGTGCATATTAACCAGATTAGACCACCCTCGGCAGCGGCTTAAGCTTAGGTCCGTTCCTTCGGCGTGGAGCCTTTGAGTGCGCTGCTCGCGCGATTCACTGACACAAAATCTTACATTACAGCGACAACATAGCACATATCACCTACCCACACGTGCACGCTTCCACGCTTACACATGAAAGTGGAAGCCGTGGTGTGCCGTACACCCTTGAGCTTGTTGCCTAAATAAAATCGGCTGAGTGTCTTAAGCACTCGCCTTAGTAGTCCAGTGTAGCTGTTAAGACCTTGCTAGGTCAATAACGTAGTCAGTTCGTAAAGCACGTACATAATAATTTGTCTAGGTAGACAGATCCCTCCGACCAAGTGTAGAATACGTCCGTTTATTAATTTGTGTTATTAATTGTACTGGTTAATTGTATAAAATAAATGCCATTCTAAGAGATATAACAGTGTCTTTATTGACTCACAGTCAGTGATATAAATTGGTAAAACTTGATGGTAGGAATTTTTCTAAGTGGCTAGTTACCACACTCGGTGAACCTCTCTTTTTCGGCACCTGTACTTGAGAGCCAATCACCTTAAGTTAAGCCTCTTTAGCATGTTGGACCATATTGTCACTTAACGTTAAAGCCTACATGAAAGAGTCAAATGTATCACCGACAGTTCGAAAAATATATCTGATTCTAAGAAAAATCGGTAAAAATTCAAATACAATACAAATATATTATCATTCTGGTGGCTAATGAAACTTTTTATTATAATACTAGCGGATCTGGAGAACGCAGTCCCGGCCTGATGTAAAAAAATCCTGATAAATTATATGCCTAAACCTTTCTCATTTATCACTTGATCTACTGGAGAAAACCGCATGAAAATCCGTTCAGTAGTTTTTGATTTTAACGCGAACAGACAAACAGACGTGGCAGAGGGCTTTTTTATAATATGTAGTGATATTATGTTGTGGACCAAGTAATTAATCGAGACACTATTTATACAACATGGACACTATGAATAAGAGTTTTTCAATCGGACTAAGAATTTAAATACTCATTTAAAATTCAATTTTGAGGTTATGTCTTTATTAATAGTAGAAATGACATATGTAAATTTTCTATGGTTAATTGTTAAAAACAATGGCAGTTCCAACGAAACCTAACTAATCCAGCGCTTAATCTAGATCACAGCCTAAAAGGAGAATACTAAGTGTGATAAATTGTTATGGTTCAAGAAGTATTAGTTACGTAGTCTACCTTTAACTTATATCTTTATATTGGGCGGATAGTATAAATAGTACCCTGATGAATCACATACTCCATAATATATACACGCGACGAAATATAATTTTAGGAGCTTTTACTTTCGACCGTGGGAACTTAATTTCCTGAACGAGTAAATACACAATCGAATACAGACAGTGTGTTATGTCCACGACACAGCGGGCGGAGCAGAAACTGCGTTTAATTGTACCTAACCGTCGAACCGGAAACACCGTTATTCCCGGCCATTCTTCTATTGAAGTATCACAAAATAAAACACGTTTAACAAGGCCTACAATTCCAATCAAGGTTATCGTATCGTTAAATTTGAAATTTGAAACCTTGTGACAAATATATAATTGGATGTATCTCTATCTGAAATTACACTTGCATTTTTGCCGAGAAATTTGAAGCCTGGCAAAAACAGTGTCAGTTAACGCCAGGTTTCTTCATGGATTTATGTTTAAGTGTTTTTTTACACTTTTATCTTCACCTGTACAGGAGTTCTTGCAGACCATTAGTAACTCTTCTTTTAACAAATAGTACATTGCAAATTGTAAATAATTAAAAAAAAATCTTTAGTTTATAAGTTCATATCTTGTTCATTAACTTGTTAAAATTGCAAGAATTAAAAGGCTTTTTAATTTTTTTATTTTATTATCTTTTTATCTATAATACAAGAAATATTATTCTTTCTTTCAAGTCGATAAATTCTAAAAATAGTTGACCGCTCATAATTAATACTGAGATTCCGGGATGCTTATTACTGAATAAGATTTTTGTGATATGCCTTTTATTCTAATTCCCTGCTAGGTAGCTCTAGGCTTGTTTAATATGTCGCTGTTTTGAAAAAGGCCAGAGACAATATTCTATGGCCAGTACGCTAAGTAGTATAGCCAATTTTGGGGTGTGTTCGATGTGAAATTAAGATATAATCAAACACTGACTTTGCAACCGAAACTTTTAATATCCACTTTTTGTCGAGGAAAAATTTGTATCTGAATGACAACGAATATGTCGCTGTTTTGAAAAAGGCCAGAGACAATGTTCTATGGCCAGTACGCTGCAAATACTTAATTAGCCATTTCACATGCGTTTTCTAAGCTGTGATTATTTTAGACTATTTATTTTATTAATATATGAGTAACTATTTTTTATCGTTCCTAACAGTAATAGTAATAAATTTAATAGGATATCAATATAAGAATGACATAGCGATTGTAAATAATCATATAGTACTGAATTGCTTAATACCGATTTTCATAATCCTAAGTTAATAAGTGACTCATTTTCATACGATTTTTTATACCCTTTTCCATCCTTAAGATTATCATAAATCATACCTTAATTGTCATCTACGGTGTATACGTAACCCACATGTATTTTCACGGTCCAAGCAGTTTAGGCAGTACTTAATCAGTTAGTCAATTAATTATTTCTTTATATACAAATTGACCACGGAACGTCACAAATATTTGGTGCTTAGATATGAAATTAGCGTTTTGTCGAACTGGTCATTTTGAGCTCAAATATCTGACATTTGGTTAGGAAGTCCAAATTCAAACTGATTTCAAATTTAGACTCGTGTATCGAATTGAATGATTCATTTGTTTTTGCACCATTTGATTTTTCATTTACAAAATAGTAAACTTAAAATATTGCATTATTCACTAATACGAGTTCCATCGTGACATCAGCGCTGCAGTAACAGCTTGAAGGATTAATAAGCGTATGACGAAGCTATTGTAAAAGGAAGCACGGATTTTTTTTTCAATATTTTTGTTACGAAAATTTTGACTTATGAAACAAACAATCCCCGAGAACGGCTGGAGACCCTAGTTGACGATAATGAATTCAGGATATTTTACTTAATTTATTTTAGAAAATATATATGACATTTTCTTAACGATTACCTAATTTTTACGAAGACATTTCAGGAGAGAAATTATTATTTTTATTTACCAAATGATTGAATAAATTATCTTGTATCCGACAATATTCAACGTTCATTACATCAATGTCAGACAGAAAACGTCTAGACAGAAAATTGTTTGAAGAGTTGTAATAGTAAATAATATATGATCCTTATTGATGGGACAAATTGTCGAGTTACAAGAACATGATACAATATATAATTTCCAAAGCTTCTTTATGGAAAAAAAAAAAAACAGGAATCGCAACTTTTAAATATTGGGACCTTCTAAATTTCTTGGGACTTTTCCCTTCAATGACGCAGTATAAATATAACATGTGGCGACGCGACATGTGGCAGAGAATTTTTCGAACCGTAGAATACTTTACACTGGTAACACTATCGGCTAACGGTGAGGAAAAACTTCATGAGGAAACCTGCAGCAAATAAATGTTCTAGAACAATGTGAGAAAAATAGAGAAACATTCATGTGTTTCTGTGCTTTCGTAATACACCACGGGTTGGTATGGTCACAGTTCACATAACAGACAGTTTGGAAACTCCCTATAAACGCTCGCACCGGCATACTCACACAAACATGCGCATCTACATGACCCCTAAGCGGACCTAGCGGTGCTGTCCATAGAATTCCTTTCAAAACATCTCGTAGATGCGCGTGTTTGTGTGAGGGTGCCGTTTTCGAGTTTTTGTTCGTAGTTTCCTTACTGTGTCTCATATTTATACTGTGGTATGGTGATTATGCCTTTGCGTTCTTTTATGAATAAGTGTTTGGACCAGCATTGGGATACTGCCAAAATATTTTAAATACACTCAAATATTATGTAGAGTTTTTGGTGAGATCTAAGTCTATCATTCAGTGGCTTCTATATGTTGCTAGCTTCTGGCCGCGACTTCGTCCGTATGGAATAGTTACTTTGGACTAACACTAACTTTAACTCGCGACTTTATTCACGTAGAAGATAAATATATTTTTAAATACTACGTACGTTAACACCAATTGATAAAAGAGATATCTAACACTGAAATAATTTTTCAAATCGGACCAGTAGTTCCTGCGGTTAGTGCATTCATCCAAACAAACTCTTTAGCTTTAAAACATTGAGTATGCATCCATAATTTTGTAATAGTGAGGGCATTTTACATAATGTAGTTCGGTTATTGTGCACAAGTGAAGTGGATGGAAAATAATACCACGGAGCATGAAATCTGAAATGCCCCAAGAACTCCATGGAAAGTTGTAACAAGAAAGCCACCATTTTGTTAGAACATCGAAATGATCAAAAGAGACTTATAATATTATCACCTACTGGACAATGGTAGTAAAAGTATAGAAGATTGGTTACTAAAAATGAAATGAAGAAGAAGAAATATTATGTACTATATCACTCTCATTTACAACACACTATGAAGTCACTGAAGCAGATTTATACCTACTAAATCATTTTTTATTCTTATAGTTAATTCACGGTGCCTGAGAAATCCCTACTGCATCATAAATGCAGTAGGTAATTATACGATTCGTACCTTCAAACCGACATGATATCATCCATCGTGATAACGATCACAAAATTACAGCAAATTATAATAATTTGTGCAATTGTTCTTTAATTATTTGCAAATATTCGGATAACATTTTTAATGTTCTTACTTGCAACCACATAATATAATAATATGTACAACTAGCTTTTGTTCCTGGTTTCGCTCGCATAAATGTGGATTTTATGTATCTTACGAGAACAATACTTTTTTGTTACCTATCAAGGATACTTTTTTCTTTTTTAAATAAAACTTCTTTAGGTGCGACTAGGAGGTAACTGGGCGACAATGCAACGGAAGTGCGTTACGGCAATATGGCGTCATGTTCCCGTACCATCCGGTTTTTAATTTTTTTTATTCTATCAATAAATATTTTATAAACAAATCAATCCAAATATTCGAAAAAATATGTAATGAAAAAATATTAAATTGAATAATAATAAAAATCATACAATAGAATTAATTACGTATATACGGGCGCGCAACCGTCCTGCCATCTGGTGTCATTGTAAGTAAATAATAAATGAAATCAAAGCTTCATTATCTGTGGTGCCATCTATCAGCTAATTCGGAACATAAATAACAAGTTTAACTTCAATCGCATGTGACGGTTACACGCACTCATTTTTTTGTATCATAGGAGACAAAGAACTGGTGGGTCATCTGATGTTAGGTGATCGTCGCCGTCCATAGACACTAGCAACACTGAAGGAGTTACAAGTGCGTTACCAACCTATGTCTTGGTGGGGATCACAGGGAGGTGGAGTGGAGGATTTGGAGGGAGGGGGATGGGAGATGGGTCTTCCGGCTCTCTCACTGACCGAACGAAACGCAACAATACAATCACTGTTACTTCACGTCGGTGTTTCTGTGAGAGGGTAGTACTACCCCGGGTGAGCCGACCAACTTATATCTAACTAGTAATAGCTTCAGCGAAGCTCTCCCACATAAAAACTCCATGACATTTTCTATACCCCTGACAATATGTATGCAAAATTTCCTAATTATTGGATTAGGAATTAGATGTGAAAATGTAACAAACAAACATATTAACGATCGTTTTTTAATATTAGTTAGGACTATTTAGAATTTTCATGTGAGAATAGGTATTTATCAACACAGGTAGCACAAATAATCGCTATATATCTTAATTGTGAGTAGTCCGGTGAAGCTGTAAAGACCTTGCCAGGTCAATAGCGTAGTCAGTTCGAGAAAAAAAAAAAGAAAACTTAATTGTATAAAGAGGACGATTCAGGTAACTGAACTTTTTAATTGAAACCTCCTTCTTTCAAGACGATAAAATACAATATTTTTTTATATATTCAGGACAATATGTCTCATGGTAAGCAATTGCAAAGTGAAATTCGAAAACAATTGTGATTACTATAATAGATATCGATAATCGATCGCAAGGCGTCGCTGTCATCTCGACATATCGACTTTCAGCAATTGGAAAATTGCTAACCTCAAAACGTTTTAAACTAAAAAGTTTATCGCCATGTGAGTGATGGTAGCAACTCAGTCGAGTTCAAACATCCCACCCACTGAATTACAATCAAACGGAAAGTTTATCCGACACTAAGCACTAATTACTTAAATCTGTTATTATTTTCAAAAGATTTAATGGTATGCACTACGCGAAACTCTTCTCTCGTCTGAATTATTATAAAGTAAATATAATCCGACCACAGAATAAAACGCTCAACGTCTATTAAAAATCGGACGTGAGATTTTAAAGTTTTTTCCAATAGCACACATCACGTTTCTGCAAATAACTCGCGTCTTCCAGTCAATGAAGAATCGAGAAACGTAAATAAAACCACAGATCCGAGACTTTTATTTAAATGTGTAGGATTTGAAGTGCACGGAATCTGTTCTGGATTTGAAATGTATAAAATTACATGATTTATTTACTAAATAACGCCTTTAGTGACAGTTGGAATAGAAGCCAAAAGCTACGATTTGTTTTATGGGAACTCGGGAGGTACTTTATTATGTACTAGTCTCTGTCAACGACTTCGTCCGCGTGGAATAGTTACTTTGGAAAAAGGAAGAAAAAAACGGAAGACAAGAGGAAAAAACCTTATAACCTTCCTCGATAAAGATTACTAGATTACACGATAGAGATTACACAATTATTTTTCTTATATATTAATAATATTGATAGTATGATTTGAGATTAATATTTAAAAAATGGACAGACTCAGCGATTCAGTTGATCAGTTTTTTATTACTATTTGTCGTATTGCAAACATTTGGTAATTAATTTTGTGATCCTTACTACACCCATGCGAAACCAAGGCTAGTGAGTGTCAAAAATATCGCTGGCAAGGTCGAAACTCTCTTCATTATAAAATATAAATAAATGCAAAAATACAAACTAATTTTCCGTTCAAGTATTTAGTTTCCGGACGAGTTGAGATTGATTTGTTGAACTACATGAAGAGATTTATTTAAAATATATTTTTTTAAGATTTAGAATTCCAACGTAGTGTATGACAAAGAACAGATCTTATACTAATCAATCTAACCGTTAGACTGAAACACACTTCGTTGTGTTAAATGAATACGAACATACTAAAGCTACAATACCAATAGACTAGCTGACCCGTGCCCACTTCCTTGAGCGATAAACAGTTTTATATCATTGGTTTAGTACTGAGTGCTATATATTTTGATAATAGTTCATAATTGTTGTTGATAATATGACAATGAACATGACTTAACATTTTTTTTTAAATTATAATAGCTACTTTTTGTGACTTAAATATAAAAGTAAGACACATGCTGTCTCAGGCTTTTTTGTAGGCATTATCAGGCTCTACAACTTTTCTCTAGAACTCAATCATTTATCTCTCATCGTTAAGTCAACGTTCGTAAGAAACATTTTCGTTCGACCGTTTTTCTCCGACTTACTTTGCAAATCCTACTACCACAAAAAGTATTTTCATTTATCCGATTGTATTTTTGATTAGTATCGATATAGATTAGTATAGATATACAAATATTTACAGGATAATGACGTCATAACTAATTTTCATTTTTGTCCCAATCTCTTTGGTTTAAAGAACAAAGGAATGAATTCTTAACGTATTCGATAATGCTGAACAATTGTAAGATAATTTTCACAACTACGAGTATTAAAAGGCCTCTTATTTTTTCGATTGGACTGATCCTTTGTCATTTTTTTATGTCGTACGAAACAGGCATCAATGTATATTTAAGTTTTACCCTTTATGAAATCACTGGATTCCTTCGTTAATTATTCTTCTGCATTCCAAATATCGGTAATGTGTATATATATACGTATATAAAATATACTTAAATGTATAAGAGATATCTAAAAAATAAATTATAATATTATTATGCGGCACGATAACGGAAAGTAGGTAACTACAACTGCTACACTGGTACACTGCTACAACTGGTTTCAGCATGGGTCGGCTTTTCCGGGGTAGTACCACCCTCTCACAGAAAACCACCGTGAAATAACAGCATTGTTGCGTTTCGTTCGGTCAGTGAGAGCACCGGACGCCCAACTCCCCTTTTTTCACTTTCCTCCCTTCCTCCACCCACTCCCTCTTCCCCATCAACACAGGCTGGCAACGCACTTGCGACACCTCTGGTGTTGCTGGTGTCTATGGGCTATGGTGATCACTTAACATCAGGTATCCCACCTGTTCGTTTACCTCCTGTGATATAAAATTCGTATAAATCCCGGTCACAATTCTGTCTCTTCAGATATCTTGTACGGTTGTAATGAATTTATTTGAAAAATAAATTAAAAAAAAAGTATTATGAGCAATCTTTGAAAGGGAATAAAGTTTAGCGAGAGTTTTTATTACATATTCTGGCTATAACGTAGATCGACAGAGCGCACGCAACAAACGTAGTGTATTTGCCAAAACAACGTCACAACACACGAGCGTCATAACGTAATCACGTTTTCACGACACGTGTCTCTAAACGTTTAACATTGACACTGATAAATTTTAATATCACGAAACAATCATTATTACCTGTGAAAATCTGATAAAAGTAAATTAATAAACTAAACAGAATATTTCACAATATTGGTCGCTAGGGAAAATTTATTGAACGTATTGCCTGATTGTCTTACCAATTTTTAATAAGTTCACTTATCTCAGAACGTCAAAATCATATAAAAAAGTACTTTACAACTTAAATAGCTTAAGAATTGCTAAGAAAATGAATTTGAATGTAAATATTTTCTTATACTTTTGTACCATTGCTAAATATTATCGGTGTTATTAGAAAAAAGTTAAATACGTATGAAATACTTGCTTTAAAAAGGTTTCGTACTAAATGTACCGCGCTCGCCCGAGGCAAGTTCGCGTTATCCTTTTTTCGTAAGTCTAACCTAACCTAACCAAAGCGAGACAAAAGAGTAAGATGGCGAACATTCAGCAAGCGCAGTGCATTTAAAACAAAACCTTCTTAAAGTGAGTATTCAGTACGTATTTTACTTTTGTGTAATAACACCGTATATGTTTTTTTTAATTATTCGATTCTTTTATAGCATTATTCATAAGTATTATTTTGATAAACCCTTTTCATTTATCACATTTTAATAATACCTTTAGTACACCTTACCATATTCGTAAGCAATATGTTCAGTAATCTAATTTCTAATTCATTCATTCATTCGGTCAAAAAATGTCCAATGCTGCATACACAAGACTCCCCCAAGGTAACTGCAAAGACCTGTCTCGCGCTGCTTGTATCCAGCGAATTACCACAACTTTTACCTTTTCGTTGGTCCACAGTGCAGCAGGTTTGCTCACGCTGCAACTTTTTATGCGTGATCTTCAGTCCTATCAGCCATCCGTTCTACGAGCAATATGCTCTGTCCGCTGCCACCTAAGTCTAGCACTTCCAATAATTTTATCGATGACTTGAGTCCCTTTATAGAGTCTTTCAATTTTCTATAGTTATAGATTAAACGTTTAAAAATATGAAATTAAATAATACCTATGCGAAATCGGATATAAAATTACAAATGAATTTTCCTACTTTTTAAAAAAAACTGTTGTTTTATTGCAATTGGTTAATGATTTTCTAATTTATTCTATTTTCAATCGCAAACGTACAAATATATAATCATGCAAATTGTCCATAAAGGTAAACATTGAAATACAGCTTCGCAAACCGCATCTCTATTTTTATATTACAATATATTATGAAACAAACTACGGAAAACTTTTATCCAACTGATAAGAAAATAAAAAAATATGGTAATTTATTCAAAGATAATAAAATCGTTTCCTGTTTCAACGCTCCATAAACCATAAAACATACTGCTTTGGTAAGTATATATTAACAAAAAAAAAATATTTCTTTTTAAAAGAGTACTTAAAACATAATTACAAGCATCCGATGATAGCGATTTTATCTACATTATAATATTACACTCAAAATAAATTGCTGTTTATGTATAGAGCTGATATAATAATTATTTATGTATATTAGTTATGGCTTATTCACAAAATTTAATTGAAATATCTTTCGGAATCTTTCTATCATATTCTGAATATAAATTAATTATATTAGATTTATTTAGAGAGATAAACTCTGTTGCACATTTTCACGATATTTCATAATGATTTGATATGCTCTCCAAATTTCAAGATTTATTACGATGGCACAAATACAACGAGGTTACTCGTTCCTAAAACTTTGTGGGTAACACTTTTACAACTATTGTTTTGTTCACACAACGTACGGTTCATTTTACGTATGAGAACCGTAATATTTAGATAAGAATATTGTAATACCTATCAAATATTTCCTCCATTTTACAAATGTAACCAATACCTCTCAAGAGTACGATTATTACTAAAGTTATCCGTATTCAATTGTTTTTTTTTTTTTGTGTGAACATTTAATAACATAGTAACCACATTACTCGCCTGTCTTACACAAGAAAAACGAATAATATAATAGAGTAGAAACTCGATAAGTTAAAAACCTCTACATCTTCAAAAAATAAAATAATTTCATGAAAATCCATAATTTTAAACCTAACAATGGTTGGTTAAAAATCTTCGAGAAACGGCACGATTTGGCCTTCAAGAGAGTGTGCGGCGAAAGTGCGAGTGTAACATTGATTGATAAGTTAAATACTCTATAACTTAAAGTATTTCATGTGGCCCTTAGATTTTAACTTATCGAGGTTCTACTGTACTTTGTATATTAAACAACAATAGATTTTAAACATTTCTAATACCAGCTCGTAAATTATTCATACTTCACAAAGTTAGAACTAAAGAATTCGTGCTTGAATTAAAAGTATATCTGTTAAATTATTTCACTGGCATTAACTTGAATATCTAGAAAGATTGTGTGATCCTCTTCAATATTACGTAGCCAATAATTGCAATAAGACTATAGAAGTCTACAAAAATACTAGTGGCTTACCACAATATATATGTGTATATATAGCCTATACTTTCGATATCGAATATTTTATTCTCAACAAGAGAGTACAGAGCTTTGTTTTGGAATTACGTTTCTACATAAAAAACCAGTAAACGAATCTTCTAGAAACTATATCGAAAATAATTCAAGAACACTCACAATATGATCACATATTACAAACCAATGAATTTTTTTAGAACACATTGTTTTCGGCTTGACGAAATTTTACTACTATTTTGTTTATGACTTCATTGCATCTGACTATGTTTTACGAGCCATTAAGACCGCGTCGTAAAAGTAAAACGATGTGTATGTGTAGTTTTTAACGATTTAGAAAGATTTTCACAAATCATTAGATAATACAGACTACATTCGTGGCCTTAAACCGTTAATCAGGATTATTGAGCCAACGTAAAACGGAATAAAAATATAGAACAACATTATTTTATGCTATTGTCTATTCTGTCTGTCTGTCTGTCCCTATAAGTTTTACCCTCTGACCATAGCTTAACCTAATGTTAAATGATTATGTTGTTCTGAATGGAACCTCTAAACCTAAAGAACATTGGCGTTAAATTGGTTTTTGGCCACAGATTTTTAACGTAAAAGTGGTAACTGACCAGGCTGACATTAATAAAATCACTATGACCATGATACTGAAAGGAGTCGTGACCTTCAATTTGATGATCACATCAAATAAGATTAACATACTTCTAACCTTTAAATGACATTTTCAAAATACTGTAAAGGTTAGGCGAAGAAATGTTCAACACAAAGTCATTATTCTTTCTCGTAACTGTGATAAATCTAAGAAAATTACTATATAAATATGATGATACAATATATCCAAAGATATACATATCTATAATGTATAGTTTTTTCAATGAAAGTGCCAAGCGCTTTGTCAAAGTGCCGAGAATACTAAAGACACCGTACTCTAGTTGAACCCTCAAGGTTAGACGAAGATCATAGTGCCAACAATTGGTTGGTAGTAATTACCAATATTGCATATGTATTTATGTATCTAGACTTTCTGCAACACCTCCGCTATCAAGTCATTTTAGGTAACGTGTAATTAGATCCCTGCATTATGTGATTGAACAAACTATTCGCGTTAGTTGATACCAGTCATTGATGAAACTTCAAGCATTAACAGTTCCATACAATAAAAAAAAAAAATTATATATCCCTTATCGCTTGTGGTAAACATACGATAACTCGTTGAATATTTAATGATTTGATAATAGTCATTAATTTTATCGACGCGACTCAGAACTGCAGTTGCACGTGTTAAATTTAATCACTATTCTTTTTTTATTTACGACAGTATTAAAACCATTCGATTTAAAAATAATATTAATCAAAATAATTTAAATATAAAAAAAATAATGACGGGGAAGTGTGCGACATCTTTGTTAATAGTACAAAATAAAATAGATAACTTTTTTAAATTTTTGGAACGCGTTCTGTAACTACCAATCAGAATTGAGGCTTTTTTCATTTTATCGTCAACTTAGAGAAGGAGGTTATAGAATATCTAGTACTGCGCAACAACCCTAAAAGGCTATCAATTAGCATACAAACGCGAAGGAAGTATTAGTGACGCCAAATTGTGTGTCCGCTACAGTGTGTCGGGTACAGAAAGTAGTAATATTTTAATCCTCACACAATAAATATTATGAATAAATTGATCTGCTTCTTCTCGAATACAATAATGAAGGCCACTAAACACTGAGACATAAAAATTATCATTATCGCCCGCTTCAATGATTTTTTAAGTGAAAATCCTAATGGGTTTGTCGCTGTTTAGTGTAATTTAGTAGTATGCAGTAGTTGGTATAATTTAGCACATAGATATAGTAGATGAACACCTTTTAATAACTGTATAATAGATTATATTAGAATCCGAGTAGTTTTAGTATTTTCACTTAGGCATACAGGTGGCTAGTATCAGAATCGCACTGTCTCGTCGTAACAATAAATGAGTTAAACAGTACTTTAATTTACTATTAATTGTAATCAGCAATAAAATTATGATGTAGACAAATTGATGATACAAGGCAATCATTGACCAAACGCGAGCACTGAAAGGTTAATAACAATGATCAACATTGACAATCATTTAATTTGTATTTAAAAAATATAGAGGCTATTAATCGAAACAAATTATCCTCTCAAGTTGAAACAAATTATACATTAATGCAAACTTTCATAGTGTTCGGTTGGGTAGATTCGGAGTTCATTGTGGACAAACATTTTATACTGGATTTTTATACTATTTATATTAAGATGTGTTTTTTTTGTTAACAGGACGACTTCCCCTCCCGGAGAGCCTTTGGTGCGGGCTCCAGTAGGCAAGCCAAGATGTCCTCCTGCCATATCCAGACTGCGCTTAGAGAAAGTAGAAGGTGGTTTAGCTGTGGCTGGTATCGTTGTCGCTGCTAACTGTCAGATAATTCTTCCTATATTCGGATTCCTGTTTATGCTAGTCGGCTGCGTGCTTACAGGTAATTCATACTTAAATATTATCCTTTTTGTCATTATTATTATTATAATTGTTCTGTCCTGATAACAACACATGAAAATGAAATAAAAACCAAAATAACGAATGCCGTACATATTGAAAAAAATATCCGATTAAGCTTTTGAGCACATTTGTATAAAAGCTTGTGTTTAAAAATATCTTTTAAAATATTTATGTAGTTTATTTTCTACAAATTTTAAATAATTTTAATTCAAGTAAGCATAGCTTGTATTATCGTATCGTTGATATCTGCCGCCGCGAATTCTGTCCATGGCTAAATATTTAACTAATATGCTCACAATATTAGTAATACTGTTGGGTAACTACTTCAGTGATTTATTACGATTAAATTACAATGTGACAATTTTTACTGGGTCCCCATATAATGAATTTGCCACGAGCCTTAGATGGTATAGTTACGCCACTGTACGCTAATCACGTAAAAGTCAGACATGTCCAAAGTTCGTACCTGCTAACAATCGGCGTAATCGAAAGCTTACTATCACTGATCCACAAGCTCTGTCAACCATGCGAATTGCGAAATATCACCAAATCTTACATTACGTCCAGTACAACCCGGTCAGCCACTTCGGGCGCTAGAGACAAAAATGTTTCGCCAGTTATTATGTCCGTAACCCATGATTTAATCGATTTATTCAAAATTAATTACTCTGTTTTCTATTAAATAGCTATTTTATATACATTCACGTTTAGATATGTTTTCATGCAACAAAAAAATTAAGTTATAAGAGAATTTAATGACACTTAAATGATAATGTCCTTGCTCTTACTTGACAATAGGTCTTTACCTATGAAATTGCCGTTTTGCATACTGGCCATTTCAAATCAAAATAATTTTTGTTTGGCTAAGAATTCTAATTTCAAATTAATTTTATTTTAAAAACATGGAATTCTTTTTGCAAAAGTAGTCATTTGTTTATTGATTAGTGTTACATTCTTATCGCATTTCAATCCTTTTTGTCATCATGGATACGTGAAAAATTCGAGTAATTATGGAATATGAGTACCATCGTGGCAGCAACGCGGCACAAGCGGCACGCAACATCAACGACGTTTACGGAGCTAACACTACAAACCAACGCACCACCTGTTATTGGTTTGTTCGCTTCCGTTCTGGGATTTTAGACCTGAAAAATGAACCTCGCGGTCTTCCGAAGACTTTGGTCGACAATGACGAATTAAAGGCAATTGTGGAAGCTGGTGATACACAATCTACGGCTGAATTAGCAGCAGCTTCCGACGTTAGCGTCAAAAAAAATTTGGTCCATTTGCATCAAATTGGCAAGGTAAAAAAGCTTGACAAATGGGTGCCCCACGAACTCAATGATCGCCAGCGCGAAGTACGCGTCAAGACGTGACTTGCACTGCTCACCAACATACAAATGAAGGAATTTTGAACCGCAATGTTACCTGCGATGAAAAATGGATTCTGTTTGATGACCACAAGCGCTCAGCAAGTTAGTTGGATCCTGGTTCAGCACCTAAACAATGTCCTAAACGAAAACTTACCCTAGAAGAGTGATGTCAGTATTTGGTGGTGTAGCGCCGGTGTGATTCATCACAGCTTCTTACCAAACGGGGTGAGCATTACTGCAGATGTGTACTGTGAAGAACTGAACACAATGATGGAGAAGCTGGCACATCTCCTACCAGCATTGGTCAATCGCTCGTCTCCGCTGCTTCTGCACGACAACACGCGACCTCATACTGCAAAGCAAACGGTCTCCAAGTTGCAAGAACTGGGGTTGGAAGTTCTTCATCATCCGCCCTACTCACCAGACCTTGCGTCTACAGACTACTACTTTTTTCAGAATTTGGATAACTCCTTGGTGGGAAAAAAAATTAAATACGCGAGAGGCAGTACAAAATGCCTTTGAAGACTTTGTTGCCTCCTGTCCAGCTGATTTCTTTAAGAAGGGCATCAATAAACTGCAATTGCGTTGGCAAAGATGCATTGATTGCATGGGTGGCTACTTCAATTAATACAAATAAAAAATACATGAAAAATTAGGTTTAAGTATTTTCATAGAAGACGGCAATTTCATAAGTAAACACCTAATATAAATAATTTCGCCTTTGGATTGCAGGCTGAATAATAGGATATTACGGGCGTTATAAATTCACTCGTGACTCTGGAATATTTAAAATAAAACACCGAGAATACCTCAAAAAATAAGCGAAAATATATACCGAAGTTAGTCAAATTTAATTGTATTATTTCGAAGTAGAATTAATAAGAAGTCTTCGATTGTGTTTAATAACTTGACCATATTTTAGAATTTAAGGTTGTAATCGGTAATATGTATTAATGTAATGTAATATATTTCAGCGGCATCGTATCGCGGTTGTGGCGAGAACGAAGAGCCGGATCATTACGCAGCTCGGATCGCGTTCACCGGGAACTCGAGGGTTCTTGGTCCGGTTTGCATCGTTGCCGGCGCCATCATGACTATAGCTGGTAGGCAATGCTTATAAAATAACAAATATTTACGTTGCTTATCCTTAATGCTATTGATATTATAAAATAAAAAATACTGTATTCAATTTAAGGCCTAAAAAGGCGCTTGTGAACTTCAAAGCTAACAACCCAGTCATCAAGAAGAACCGCCAAGGAACTCGATCTGGTTTTCATGATACATATTTTTGCAGAATAGATAGTTACATTTATTTTAGTGGATGCACAGAGTGGGGCGTCATTTCCAGACGTCACCATCAATCACATATTGATCCAGCACATAATAGCGATATATTATTATAAACAAGAAAGTTTAAATAGATGGATCTTGATTACTCTTTCGAGCGGAAACTACCAAACAATTTTAAATTAATAAAAGATGTCATTTATTGCCGGAACCAGCAATTCAATTAAATTATATATACAGAACACAGAATATAGATGTATAAAAAAATGTCGACGAACTGGTAAACCATTCAGTAAATATGTTGCAGTATATTGACTTTGATTTAAGGACATTCAATAGGTCATATTCATGTAAGAAAAAAATACTTGTAAGAATAAAAACTTAATTATTTTATTAAAACTGCTTATGAAAGTTTAATGTAATGAAATTTTAAATTTTTTTCGATTTGGTTTGACATCATTTATAACAAAAAAAAACAAACAACAAAATCGCGGGTAGCCACTGGTAATGTAGGAGTATGTTACACACAGTCCATTCGCTCTAAACTAAACGAAACTAGTGTTGAAAGAGCTGATAAGCTTAGTTATTAGAAATCCAAACATACCTAGTTAATATAAAAACTATTAATAACAGATTATGAAATAAATAATCAAATACATTCACCACGTTTAGGTAGCGGCAACTAAATTCAATTATATTAATGGCGTTTGCATTCTAAATATTGGTGTCCATTTACGTAGAATCGCTAATATCGTTCATTGTTATAGGTATCGTACTATGCATGCTGATGCGGGCCGCGCAACGTCGTCAGCGTCGGCTGGCATTCCATTGTCCCATTCACGGAGACTTCTACCCATTGAGCCCACAGAATACTAGAAAATATTCACGTAAGTATTTTAATTTTAGATATCTTCCCAATCCTATAATAGCGGCACTCTATAATGGACATTTTGACATATTACAAAAAAGACACGTCAAAATGGCCATCATAGTCTGCCGCTATTCTTCTATAATTATATTTAAAAAATAAATAATATTAATCTAGTTCGGAAAAATGTTATCATCATTTGTTTATTTACATATAAATTCAATAGCTTACATGTGTTCTCAAAATATAACTTATAATATGTAATAATTACAGCCAAAACAATATTATAAAACGACTATCTTTTTTTAATTTATTCATTTGTTTGTTATGTCTTCACACCTTAACTACCTAAACGAGCCTTACAACATTTATAATTCGATTCAGAGGTACAGAAAAGTATATAGATAAAATACATTTTATTTAAAAATATTTTGCTATTCCGGAGGTTTAGTTCATAGTTGAAATATGTATATATTAAGGCGAGAGAAACCGCGGGTAAAAGATAGTTAGCTATAGATATAAACAAAGAAAGTGTATTCTATTGACTGGGCTAATCTTCAAAACGGCTAAACTAATTCTGTCGACATACTTATAAACCGATTGGGGACTTCTTAGAATGTTGAATAGGCAGTATCATTATGATTTACCATAGGACTTAAGCAGTAGTGATAAAATTTAACAAGAGAACTTTAATATTATAAAAAGTGGATGTCATCCCACAATTAATCTAGATGACCTACTTGATCTCCATGTAAAAGCAAAACTATTTTCACGACAACAAAGTCGCGAGCTATATTATGAAGTTTATTTTTCTTCTATTAATAAAATATATAATTATAAACTGTATTTTAATTGTTAATGCAGAAATCTATAAATTCAGTCCTTCAACTTAGTGTTATTTTCTAATGCTCCGCCAATCTTTATTCATATAACTCATAGGCTTCCATTTTGGCCATCGCCTAGTTTGGGACCTTATTTAAGGCTGGTGTCTTTGTTTTTTGGTGTAGGAATATTTGTATGTTGTTGGGACTAGCGCATAAATGGAGCTGCGGGAACACATAGGTTTTTGACAGAATATTTTCCATATAAGAACGGTATATATCATAAAGAAACCTTCACGCATGCAAATTAATGAAATATATAATTAACTTTGATATTACATTATTTTTATAACGTTTAAAATTCGTTTACAGGTAGCCCGTCCGGGTTATGGCGTTGGCTGCGTAGTTGGCTCGGTATGGTAGAAGACGGCGAGACGCCACGCTGCCCTCGCTCCGTTGAACCGGCTTCACCAGCTCGAGCAGATGCACCGTGTCCTCCTCCTTTACCATTCCTTGTGCCATCGGATTCTGTTGTGTAAGTTATTCTACAACATTTTTATTCCGAAATACTAGAATTTATATACAGCTAATCTACCGAAGTATCTTTATTTCGCAAAAGCAAAGCGAACAAGTATGGACAAATAATAACTTTTTTTTTTTAACTTTTTTAATTTAGGGACTTAAGTCCATAAAGAATATGCCAGTCCCATCGTACCCTAATATTACCTATTCACAAAATAGAATTAGACACAAACTTCCACTTCAAAGTAGCACATACGATTTGTATATTACTTGTAATGTAAACTAATAATTCACAAAGTTGTCTACATTCTTGTAATAAATATTATTTACACAAAGACAATACTATCGTTCCTTTCCTACGTTTTGATTATGACTAGTACAAAATCGGAGTGTAACATTTGTGAACGCTTCGCTTTTGCAAATCATGTAATTTTAAGACATCGCTTGAAAAAAGATGCTTATTGATAAATTCTCAACTCAAGGATAGTAGTTGCCCAGGCAGGCTTTATTGAATAAATAAAAGATGTATATCTTATATAATATTTGTTATAGTGGTATGGCATCAGTGCTTGGGGCACCTCTGAGCCCTGAACAAACCTTCGGTTCCATCAAATCGCTTGCGATATCGCGAGAAGTAGCCAGTTTCCCATTATCACGTTCACCGACTCCGCCACCTTTGAGGTAAATATAACTTATTTTTATTATATCATATTACTAGATTTGAAGGAATACTTAATAACATTTATAACGGTCTCCTAGATAGTAATCATTCATACCGACGGCGAGGCGTCCTAAAATAGCTGTAACAATTAAATATTCAACTATAACTAAAGATGGATATATATCTATTTAGCCATACGATTGAATAAAACAAATAGCAGATTCCTGTTAGCTTTGTTGATCGTTAAAAATGGTATGAGATCAATCGAATTCAAAAAAATAATAGTCTAGAACCATCCAAAAGAACCCGACATTTAATGTTTTTTTTTTTAACTTTATTATTGGCAATCAATCTTTCAGATTATTACTGGCATTGTCGAGTAATCAATAATATTACAAGCGTCGTATGATCATTATAATATCAAGCGTCGTGTCAATCAATATTCTAACAAGATGGTGGGTCTCTTGTTAGAACCCTCCAGGGAGTTTTTGTGGCACCTCAGAATTTCATGCTCCGTGGTATTATTTTCTATTCACTTCACTTATGCACAATAAACTAACCATATTACATAAAAAACCACCAACTTTACACAATATAGAGTCAAGTAACACAAGATTATGAATAAAATATAAAATCCACTACATGACAGACTGAAATCCCGCCAAAAACATTTAAGGTTTTAGGCCTACGCCAATTCGTTAAATACCTATGACGTAATCGAGTCTCAAAGAATTGTATTTTCATTAAGTATATGTTATGTTATACTAGTTTGCCCTTGCGACTTTGCTCACATTTATGTAGATTTTGAAAATAAAATACAACACATGTTACTCGGTAATAATATAGTTTTCTATATACCAGGAGTTAGGTTAGTCGCTTACAATATTCTAAGAGATGGTAGTTCATGGTCATATTTAACATATAAAATAATAATATTAAAACCAATAAACAACAAAGAGAAACTAAATTAAAGTATATTCTAAGACTTCCAAAAGTATAGATAAAAATGTAATAAACCTAGTTGTAATGAAGGGTGCTGAAAGATGCAAGGGGCGACCCGGAATTATCCTCGATGATAAAACAGATATTGAACACTTTTGTTTTTTTCGCACCGTTCCCACGTTCTTTTCCACTTCATGGTCTTTGACACTATGCTTTAACATAGATGCGTAGAGAATTGAGTATAGTTTTCGTATTTTTCTAGATAATTAGGTCAAATATTAAGCACCTATTTTTTATTGATTTAGAAAGAGAATTGACTGCAAAGCATCCTCCAAAAATATTGGTACTGTCTAAATCGTCAGCCTGTTTAAGTTAATTAAGATTTAAAATTGGTAAAAGAAAGTTATTTATTCATTACGAACAAAAAGTCAAATCTTTTTCTCTATATAATAGTAATATCGACAAAGTTGAATATTATAGTAGACTAGCAATACCTTGGCAATTCTCTTGCCTTATGTTTATGTAAATGACAACCTACGTTATTTACATATCGACATAGATTCTAATTAATCAATAAATTTATCTTCCTCTTTCACAGTTGTCCACCATTCAAAGAAGACATGAAGTGGCTTGAAGACAACATACCGAATTCTGTTATAATACGGCCCGATTTCGACTGCGGGTCACCGACATGCAATTACAGAGTTGTTGAATGCAAACTCACAACCACAGACGAAATAGGCCGCAGTGCTTCATTACATTCTAGTTTAGATAAGAACAGTGATAGCAAACAGGTACGACCTACCACAGTATCTGTAACGATACCCGATGAAGGGAAAGGTTAAAGAATTCCAATAATCAAATAGTACATAGATCTATAGTTATTAATATGAACTGTCGAATAAAATATGCTCGACAGTTTTTATGAAAAAAATAATGTAAATAATTCACAATAATTAAATTCATTTTATTGCAATTTAAATAAAGCTCATTATATTTTGAATTCTGCTCAATTTTACAACACGTCTTCCACAAAATGCTCGTTTTTGATATACACTCAACACGAATTGAACTTCAAAAATCACATATTGCTATATAGATATTATAATAACCGTTTCTGCATTTACTTGCGCAATTAATTCTATAATTCACACTCAGTTTATTGTAAAATATTACACATTTGTTAGAAGTACAGCGCGCCAAATTTTGTATGAGGATAGTGGAATTTAGGATAGAGTTGTTCATGAGCGAATATTTTGAAACCTTACAGTTGTCGTACGAAGTTTTGATTTGTTTATATTATTAAGTTTATTAATCAACTCGGTTTGAGCAATTTTATAATAAAGATTATGAAGTTTTATTCGTCAATTTATTTACGTTTTAAAAATGAACTGAGCATTGCATTTCTTTAATTATGTTAGTATGGTGTTTAAATTGTGACGAATATGCACTTTTTATGTATATTATGCTAGTCGTAGTTGGTTTTCACCGTTATTCCTTTGAAATAGTACCATTCGAAGATTTTCGTTGAATAAATCCAAATCTAAGAACGGTTAACCAACCGTATCTTATAACATAGATAATTGTCCCATTAATTTACATATAACTAGTGTAAGACATTATATGAAATTTGTATGAGTAGGTCCTTAATTATGTATCTACTTTAGAGTTAGATCCGAGATTGTGATATTTTGTTCGTTCATTTATGCTACTTTCAAGGTACATTTGAATGGAATAAGCAGGACTGTGAAGAGTGTTTTTCTGGCATTTTGTTTTTAATAATGACTGTTATAGTAATAGATTTACCATAAACTAAAGAGTAATTTAATAATTTAAAAAATTGCTATGTTAAAATATACATTTTCTATATTCTAACTTGGATGATAAAATGTAATACAAATTAAAGTAAATTTTATATTTTTTGAATATACATTATCGAAAACTAAAACAGGCGAGGTAAATTAATAAATCCTTTTCAATAATTACATAAATTTTTAAGAATCAGTAGCTGTTATATTGGTGAATGAGCCAAAAGAAGATGCCAAAATACATCGCGTCCATGAGTGTTTATACATAATTGTTTTTTTTTTATTCGAATAAATACTAATAATATGCTCAGAAAAGACAATTTAGAAAGCATATAATGTGTATAATATTGTGTAGGTAAACGTTGTAGTTTGTATGTTGTTTAGGTATAAATGTTGGTAGGTCGTACTTTACGAGTTGTAAGTTATGTGATGGAGGCATTTATTGGCCATGTTGTTCGAAGTTGTAAGGAACTTTTTTTTATAATTCGTAGTTAAGTGCCACGCCTAAATTGTCTACTATAATGTATGTTTACATAATTAAATAAAACTTATTTAATATTGTTATAAGTGTAAAAGTGGTATGAAAAATACATGTATAATTGAATTTCACAGATGTTTTTCATTTGCTTCCTCTTGAGACCCCTAATACGTCACCCACAGTTTTATCTTTTAAAGCCCTCTCCTCTCCTTTATCACGCTATGTCACATTTTCTGTTATCTCTCCATCAACATCGTGTTATGAACAATGACGTTTACGTTTGTAGAAAAAACGACACTAACAATAGAAAAAGGTATTTAATACATTGAAAGTTTTAATACAAAGAAATACAAACAACAAATACAAAGAAACAAAATGTTGACTAAAGCTAACTTCAGGATGTCGGTTTATCGTGACGGTGTGCGCGTGCATTGTATAAAATTACTCTCATCATTTTTCGCTAACGCGCCAAAAGAAGTATTACTTCAAAGATCGAGAGAAAAATTTACAAATTATTTGATGAAAGAAAACATCAAGGAGATCATCTTCATAATGACGACTTGAATAAGATGAAAATTCATTACAATATATTTGTCTGCGCTGCGTGGATTACACAGCAGCTTAGGTGGTCGACATGCCACTAGAGCTGCGCTGAGTGGTGTGGATTCGAATCCCACATGGCACAATAATACGTCTAAACCACGAGTATTTATTTTTAGGTTGAGTGTATTCTGTGACCAATATTTGTACATTTTCAAAGTGACATAAGACTAAAGCTGTAATTAAAAAATAAATTATCCTAAATAATTTTATCTATACTTAATATTATAAAGGTTGTCAGATTGTATAGGGTAATCTCAGAAACTACTGGCCAGAAATGAAAAATTCTTTCAGTGTTAGGGAGCTCATTTATCGATAAAGGCTATAATACCATCACGCGAAGATCAATAGGAACGGAGCACCTATGAAGAATGTTTCAAAATCGTTTTTTTTTTCCTTTTGAGAGCTTCCGCTGCGTGTTAGTTAACCAAAAGTAACTATTCCGCGCGAACAAAGTCACGGGCAGAAATAATTATAATAGCTTTTTTTTCGAACTGACTACGCTATTGGTCTTTCAAGGCCTTTACAGCTACACCGGACTAATTATAATAGCTTTGTTAATCCATACACCACAATAAATAATATGTAAATTCTGTACGTAAGCCCAGTTGAATTTCTAATCATTATCATCAATAAATAAATAGATAGTATAAAACAAACACTGCTTATCTATACTTGCGTGTGTATGTATGCGCTTATTTCTTTTAATACCTATGCAAAGAATTTTAAAAAAGCTTTTACTATTATAATGATAATATCATTTGGAAGGTTTGTATATACATATAATACGTGTTATTATATAGAAGATAATTATAAAAAGTTGATGGTGGTTAAGCGATAGTTCATCTGGCTAATATAGTCCATTTAAATGTATTAGCTACTCGAACTAATCGATATCCATATAGGAATCATCGATGTTGAATAAACATTGTTGTTATGATTTTGATAACATCGACTTATCGATGTTATGGGAATAAAATATCGGAATGTCAATAGATTATTTGGGGTCATCTAACGTTGGATGTACTAGCTAGGGACTAGATAACCATCAAGTTTAATAATTTCACATTTGATGATAGTCATCAACGTAATTGAAATAAGCCGTACAAATAGTTATTTCTTTACATTTCCTAAGGGGAAAATGGAAAAGTGGGAGCTTCAGAAAAGTTTTTCTTTATAGTTGGTGAAACCTGTTCCAGCAACGGAACGAAAAAAATGGAAAACACGTGACCAAGTTAATTTTTTTACAGAGTGTGCCCAAAAAATGTTTGGAATGTTATTTTTTTTCTATTTTACGTTCAATAATAACAAACGTTTAATAGATAGAATAGACAGTTTGATTTGACTTCAAAACATCGATGTTTCACAATCGATATTTATTGTACATCGATACTTTTAGATTGATGTTAATATCGAAGTTTTCCTAATTTCGATCATCCCTATATCCACACATCCACCAATGTTACCAAAGCGTAAAATTCTAGATTTTACGTGCAAATTGAAAATTGACACTTAAACCATGCGTTTTCTTTTATGCTGATATTATATGTACAAGCTTCTTAACTTTGTGCGCTGTGGTAAATATATAATTTCAACGACGAATTTAATTTTTTAGTAGTTATGCGTCGGTTTTGCATGTTAATCGGTTTTTAATCTTTGTTCCTATATTCATACTATTGGCTTAATGGATTTTGAAAACGACTCACATAAAATAATTTTATTAGAACAATAATGATAAAATTTAAACTATGGAGTTCATACAAAACATTTTGATATTACTAACGTTTTATAAAATAAATGTTATATCTTGTTATTGTGCAAATAAACAGATTGCTTTGTGGAAACATTGGCGGTCGCCATCTTGGATAAAAATTGATGATGAGAAATGTCTTTCCAAATAATAAGTGAATGAAAATATATGATTTTATAATGATTACAAGTGTCCATAAATAATTTGCGATTTTATAACGTTCATTTTTGTGATTTTCACGTGTAATTGTGACATATTAATTTATAAAAAGAATCGCAATAAAACAAATCAGCTGTTATCCGTCAATCGATGTCAACAAAATTACGTAATTTTGTTTAGAAAAACAGTGCAGCTTTAGTTTTTATTGTCATTTTTGAAATTACCAAACATGCAGTTTCAATTAAATATTTTTGTAGACAAATTATTAAAGTGATTATTTTATTATAAGACTAGCAGTATCTAGCGATGTGGTTTTTTGTATAATGTAGCCGAATATAACAGTTTTAAATTATGGATCATAACAATATTATCGAATGCGGTGGATTTTATTTCATCCATAATTTTGATTCGGGAAATCTCGGACATGTTGAGAGGGTACCGACCGAACTTATAGGTAAGCGTAAATTTAGTATTTTAATAGAAATTCAAAGTCCAGTAAATAAATGTACTATTTGTCAAGTGCCAACGTTATTGCGATTTCATGGCCTATAATTTATGCCAAAGTATGACGATACTTCGATAAATAATTACATATTATTATTTTTCTGTTTCATGTCCTTTTACACAAAGATTCATTTATAAAACTACAGTACAGATTATTACTTTCAAATATCGGAAATTGTTGAATCCATTTTGAAAAATAAACCTAAAATTTAAATAACGTCTGCAAACTTTGATCATATGTAAGATCTTAATACTAAAAATTGTGTTTTTGTATGTTTAATATGTGGTAACTATTGAAATTTAAATTCGATTAGTTATCTGGGTAAATTATGGTACTTTATACATATATACTTTATTATATTAATTATCTCATATTTATTTTAGCTCCAAGTGTAAACCCCAAAACAAATACTACAGAAACGCCTGATTATGAATTTAACTTATGGACAAGACCGGACTGTGCTGGTACAGAGTTTGAAAATGGTAATCGTACATGGTTTTACTTTGGAGTACAAGCCAGTGAAGCCGGAGTTTTGGTAAATATAGTAATTATTTATTAATCATAGTGTTTATTTATAATCTATTATATCTAGGAATCTTAATTATTAAAAACTAAATGTAGCAATGGTTACTTAATCTGAAAGTTCTTTTGAATTTTTTTTATAAGTATTAGTGTGTTAGAACACTCTAGTCTGGTGTTAAGTGACAATCTCTCCCAAGATAGTAATCTGCTAGACCTAGAAATAACTGACCCTGCACCGGCTGGAATAAACTTACAGTTGCTTAATGGGAGGTGGTCCATTTAACAGAGATTTAGCTATCTACACTAGGAAATGAGCACTACTACATTATTAAATTCTTACCAACATGAGTATAATTTTATCACAAATTCCTTCGCTGAAAACAACCTTATTTTTGCACTTGAAACTAACATAGTTTGACAAGTTCTGAACACAAACTAATCATATTTATTCACAATGCACATGGCGATGGCTAGTTATAAATATATTAATTATATAAAGAAGCATAACATTATTGGCACAGACTATAGGAAAAAAATCCTTAATAGGTCTCAAATACAAGAATATGGAATAATTCAAATTATAAAAGTTATAAAAAGAGGGTGTTGCCTCTCTTGTTTCGACATGTTTCACAAATATTTGAAAGACTATACGTTACTAAATATTGCATCTTATTTAATTGAAATTTATACCTCATTCTGGGTCAAGCACAAATTTAAAATTGTCACTTAGAACCCAATGTCATGATTGTCAAAGTTTATATGTTTGTTTTTTTTATTCAGCCTGAGTCCCACTGATGGGTAAAGCACTCTTAATTACTACACCATCCCTAACATATTGACCCTAATTATATTTCCCTACATACAATATTACAATTTATTCTAGACTGTCAAGCAATAATGTTACCAATTTAACTTAGTAAATGTAAGTATTCAAGTTGAGAAACTTTTGCTGAGTTGCATCTACCATGTATGTGGTACAAAATCAAATTAATTCTCTATGAGTGTATCACATTTCAATTTCAAACAGTTTCCTTGTGGATCAGAATTTCAACATCCATTGGAAGATTAATTACTGATGTTTTGGTTATAGCCATTTCTTATTGTTCTGTTTTTATAATAAGGCAAAATGCCACCACTATTGTTTAAAATTTTAAGAAATAATAAAACCAATTTAAAATACATATTCAAAAAAATTCAACGAAATATCTTTGGCCATGATGATATACCAAGTTTTGGATTATCATAAACCTACTAATATCTCAATCACTATACATCGCCTAATTGATTTTAAGGAGTTCTTTGGTGTATCTTCAAAATCCAAGATCCAATGCTAATGAATTTACATGAGACCCATTTTCAAAATATGCCTTTTCTAAACAAAATTATATTTTTTTCAAATCGGTTTATACAAGACAAAGTTCTAAGGAGGTTGATACACATTACAAAAAAATTGAGAACATCATCCTTTTGAAGTTGGTTAAAACACTTCAATTTGAATATTCAGTTTGCACTCTTAGCTAATCTCTATTTATTTTGCAGCTGGAATTCTCTTCTGTCTATCTTTAATATTATATCCCAGTTAAACATGCAACCAACAAAGTAACCTACACTATAACTATATCTGCATGGTCGTAAGGTTTTTGCCAAGTTCTCTTGACTATCTACCATTCTCAAGTTGGAAATCTGTCACCTGTTGATGTTATTCGGCAGCTGTACTTGGGAGCCAGCCCCATCTTAGTTTTGTTTGTTCACTATCTTAGACCACATTGTTATTTAATATCAGATGATATTATGGTCAAACGCTTAGAAAGCTTTAATTTAAAACCTTTGAAGTATAGAAAAATCACATGCTTAACTCCCAGCCGGTTTATTTTCACATCGATTTTTCTGATAACGATAACCGTGAATACATTCGTAATTCGCGTGAAAGGTACTTTGAAAGGCTGACGTCAATATAATGAGTAATAGAATACTTCATACACAGACATATGAAATACAGATTTTCCTTATTATTTTTCAGTTTTATTACATGCCCTAGTTAAAAGAAAGCTTCAATGTGTCCTTAATCCAACTCCTTACTTAATACTATAAATACATATGTGAGTTTGTTGATCTGTTTGTTATGATTTCACGTCCCTATTGGTTGATCATAAAGACAATTTGCATACGTTTTTTTTTTCTAACTGACTACGCTATTAACCTTGCAGGGTCTTAACAGCTTCACAGGCACTTAAGGCACTCAGCAGATTTTATTTGCAAACTCATTATCAAGAGTACATAAGGCTACCCTTTAACCCAACCCCAACCCCTTTTCAAGAGTACATAAGGGTACCTTTTACCCAGTAAAGGAGTACTGCACGCGCCATTTTTCTATCCCTTGTGGAAAAAGTTCCTGGGTTGTGTTATAAGAAACTACAAGCTTTGCATACGTGATTTGGATTAGAGTCACACGTGCATTCCCTTTGTATTCATTTTCATATACAAGCACGATGTTTCCCGCATGGATATCCTTTCACGCAGTAAACAATATGTATTTAAAACCATCTAATGCTGGATTATTAATTAAGGTAAAAAGGAATGATTCAAAGCTCAAAGTGAAATGGCTTAAACTCGCAACAAATGTTAAATAGCGCACTACAATGCAAGATACTTAATCTTTTCATTAGTAGAATACTATTTTTTATTGTCACCAGGTGCGATTGAACCTTATTAACTTAAACAAACAAGGGAAAATGTACAACCAAGGCATGGCGCCCGTCACACGGACGTTACCCGGCAAGCCGCAATGGGAGCGCATCAGAGATAGACCTGTACACTCGGTAATTATTTATATTTAAATACGACGATTTGAAGTTAACAAAAAGAGATAAAGTATAATTAAGTTTTAAAAAGAATTTTCAAGCGCATTCGTAACGCCGCACACTGGGCTGAAAATCGGCTTTCATAGACTTAGGGACTTTTATTTTTAAGTGTTGTTTTTTTTTTTGCTTGGCATGGCTTCAGTAGACTATTATTATACTCTTATATTCACTTGAGTAAATTTGGCTTAAAAACTGACAAGTTATATTTTATTTACGAAAATTTTGTATGAAGCTGACATGAAAAACCAGGATATCTCTAGAAGCGCAAAGAAAACCATAATATCCTTTCATACGGTATAATGTATGTCAAAAAATCAGAAATAATTAGTACTATAACCGTATGAAAGGATATTATAGTTTTCTTTGCGCTTCCAGAGATATCCATCCTGTTTTTTCATATCAGCTTCATACAAAATTTCCCGTAAATAAAATATAACTTGTCAGTTTTTAAGCCAAATGAACTCAAGTGAATAATATGAGTATAATAATAGTCTACTGAAGCTATTACAAGAAAAAAAAACAACACTTAAAAATAAAAGTCTCTAAGTCTATGAAAGCCGATTTTCAGCCCAGTGTGCGCCACGCTGCTGGCTAAATTCAATAGATACATCAAAATAATTGAGCATGAAATTATCCTATCCTATCGGCAACGCTCATCGCTCGGTTTTAAATAGTGTATATTGTTTAAACGAATAGCGAACGGTGAAATTTTATTTCAAAATAATAAATTTAAATGTTTCATGCATGTGATTAAGGAAAAAAGAATTCTTTATTGTTTCTTTCGGTTTGTTTTTTGTTAGACCAAGAAGGCATTAAAATTCCCGTTTGTAAACTTAAAAGTTCGTAAATATCATTATTATAAATAAAATAATATTTAGCTTTGAATATTGTATAAAAGTAAAAATATTAAACAATAAATCCTGAAACTTTCATTAAGATGTCTCGGAAGATTAGGCTGAGATATTTTTTTATTCAAAAGTCCTTCAAATTTTCACTCTAAATGAAAAGTGAAAAAAAAACTGTTTTAGGGTTTAATTATACCTAGTGGCCTAAGGTGGTCACTACACTACACTACACATAATAAAATAATTATATTTAAATTCCATCACCAAGTGTTAAATGGATTCCCCACTTGACGTGATTTTACCCATATATGAGCATGTGAAGAAAGTTTATGCCTGTTATCATGACCGAATTTCAAAAAGAGGACGCCCTCTAGTTATTTATGCTAATATCAGCAGTAAAGTGCAACTATATAGCTTAGAAATAATACATATTTTCAGACGGATGACAATACATTCACGCTCAGTTTCAAATACCGTACTTCTGACAATTTGAAAGCGACGACGTTCTTCGCGTTTACATACCCGTACTCGTTCGCGGAACTGCAGATAGCGCTCAACTCCATAGACCTGAGGATGTTGCCACTATCGCCGCCGCAGTCTCCTGACGACATCTACTATTGCAGAGAGTGTCTCATCTATACACTAGAAGGTAAACATTTATCTATTTTTTTCTCTTCGCTTATTGTAGTCCGGTGAAGCTGTTAAGACATTATAAACAAAGTCCTTCGCCACGTCTGTCTGCGTATGTCATGATCGCGAAAAACTTAAAAAAATTCATGTAGTTTTCATCTGTACACAAAGTGATTCAAGAGGAAGATTTAGGTATACAATTTGTCAAGATCTTATTATCAGGGCCGGGCGGGACAAATCCGCGGGACAATTATTTTTTGTCGGAGTATAGAACGATATTTCAGAACAAAAAAGATTGTTTTGTCAATCACCCTAATGTAGTATCACAACCACTGTAAATGAGGACAAGAATACGCTATTATAATGCAACTCACATATCTGCGTATATCGGCACGAAGTCTTGTCTACGGTCACACTAAACGCAGATGTGGGAAAACATTATCGCCATGCGTTACGAACTATTGGCCTGTGAGGCGATAGACGCAGCATGATAGCTAGGCTGGCGGGTAGTCCGGCAAAGCTGTAATGGCTTTATCAGGCCTATAACGTAGTCAGTTCGAAGAAAAAAATAACTGGGCTGGTCGTTTTTACGTGTACAAAAGGAGTTCAGCAGACGCTAATATCGAGAGGTCAGAGAAGCTATAAAGACCTTTCCAGGTCAATAGCGTAGTTAGTTCGAAAACAGCTAATGTCGATTCATTGGGAAGACCCAGGAGTGGCAATGTATAATCTCCGACTTTATCGAAATGTTTTTTGACTTTATTTAGCTCGAAAAATAGTAGAAGCTTAATTTCCCATACATGGGAATAACATTAAGTAATAAACAGTACTTTATAAGTTGCCAAAATCAATAAGAATGTAAAAAGGTAGAGGTTATAAATTAAATCATTTTCTTTAAATACATATTTAGTAGGTATTTGTTGCTTTTTATGTGCATTATTACTACTAAATGAGGTCTACAAGCATAAATTTTATATTAACATAGGTCGACGTGTGGACCTGCTGACTATATCTTCGTACCATGGCATATCAACTGAGAGGGAAGATAAATTAAAGAATTTGTTCCCGGACAATCAGGAGAGACCATTCAAGTATCCGAACAAAAAAGTAAGTTTAAGATTATATGACTTCACCAATTATGAGTATGTCAGACTATTCAACATGCATACAGGAATGAAACACTAAACTAATTGGTCGAAACAATATCTTCATATATTTTTTGAAATACCAACAAGATTTAGACTAGTACAGTCCAATACACACATTTAGAAAGAAGGACTTCGCACAAGTACAACCTTAATTATAAGTTTTATCTACTTATAGGTCGTCCATTTAGTTGTAAGGCGTTAAATTCATAAAATAAAGTTCATCGAAATTACTCGATCCATTATCGAGATAAAATCAAAAATACCTTACAAAACTTATGAGAAAATCAATCTTTATAATTTTTCTGTTATTCGGGGCAGACACAAATCCAACGAATGCGTTCTTGAGTTAGAAATGATGTAGTTTTAACCGAATTTATCTCACATGTATATATCTAAATATATAAAAATCCAGTTTCATGATATTCGTCCACGTTGAACTCAGAAATTACTCAACTTATTTTCATGAAAGTTGGCATTTATGTATAATTTGATACAATTTCAGAGATAGGATAGTTTATATTTCGATTAATGCCCTCAATATTTTTAATTACAACTTAAATGATTGTAAATGTTGATTATTGTTATTGAATTTAAATTTCATTAGTCCCGAACATTTCCCGATAAGGAAAAATAAGGGTAGAACTCTTTATCGTTTATTTCTCTGAAAAAGAAAAACAGCGTGTAAGCGTGTAGGCGTGCACGCGTGTATAGGTAATGTGTGTGATGTTGTACCAGCGATGTAATGTTTTGTGTCACTGTATCACGTGAGCAGCGTACTCAAGGGCTCTACGTCGAGAGAACGGACCTAGGCTTGAACCGCTGCCGAGAGTGGCCTAATCTGGTGTACTCTTGAATGTCTTTTTCAACTCCAGTTTATTTTATGGTGCACATATTCTGTTAATCTCATAATCTAAACTAATTATAAATAGGTATAGTTTGTGAGGTTGTAGGAGGTAATCACAGGAAGTACTAATTCAATTTGGAAAATTATTTCAGTGTTATATAGCTCACTTATCTAAAAAGGTTATAGGTTATATATCATCACGCAAAGACCAATAGGAGTGGAGCACCAATGGAGAATGTTTCAAAATCGTTTATTTTTCTTGTTGAGAAACTTCCACTGTGTGTTAGCGTTATCTTAAAGTAGCTATTTTCATGCGGACGAAGTCGCAGACAGAGACTTGTATCAAATACTTTATCATAATTTTAGTTGAAATGTAATAGTTAGTATATATATATATATTTCAGTGTGATTTTTACGTACAATGGATGCTTTGAGTTACTTTTACCCGTGCCTAATTTTTGTACTACATAATTATTGTCAGGTGATCTTCATATCAGCGAGGGTGCATCCCGGTGAAACTCCATCAAGTTTCGTCTTCAACGGTTTCCTGAACCTGTTACTGACGAGAAGCGATCCGATAGCGATACAACTACGCAAACTGTACGTGTTCAAGATGATCCCGTTCCTGAACCCGGACGGAGTCGCGCGCGGACACTATAGGACGGACACCCGCGGGGTGAACCTGAACCGGGTCTACCTGAACCCCTCCCTCACCTACCATCCCACCGTCTTCGCTTCCAGAGCATTGATCAGGTGACCGATTTTAAAAATATCGATTATAATCGATACTCCAAAGATTCGATTATCAAATTACCATTGTTGCTTTAAAGAATACTGTTCTAGAAATAGCGTGGAGATGAAATCTGTCATTAGTCGATTACAACCTAAAGATGGCCATACAGGATCAAAATGCGACCGCTATATAGACAATGACGTCATTAAACCTAAAATAGTTAATAGTGAAATAAATGAATTAAGAAAAAAAAACAAATTTGCTCACGGGTATGATTTTTAACATAAACAACACATAACCTGTAACCAAAAAAAGGTGCAGACCAAAAGTCTGCCGAATCGAAGAAATAAAAAAATCTTTCATTGATTTTTTTTTTTTGAAATGACTACGCCATTGTCCCAGCAAGGTCTTAACAGCTTCACCGGGCTACGATCATTGAGTATCTAACAGTGTTCTAGTAACTACAATCGAGAATGTAGGTTCTTATGTAGGTTATTGTTATAGGTACAAACTATATTTTTTTCCAGTGCATTTTGCATTTCTCTTGTAATATAATTATTTAAAAAATCGATTCACTACATCACATTCTTAAATAGTATATCAATTGGAAGTCTTTGGGTATCTTTACTATATAGAATGCATTCTAGCACGATTGTCTTGTCGCAACGCACCCGAACACAATTGTAGTGTTACTATACACTTGCAGTCACAATTATGTCGATGTATTCGCGCACAATTGTAGTGTCGACTTCAGAATACAACAAGTAGCTGTAATTGTATAGTTATTTTGTTTCTAGGTATTACCACTTTGGATGTGAAAAAGAAGATAATTTCGAAGACAGCAAAAGTTTCACGTCACGTAGCGTCCAAAATATAAGCGAGAGTGTTGAGGTGAATATCTCTTTTAACTTGACAACCGACTACACTATTTTATCATTGTTATACTGTACTCGTTTTTCCTCCCGTTAAAATTGGTTTCTATAATATTTTCTAGAACAGAAATATGCCCTTTGCCCTTTTTGTTCCTCTTACAATGTGTATGCAAAATTTCATAATAATTGGTGATGAAATAGTTAAGACATAAAACATAACAAACAAATTCACTTTCGCATTTATAATATTAGTTATTTCATTTTCGTCATTATGGCCGGCATGACAGCGGCGACCGGTATAATCTGTCTCTCGGTGGTTGCCGATGTTTTTGGATTGTACTATGCTTAACATCAGGCATAGTGCAGTCACTATGTCGTGCTTCGTTAAAAAAAAAAAAGTTAATTTATTAATCATGCTAATACTACTGAATGAGTAATGCTGACATTGAATTTAAAGCCTTTAATAGTAGACCTCCTTTTGTAAAGTTTACACATTCCAATCTGAATTATAGATCACATATAATAAGTCTGGGAATAAAGCAAGATATCACAAGCAAAAGTAAATTTAATTTTTACAATAGGTATTGTACTAATGCTACTCCTACTTATACTACTTGTAGGTATTGTAGGTATTTCATCGATTAAACTTTTCAGTATTTTAAATATCTTACAAATTACTGGGAAAAAAGAGAATTTCTCTTTTGTCAATCTTTTTTTTTTATAGAAGCACGACAAAGTGACTGCACTAAGCCTGATGTTAAGCATAGTACAATCCAAAAACATCGGCAACCACCGAGAGACAGATTATCTATCGACGGTCGCCGCAGTCATGCCGGCCATAATGACGAAAGTCGCCCAGTACTGGATATGCACAGGCTGATCCCGAAACGCGACGCGCAGAAGCGAGTCACTGTGACGGGCTTTTTCGCCATGTACATGGTGGTTGCGACTCAGTCGGGCTGCAAAACCCTACCACCCCGCTCTCGCCATTGCCTCGTCAATCTCACATAAATAAAACGCTACAGATAAACCACCACATTACCGTCATTCATTATGTGTCACATCTTCCATCCTTTTTTTTCTTTTCAAAATGAAAACGCTGTTGACCTGGAAAGGTTTTCACAGATTCACCGAACTAGCATCTTTCATCCTCAAATCATACTAACATACACAACACAGATTATAAATAAATAAAAAACTTATTAGAAAGACAACATAATAAAACGCATTTGAAATTTTATAGCTAATAGAAACAAAGAAAAAAAAGGGATCGAACACGTCATCTCTGAAGACAAGTGATTATTACAACAAACGAGATAAATCCGTTAAGCAAGTGGCCGGTAACAAGTCCACCACCACCATTAAACAACCCTCAGACACGAAGAGCATGAGCAAAGAAACTAAGATCATAAGCGGAGAGACTACACATTTGGCTGAACAGGTTAGTGGCTATCGTACACACATCAACAAAACACATAAAATCAAAATCAAAATACTCTTTATTCATTTAAGGCCCTGAAAAGGCACTTATGAACGTCCAAACTACCACCGGTTCGGAATACAACCCAGTAATCGAGAAGAACCAGCAAAAAAACTTGATCTGGTTTATCTTTTCATAATACATTTTTTTTAATGTAATTACAACATAGAAAACAATTGAGGGTACAATCGTTTTTGGTGGATGCACAGAGAGAAACCTCATTTCCAGACGCTGCCATCGTTCACATATTGATCCACCCTGTAATAACCTTTAGGAATTAAGATTCGTTTGACTTTTGACACTTAAACTTATTATCTGGCAAGTTGGTGATGTGTTTTGGGACTTTGTTATAAAATCCTACACCATTACCCAAAAAACTATTACTGGCCTTAGTCAGCCTAAAATATGGAGTGACCAGCTTGTTATTATTTCTAGTATTTACATTATGTCGGTCTTTTACTAAATCCGGATTATCTAAATTTTTGCGGACGTATATCAAATTCTCCAGAATACATTATATAAGGGATTTTATAAGGATACTAGCTGTTACCCGCGGCTCCGCACACGTTTTTTGAATGTATTAAATAAATGTAAAATTGTTATTAGATGTGTAAATAACAATAATACTCTTTCAAAAATATTTGTAAGTATGACACGCACATCATCTACAGTAACAGGTATTATGTACATTATATATGTGAATACTAATAGTGTATCGAATGGGATGAGATTTATCATAAGCCACATACATAGCTGGAACTTTAAACTACTATCTATGTATCAGCCTCATTGCTCACTTACACTATATAAGAAAGTAATGAAAATATTAAGCTATACATTATCGAACAATATGTGTTCAATCTTTTATTGTATAGATATAATATCAGGTATCGTCTGCTGAACTCGCTAGCTTCGCTCGCTAAAACAGCTAATTAGTTGGTTATTTGCCCGTAAATTTTCCGTTCAAATATTACTTGTAGTCCGTTGAAGCTGTTAAGACCTTGCTAGGTTAATAGCGCAGTCATTTCTAAGAAAACAAAACCGTTCATATAGGTCCAGCTGTTTCGGAGATTACCCGGAACAAATAAACAAACAGATATATCGACAGAATAAAAAAAAATGTTGATATTTGTAGCACCGCAGATATATGTACTCATCAAAAAGTATTTATTTGAATATTATATACACACGCTTTACTCTTATAATACGTAATACGCAATATATCACAAACCAAAAATTGGAAACAAAACTAACGTAGAATAAACTTTTTGAGGAGTTTTTGACGGGATTTCAGTCAGTGTTATGTAGGGATTTTATATTTTATTCATAATTTTGTATTATTTTACTCTATATTGTGTTAAATTGGCGGCGTTTTATGTAATATGGTTTATTTATTATGCATGAGTGAAATAAATGAAAACTAATGCCATGGAGCATGTATTCTGTAAGCTTGAAATTAAGAAATTAAAAATTTACGAAATATTATATAGAAGATTTGGCGCTTATGTATAGAGAATACATAAGAACTACCTATACTGACAATTTCAGAATTGGCAGTATGGATTAATTCCTTCGCCTGTATTGTGATGGACGAATATTATTACTACTAACCTTTAAGAATATCAGCACAAAATAAACTTTACAAATGTTTCCGACACAAACGTACCACGTATAATTAAAAATTGAAAACAAAACTAACGTAGAACAAACTTATTGAGTAGGAACACAAAATAAACCATGAAAATATTTCCGATAGAATGTTATCGCGTTACCATGGCAACGCATATAATACTGACATTAACACGCAGCGGAAGCTTAAAAAATAGCCCGTTTTTTTGATATTCTTAATTAGTGCTCAACTCCTGTTGGTTTTAACGTGATGATATGTAGCCTATAGCCATCCTCGATAAATGAGCTATCTAACACTAAAAGAAACTTTTAAATCGGATCTGTAGTTCTTGAGATCATAGCGTTCAACCAAACAAACAAACAAACAAACAAACAAACAAACTCTTCAGCTTTATATATTAGTATAGATATAAGGGAGTTTTAGCGGGATCTTAGAATACATATTTCACTAGCCTTTAAATATACTAAACCGAACGACTAAACTCGACTAAATAACTAATAACTAACTAGATAAATAACTCGCCTAAAGCTAGACTAATTATACTAACCGAAACTCGAACGATTTGATAAAGTTTGAGACGGGCTATTTTTATATCCTCATTGTGTTGCGTTCCCACGATCGATGAGTTATTCTTTGTTTATTTATATCAACAATATATAATACAGATGTAGCAATATACATTTATATAATTTATTATACAGGTGTACGACATGAAATTGCAAGAGATGCCATCACAAACGAGTGACACGTCATCTAACACGAATGTGGCAGATACCCGGTCTCTGCTGAATGATAATATGTTGCGAACATGCCTCGGGTCCAATGTGCACTTGACCACCAGTGAAGAACTCAACTTACAGGTACTGTTTAGTATTTGAATAAGTCTTATATTTAGTGAGGAGTCACTAATTACTAATTAGCCAATATTAATTATAACCTAATGATATCATTACCAATGTATCTAATATTAACGTTCAAACAATGTGACATATGCACTCTGCACCGGAAACTATACAACATATTTACATTACATACAATAACATATTTAGACAGTAATGTTAAAATACATATATAAAAATGACTTACTAACAGATAGAAGCTTTTTTTTCGATTTGACTACGCTATTGTTCGAGCAAGATAACAGCTTCACCGGACTACGCACGATAGAGACTTTCTAAATATTATCTAAGTACCTTTTTTCTTTTTCGAAATGTCTACGCTATTGACCCAGCAAGGTCTTAACAACTTCACCGGATACTAAGGCGAGCGCTTAAGACACTCAGCCGATTTTATTTTGGCAACCAGCTCAAGGGTGCACGGCACACCTCGGCTTGGCTGTTGCCTGTTGCATGCAAAATCGCGACCTATCTTAGCTAACCTAGCTAACCATTCATATATGTATGAGTTGTTGAAACGTATATGTGTACCAAGCATACACGCCTCAACAACTCCTCCATATATTTACTATCGGAAGATTGAGAGTTTTTCAGTTCGATAAGGGAAAGAAGTAAACCCTTCCACTTTCATGTGTAAGCGTGTAGGCGTGCACATGTGTGGGGGTAATCGTGTAGTATTGTAGCAGTGATGTATATTTGTGTGTCACCGTATCGCGCAAGCACCGCACTCAAGGGCTCCCTACCGAGGGATCGAACCTAGGCTTGAGCCGCTGCCGTGGGAGGCCGAATCTGGTATCTAAGTACCTTTACGCATTCTATAAAGGCTAAGTAGTAATGATAAAATTTAAACGAGATAGCTATAAAACGGTTAAAGGGGTTAACCCCACGGGATCAGAATTTAGATTTAAATATTAAAATGGTGCATGCTATTAAAACTGTCTGTTAAACTGAGTATCATGAGGTCTACATTTGTTTGTATGGTTGAGCTTAAACCATTATGGCTGTCGATACTCGAGGATCAAATAGAAATGAGAAGATTACAATAAAACAATAAATGACAGTCTATAAATAATTTATATATAACACCGATGAAAAAATGAAATAACAAACAACCTGCTTGTAAAAAATTAATAATAATCTGTTAGGAACTCTGTATTAAGGCACACAGAAAACTGACGTGAAATAACAGTACTTACATTGTTGCGGTTCGTTCGGTCAGTGAGAGCGCCGGAGACCCATCTCCCCTCCCCTCCTCTCCCTTCCCCTTTCCCTTTCTCTCCATTCCCCTAAACAGAGGCTGGCAACGCACTTACGACTCCTCTGGGATTGCTAGTGTTTATTTATGGACGGCGGTGATCGCTTAACAACAGGTGACCCGCATGTTCCTTTGCCTCCTATATGATATAAAAAAAACAGTATGCCATAATCTTTTTACCCTTATCCCATCTAATTACGGTCGGCACAACATGATTGCCTTTTCCATTCTCTTTTGTCCAATGTCATCTCAATAGGCACACCTTTTATACACATCATTTTTCACACAACCCATCCACACCTTTTTCGGTCTTCCTCTACTCCTATATCAATCCACCATCATAGCCAAAACTTGTCTACTTACATGCTTTTCATCTCTCCTTATGACATGCCTATACCATGCTAAATAAAATAACTTCTTAACTTTTCTATCACTGTTTTTTTTTTTTTCAAACTGACTACGCTATTGACCTAGCAAGGTCTTAATAGCTTCACCGGACTACTAAGGCGAGCGCTTAAGGCACTCAGCCGATTTTATTTGGACAACTACCCACGGCACACTTCGGCTTGGACTGTTGCCTGAACCTCTCTGTCACTGGTGCTATTTTCAAATTTCGAACTTATATTCGATCTGTTTCGTATAGAAGAATTACTAGAAAAAGATCTAAATAGGGCAAACCAATGTAAAATCTGCTGAAGAATTTAAGAAACAAACTAATTTGTGTTAAGTGTCCTGTTCTGTTAAGAATTGGATGATATTGTCACTCAGATTTCTAGAACATAGTTTGTGTTATGCAACATTTTATCCCTTTCATTACGTGAGATTGTAGAAAGTTCTAGATTGTCCAGATATTTATTGAATGTTAGAAAATAATGCACTTCTTACATATGTCATATAATATTATGTGTAATATTTCAGGGTCCAAATCCGCTGCGACCACTCCGTGATGCCTTGAAGAATAGCATAAGTCTTCTCATGGAGTCAACAACTTCCTCAATAGTTGGGTATGTGGTGTCACTTATATATATTTTTTACAATTATTAAATTTCCAAACAAAGTTTATTAACGCGGCTTGCGCTTGGAGTTAAATGACAATAATCGTCACGTAATGAAAAAGCGTTATGTTGCTTTGTATCTCTCCGTTTTTCTATTCGCGGTTCTATTTCATTTTATTATATTCAAGCACGTGTGAAAGTTTTCAATTTCAGAAGTCTTGGATATCTATTTTTTGTAGTTTTATAGATAATTGATCTGCTATAATTAGAAAGTATTGTTGTAGTAATAAATAATGTAGTATAAGTAGTGATTAAGGGTTCTGATACTGGCAACACTAGATGTCAAAGTTATGTAGTTCTGATATACATGTAATGGCTTCTAATAAAGATATTAATAGAATATGTAAATCATTTATAACACGTATTAAAAACGAAATTAAGAAGGGCGTAACGCTTTTTATTTACGTGACGAAAAGATGCAAATATGAACAAACTAAAACTTGATATCGAATTACACTCGGTACTAAAGAAAAAACGTAGGGATTCTCGTTCCTAAATAAGATTCGCTCACTGCATACGTATTTTATGTAGATTCCGACCATATTTATTTTAATAAAATCACGTATAGTTCGATTATCGTGTCCAAGTGATGTGGATGGGAAGCCATGTTTTGATTGGTCTAGGACGAGAATCGAGTGCAGACTATCCTCCATAAATATTGCTACTGTCTAAACAATCACCTGGTATAGAGGAATAAAAAAATGGTAAATAACATGCGAAGCCGAGTCTATAGCTACAGAAGAGTGGTGATATAATCAATCGAATCAAAATAAAATTCATACTTTTTCATTTAAAATTACAATTCGTAAATTATGTATACATATAAATATATATGTAAGAATACTCATCATTACCATTTAGTAAAACGAAGTACTTTGCCACGTCTGTCTGTTTGTCTGTTCGCGATAAACACATATAAAGTTTCAGTGTATATGTATCTATCTATCTAATACCTAACGAGCAATTTTTATATATTTTTATACTTGTATATATTCAGGATCTCGGAAACGGCGTCATCTATTTCCGTGAAACTTAGTATGTAGGTAGTTTCGGGGACTATAAATCGATCTAGCTAGATGTTATTCATAGAAAACTTTTTTAATTGAGTTTTCAAGCAATGAAAAAATATAGCTAAAATATAAAGGTAAATTTGTCCGGCCCTGTCAAAACAAAAATAGCTCAGATTGAAATCGGTTGCTTTGAAAATCCATGTAACCCCAGCTGAGTGATAGCAGAAGAGATATATTTTTTTAATATTTAATTTTTTTTTAATGTTGATTTTATGAGGCAAACCTAACAATTAATTTTGATTTAAAAATGTTTCTTAAAGAACCGAGCTAGGCCCGGTCGCCCAGATATTGTATGTAAATTGCAGTGATAGTTCAGTGGGGGGTGCGGATTCGCGGCTGGCGAATGTGAAGATGGGCTGGTGCCGGGAGTGCAGGAGAGCCGTTGCACAGCTGGAGGACTCCATGCCGGGCATCACTAACATAGTGCCTGGATATAGCGCTTCCATGGTATTTTTTTTTCTCTAACGGGTTTTTACTACTTCAACGAACTATTGATGCGAGCGCTGAACGCACTCAGTTGATTTTGTTTGTTTGGGCGACTAACTCAAAGGTGCATGGCACAACTCGGCTTGGACTGTCGCCTGTTTTGGGTGAAAATCGTAACCTATATGAACTTACCTAAGCTAAACTACCTAGTCATACGTATATGAGTTATTTGAAATAATCATGTGTACTAAGCATGCGTGCCTCAATAACTCCTATGTGTATTTTGTGTCGGATAAACGCTTCCATGGTCAGTTCTATTTTATCTCAATATAATAAAAATCCAGTGTCATGATGTTTGTCCACAATGAACTCCGAAATTACTCAAGCGATCTTCATAAAACGTTGGCATTTATATATATTTTGGTCCAACATGAAGGATATATATCAATTAATTGTTTCATTTTTTTAAATTATAAATTAAATTATTGTCAATGTTGGTTATTGTTAATTGTTGTAAGTTTCATCAGTCTCGAACAGATGGCGCTCTAAATTAGTTGTGAGAAAACTATAGGCCCGACTTTTGTAGATATCTAATAGGTGGCGCCACGATTTTTTTTAAAGTGATTTATAAAATAACTTTTATTCAAACTGTAATAACTGAGCCACCGCAACGCGTGGCCGGGTCAGTTAGTAATTAATAAAAAAAAATACTCTATATCCCTACTTCACAATATAGTCGGCTTTTATATTCGTCAAAGCATTTAAGCGTTATTAAAAGACAAACGTACTCACACTTTTTACAATCCTAATTTATATAATAAATGCGAATATGAATTTGTTTCTTTGTCTGTATTTGTTTGTTTATTACGCTTTCATGCCTTAACTACTCTATCGATCAACATGAAGTTTGGCATATATGAGAGGCATCCAAAAAAATGTACTTTTCCTAAGACCGAAGCCGCGAGCCAAGATTAGTGTATAATATTAAAAGAAATTCGATGCTGCAAGGTATTAAATAGAACAAGTTAATCGATAGATGTAACTACTTAATTTATGTATTTCTAGTGTTAAATATTCAGTCAGATCTGTGACATTCTAAGTGGACGTTATTAACATCTTCGAAGTTATGATCTAGAACTATTCTGTCATATTTTAAATGATGTGTACATAAATTCAAATTGTACAATCAGCTTTGTTTTTTTTTATAGAACTTACTACGTTATTAACGTAGCAAGGGCTTAACAGCTTCATCGGACTACCAATAAACTTTGACCTTAATGCCGAAAGTACGGCAATGAGATATATTGTAAAGTAACTGTGTCATCGCAGAATTTTAATGTCCGTATAACCCTGTACCACTTTCAAATTAAAAATCTGCCACCAAGCATATGTAGGTACTTGTTTTCTGGTACATGCACTGAAAAATCAATTATCTTTTTAGCTTATCGTAGTAACATCTTTTGCCATATCCCCAATTATCATCAACTCAGACTATGCTAGAAAGTAAGAGATTCAACTAAAAGTATCCGTTCTTTAATTATCTACATTACATCATACAACTCACTGACTTTTTTCCCATCCTTCCACTATCCAGATGCATTCCGATAACTTGACGTATCGTAACATAGATGAATATAGAGATCATCAAAAGCAACAGTTTGACGAACAAGAGAGAAAGGTATCCACTCCAAAATATCATAAAGATTAAATAATATTTTTACGCCCGTAGGTTATGTTAAATACCATTTACGTTAAAAGAAATTTAATTACGAGCATAACATAGTCAAAGACTCAGTATAATTACAATCATAGTACAGTCAACTTACACCTTATAATTCCGGTAGTCCCAGTCCCTTTGAAGATCTTTTATTTCTCTTCGTATTCACTCCAGTGTCCAAAATATAATTCAATTCGGACACATCGCCCTTCATATACTTTTTAGTAAAACAAGATGGAAAAGTCTAGAAGGATGACGTCATTATTCGAACGATTCGACAAAGTTCGTGATGGTCTTATTGTTACCAAGTTCGCATACAGGGTGTAACGTTAATTTTAATTAAACTGAACCAGAGGAAGCATTCTGTTACACTCTCTTAAAACAGAGTATATAGTACTTATAAAGTACAATTTAAAAAACTAAGGAGTCCATTTTGAATCCAGATAAAACGTTAAAAGTATATATTTTCATGTATAAAAAGTTGAGGGAACCCGGTTGTATAACAATATGTAAATAGAACAATTACGTCGATATTGTATTTACATTGTAATAAGAATAAATTTAAATTGATGGCGCAGTTAAATGATACTGAATCAGCGGAGAAGGACGAGACAGTTTATTTCTGCACGAACTGCTTCAAGAGATACGTCGTTACAGAATACAACGAAGAAATAGTGAGTCAACAATATTTAATAGATTTAGTTAATTTTCCGAAATAACTATGGTTAATTTATTCGTTTAACTGTGTATGGTATTTTTTTCTATTTTATGTTCAATAATAAAGTACAAGGTTTCGAGTTTTATTTATGTAAAAAAAAATGTCAATTCCAAATATCACAGAAAGCTGGTGTTAATAAATTTCTTAAAAACACATTTTAATTAAAATATTTTTTATTATCCATACTTGTTCTTTACTAAGTAAATATATGTGAATTCTGATAAATAAATTGATTCACGTGGCTCAAATCTGCGAGCATCGAATGGTCATTCAAGTATTACATTAGGATCATAATGGAAAATAACTACCCCTACTCATATTTATATAAGCAAAGATTACATTTTTAGAAAATCTCATGATTTGCTTTACAATTTTTGCAAATAAATTACAGTCGTACTCGCTAATCAAAACCCATCTGTCCTCCATGCCATAAAAAAATGAGCTGTCACAGGACGCCTGGCAGATGTGGAAAAGCGAAATTGTTTTGTATAGGTTATACGTATAAAAGAATAATAGACAGGAATCAGCTATGGCATAATGAAAGGATAAATCATTAAAAATTTGTTTCATAAAATAATGACTGTTTATTTAATTCATTATCTAAATATTCATTTTTATTAAATAAAAAAATTCAACAAGACAGGCGCGGTGTGTTTAGAGGCATTTATTAAAGGTCCCTAGATCGTCGGCGCGTGCCGTGTAACAATAGTAGAACGAGTGGCCGACAAAACTGTTTAAATGTTATGTATATACTGATAGGGTTGCAAATGTTTCGAGTATTTCGTTGATAATGCTAAGTTCGTATTTTGCGTCACCACTCCAATAATCAGGTTTACCCTCCACCTATAGATGTTTCACATCAAAAAAGAACAACAAAGCATATACGGGAGAAGAGTTACTTGTCTTTTTACGTAACTAGAATGGCCCCAAATCGATATTTCACCGGAAATCTCAACCACTACGATTTGTATAAAAAAAAATTATAACTCAGAGAGTGTGTGAGACGAGATCGCGAGCGAGCGTCGCCGTCTCGGCTGGCGATAGCGGCGACGTGTTGTGCGATATGCGCGCCAACATGGTGGGCGAGCCGCGCGCCAACAAAGAGCTCCGCGACCGGCTCGCCGGCAGCAACGGTGACGTCATACCATCGGTATACACCATTTTGTTACACACATATAACTGTGACGTCATTGATTCATATCTAATAGCTACGCTTGAGATTTTAGTCTGCCATGTAGTGGATTTTATATTTCAATTGTCGTATCTGTCGTAAAAACACACGATAGAAGTGAAACTTTTGTATTACAGGAAAACATTTTTTTTTTAGTTTATTGGTACTCAAAACTGACTACAATCCAGTTACATAAGGATGAAAAGTATTGTAAGGCCATGTGATGATTGCAGTCTTCTAGTAGATACAGCATGCACATAAAATATAGGGAACAGACAGTAGGCGGTACAAAAACTAAATAAATATATCATAAAACTAACAACCTAGAAATTACATTATTTAAATGTTTGAAGAGTATCTTTAATAGACGTAGCAGAAACTGACAGTATGGCAGGCAATCTCTGTGCGAACAGCGTTACACAAAGAGGACATACGACATACTGGGGAATGCAGGGAGAGTCTGTGATTCCATGTAATAATTTAAAAAGAAACACTATATTAGAATTCCTTCTACAAGTACGAAGTGGTATAATTTTATAGTAAGAGAGGTGTTTTTCGCAAGTTTTTAAGATATAACATTTATTATCTGAATATGCCAGGTGGTACACGAATCGCTTTTGTACTCGTTCAATTCTGTCAGAATGTACCTGGTAAGAAGGATTCCAAATTATTGTATTCTAAAATACCGCGTAGAATAATGTTGTAAATTATTGTTGTTAGGTTGGGTTCTTTAAATATTTTCATCTAACGACTAATTAAAAAATGTTCCCAGGCGATCACCCATCCAAGTAACGACAGGCCCTGACGTTGGTTCTTAAAATAAGAGGTCACAAATAACCGGCTAATATTTAGATGGTTAATACTGTCTGCTGCTTACAGCAGTTTGATAGACTTTTACGCTAAAGGAGGCTATACATATATAGTTTTTATTGATTTTGTAATTATGCTTAGAAGATGTTTTTTTTATATCATATAGGAGGCAAACGAATATGCGGGTCACCTGTTGTTAAGCGATCACCGCCGTCCATATACACTAGCAACCCTAAAGGAGTCGCAAGTGCGTTACCAGCATGTGTTTGGAGGGATGGAGAGAAAGGGAGAGGGGTTAGAGGAGAGAAGGGAAGGGAGAGGCGAGGTGAGGGGAGGGGAGATGGGTCTCCTGCGCTCCCACTGACCGACCGAAAGGCAGTAATGCAAGCACTGTTACTTCACGTCGGTTTTCTATGAGAGGGTGGTGCTACCCCGGAGGAGCCGACCCATTCAAGCTGAAACCAATAATAGCTTCAGCGTGGCTCTACCACCTACAAAGTGTTCTAAAACACGAATGATAATTTAAAAAAAACCATTTGCACATAAATTTATGGACGCCCTTTTTGCAATAGGAACCCCAAAATGTAGTTAAAGTTGAAGTTTTATAGTACAAGTTTTTTTTAGAATTAAATGGCCTTGTGTAATTGTGTGGGAAAAGCCTATGTATAACTAAACAATGTTGTTATTTAACAGCAACCACCACATAAAGAAGATCAGGTAAAATCACAATCGAACAAACAGAAGAAGAAGCCTGTCACTCCTACTCCTGCATCCATTCGACCTCCGGTACCGAAGGAGCCCGAATCAGGACTATTTTTGTATATAGATTTACATGGACACGCTTCTAAAAAAGGTAATTGAAATTATTTTACGGAATTAAATTCACTATCCTCATATTAAACTTCTGTATTAATTAAAAATGATTAATACTTGAAGACTGGATGCGATAATTTGAAATTTATTTTTTATTAGTTTTTGGACTGTACCTATTTCCAAAAACAAAATTGTACTAGACAATATTCCTATATGATTTTTAATATCTAAAGTTTATCGATGAAACGAAATAGCGTCATTAAAAAAAAAGTCAAAGAGACACGTTTATAAGAATTAATGTGTGAGCGAATGAGACAGAATACATTATACAGTGTTTCTTATATTCGCGGTCTTATTATATTTTGCACTACTTAATAGTTATTCTGGTCCGAGCATTGTGCATATTGTGCGTTTATATATCACGAAGCCTTTTGAAAAGGAGATACAACCATTATTGTGTATTGAGAATATACCATCTTATTTCCACATTGTATATAGGACAGTGGGGCGTTATAATATTACTTTACGAATGTGTGTGTTATTTTGTTTTGTCAAAATCATCTACATGATAACTTATCTACACCTTTTTATAGTATAATTGTGTGTGAAAGTTCCACTTCTACCGCGTGTGAACTGTACACATGTTTTTATTTAATTTTCTTATTTGTACTTATAGTCTCTTAGGATAACATGATCCTTGTTAATGCTCAAGTATTTCCATTCTAAATTATTATCCCATTTATTAAAATACATTTTTATTGTTATATGATCATTGAATATATTTTTACAAAAATAAAATTTTGCCAAGGAATACAACCGCCTTTAAACCAAAACATCCTTGACCAGAGTACCTGATTTTGGATTGTCATAAACCTAACAATATCTCAATGTCTATAAATTTCCTATTCGATTTTGAGAAGTTCGCTGGAGTTGCAATGCTAAAGAATGCAATGCTAACTCCAATGCTAATGAAATGAAAATCCCTTTAATAAAAAAAAAACGGATAGTGAACCTCCCCTTTTGGAGAACTGAATGTTGGTTAAAAATGACTCCAAGCCTTAAATGTATCCTCTCCATTTTTTCCCTCCATATTTGCGCTTTGATTTATTAGTCCAAATCATTAGAGTTCACTTTTGGTCTACATGGGTTTACTACGTGTGTTTAAATACAGGTATATTCATGTACGGGAATCATTTCGAAGAGTTGGACAGTTGCGTGGAGTGCATGCTGCTTCCCCGCATTATGTCACTCAACAACCTGCACTTCCATTTCTCCTCTTGTAACTTTACAGAGAAGAACATGTACCTCAAGTTAGTACTTTTAATTTCGATTGTTCTAGAAAATAAATTCAAAAATCTTGAGAATAAATTTTCCAACAAAATATTCCAGAGTGATATTTCCGTTAGTATGTTTCCGTGTATTATAAAATGGTATAACTTTCTCAAAATTTATGACGAAGGTCGGACATATTCAGGATATGTGCCTCAGTATGGAGTTGTGACTATTATTTATTCTAATCAAAGTTTTTTTTTTTTTTTATTGTAGCATGACAAAGTGACTGCACTATACCTGATGGTAAGCATAGTACAATCCAAAAACAGTGGCGACCACCGAGAGACAGATCATCCATCGTCGGTCGCCGCTGTCATGCCGGCCATAATGACGAAAGTCACCTGGTACTGGATATGCACAGGCTGATCCCGAAACGTGACGCGCAAAAGCGAGTCACTATGACGGGCTTTTTCGCCATGTACATGGTGGTTGCGACCCAGTTGGGCTGTAAAACCCTACCACCCCGCTATCGCCATTACCTCGTTCGTTGATCAGCAGGGTGCACCACGTGCAGGTGAGGTTGGCTTGGGTGTCTCAAGTCTTAAGATGTTACTCGACACCCATTACACCCCAAAGTAGAGTTGTTGAGTGTTCACAATGAATAACACAAAACATGGTAAAGAATTTTTGGTGGGAAGTTTGTTATGTAGTGTTTTTTAAATGTTATTTCTAATATTGTGTTGGTCATAAATGACCAAAACGAAACCGCCATAAAGGCAATAACGTCATTAAAAAATCCAACCTAAAATAATGAAATCAAATAACAAAAATAAATAGATAAATATATAAAATAATAATAATAGATAAATAAAAAATAAATAAACAAAAAAGAACACCCAATAGTTTCTCACATATAAGATTTTTGACGTACACAATAAAAAGTCTGCAGAATATAAGAAAATGAAATATATATATTGATTTGTCTTACTCTATATTTTATTATTGGTGGTAATTTACCTAATGTATTTCGGTTAATGTATATAATTGAAGTGGATGGAAAATAATACCTCGGTGCAAGACGAGATGCCACAAAAAATCCCTGGAATATTCTAATAAGTGAGCCACCATCTTGTTAGGACACAGAAATTATCGCAAGAAACTTGTAATGTTATTACCTACTCGACAATGCCAGTAATAATTTAACATTATATTACAGGTTAGCGATAATTTCAATATACCAACAAGTCGGTGGCTCTCTTGTTAGAAACTTTACAGTGAGTTTTTCGCCAAATCAGTATTCATGCTCCGTGGTAAAATTTTACATCGACTTCACTAATGTACATTAACCGAATTATATTACGTAAAATTCGTAGTCCGGTGAAGCTGTAAAGACCTTGCTAGGTCAATAGCGTAGTCAGTTCGAAAAAAAAAAAAAAAGTAAAATACCATCAATATCACAAAATATAATCAAATAACACAAGATTATAATCTGAGATCCCGTCAAAAGCTCCAAAATAATTAAGTTAAATAAGTAATTTAAGTACTTTAATTGTTTAGGGACCGTCGAGACGGTATGTCTCGGGAAGGTTCTGGAAGAGTCGCGGTTCTGAAGGCGACAGGTCTGGTCCGGTCGTACACGCTAGAGTGCAACTACAACACGGGCCGGCTCGTGAACGTGTTGCCCCCCACGGTGCGGGAGGGGGGTCCCGTGCCCTCCGCGCCCCCCGCACACCCGCAGCCGACCCCCCCGCCGCCCAAATACACACCGCACATATTCGAAGAGGTAAACCCGTTCCAGGTTTGTACGTTCCGACGTGCCACTAACTACACTACGCATCATTCTCTATATATAAATATTAGCTGTTTTCAAAAGGAAAACCCCGATTTTCAGGTATTCTTCATTGGTGCTCCTCTCCTATTGATTTTATGATATATTTTTGTATATTGACGATATATAGCCTATAGGTTACCTTGATAAATGGGCTATTTGACACCCAAAATATTTTTTCAAATCGGTACAGTAAGTAGTTCCCGAGATTAGCGCGTTCAACCAAATAAACAAACTCTTCAGCTTTCTATATTAGTAACAAATTCAGTGCCATAATGTTTGTCCACAATGAACTCCAAAACTATTCAACTGATCTTCATGAAAGTTGGCATTTATATATGATTTGATCCAAGTTGAGAGATATGATAATTTATATTTTATTTATAAGTACCCCGATGTTTTCTTAATTACTAATTAATTAATTGTCAATGTTGAATGTTGTTATTGGAAGTTTTATCAATATCTAACAGAGGACGCTTTAAACTATTGCGCTGCCAGAAAATTTTAGAACCAATTGCTATAAATATTACATAGATGGCGCCAAGTTTTAGTTTCATTTTCAACTCCAGTTTATTTTATAGTCCACGTGTTCTGTTATGTCATAACAGAGTGACAACGCGTGACCGGGTCAGATTGAAGTATATAATTAAATTATTACATATATTCTAACTAAAATACGCTATATGCATATATGTAAGAGACTAGTTAATTTTTTTCTTTCGCACTGAACAGTATGCTGACATTCAGAATTTAATCTTAATTTTAACTCTCTATTCTTATATTATTATTATTATCGTCTTAGATTGTTATAAATCACAAATCAACTTGTCCTAGTAAGTTTTGCTTAAAATTCAGAATTCATCATCCATACTATTATTTCCTATCCACTTCCCATACAATAACCAAACTATGTTAATGAAGCTACCACCAAAATCACACAATAATTTGTTACATACATCAAGAAAATCGTTTTGTAAAGACATCATGAAATTGCAGGTGTATTTATTAATCACAAACATAGTAAATAATTTGAAATTGGTACGTTTTAGAAAAGGAATACAAAATTTAAAATTAATTACATATAATTTTATTCTAACGCCATCTCGTTGAACCCTAGTAGTACTTAAACAACGCCCGATACAGATCACTAGAGCCATCTATTGGAAACGAATTGATTTTTTTTTTATTAAACCTAAATTTTATACTAAGATAATTTTATATAGTAATAATATTGTAAAAAAAATAGATAATATTGTAGCTGTGTAAATGTAATATTAGGGAATATCTGTATGTATTTGTTTTTATATAGAGATATAATTACATCCAAGTAGAGAGTTGGAAAGACAAGGTATGTAGAATAATAGAAACAATATGATATTAAAACTTTATTCATTCGTTGAAACGAATTTTTCAGAAATGGTAACACATTTCAGGTAAGACACTGTCGCGCAAAGAATCTAGAGTTTTTCGAAGAGATAAACCCAAAAGAGGTTCGTTGAAAACCTTATTCATTGCATTTATTATATTTTATACAAGTATAATATATATCAAATAAATGCTTGATATTTTAGTAGTTCGAATATAGCTTCCATATGCTTGTTTTAAATAAATCTCTTCAAAAATCTCCAGATTAATTTATAAATCACTGCTGCTTTTATTCACAGTATAGATTATTACACAGTATCTTGAGAGAAGAATTGTGAAAATATAACGATATTGTTTTATTAAAGAACAGACATAGACAGACATAGAAAAAATCTTATATTTTGTCTATAAAACTTCAGTTACCAAAACAATATAGTTTAATTAAAATAATCGATATTAATCGAGTATTTCAGAAATGCAGAAATAAATACAAATATTAGTTTTATATACACCACGTGGTTTAAGAACTTATCCGCTTTTTGTCACACTCACACTCTCTAATTAGTTATTATTCGATCTCATTTACTCACATGGCAACTGTAGACTCTGCATAGTTCAAAACGTTTCAACATCTGTTTGCATTATTTTCATGTGTCTAAGTTCCCCATCTTAATAACTTCCTACAGACGTTTCATTTCAATAATAATATTTATCGGATCAATTACATAATTCAATTATTATTATCGTTTTATTACGATACTATTTACGATTATTTTTTAATATATGCAATACACCAGTATTAAGTGATGAACATCTATAATCAATGAAGTTGCAGTCATATTCGTTTTAACGCCACCTATCAATAATACTTCATATTATTAGCTAAAATGTTTGATATTATTTTTGTTCTCAAATCATTTTTGTTTGGTTGTCTATTTTTTTTTCTTGCACCATGCCAAAGTGAAAGAATTATGATGGTTAGCACAATAAATTCTAAAAACCAATGGCGACCATGTATATGATCATAATGCTCTCTGTAGAGACCTTAGCATGTAACTATGGTAGGTTTTACACCTCGTATATGCTTATAACGATATCATGTACCCGGACTAAATCGACACATAGGTACAATTTATATGCAACGTATAAATACAAAATATATTGATATTTTGAGTTCAAAACTAATACTCTCTATATAAAAAAACCTTGTGTTACTACTTACACACGTCCAGACGCACACATAAGAAGATTTTTTTAGCTTTAAAAAATATTAAATTCAAGTATATAGTAATAATAAAAAAGTGTGTGTAAACGTCACACGCGACAGAAGCAAAACATGCTATTTAAGTTCTGAATTAGCTGATATATGACACTACAAATAATATAGCTTTGATTTAATTTTTACTTACCTACATTGAAACCAGATCACAGCACGGAAGCGCGCATTTGTATATAATTAATTCTGTTTTATGATTTTTATTATTGTACAATTTAATATTTTTCATAATTTTTATTTTGAAATAAATAATTTTGATTGATTTGTTTATAAACGATTTATTAACAACATTAAAAATATTTAAAAACCTGATAGTACAGAAACGTGACGCCATATTACCGTAAGGGACTTCGGCCAGTTACCTCCAAATCGCGCCTTAAGAAGTTTTACTTCAGTATAATAAACTTTAAAAGTTTGCTAATTAATTTTCTATGTATTCACTGATACATATAATAAATAGAGTCAAAAAAGATATCAAAAGAAAGTAGAATAAGAAGCTATTTATCATTTTATTATGCAATAATAATGTATAATGTAAACTAATAAAGGCATACATATTGCCTCTTCTTTTGGAAATAAGTTTCCAAGTAATTGTGACAATTTTAAATGGTTTTGGTTTTTATGGTATGGTATGGTTTTTAGGGTTGGTAATTATGGTCCCACTTTATTATTTATAGTGGTCACATTTCTATCACGTATAAGGGGTCATTCAAAAATTACGTAAGCAATGATGGGGGAGGGGTTCTCGATTTGCTTATTTTTGATAACATGGAGGTTGGGGTCTGGATGTTGACTACGTCAGCAATATTTATTTACTGAATTAGATCAGATTTGAATATACTTATATAAATGTTTACGTAATTATGTGGGGGAGGGTTAAGTACATTGCTTACTTTTGCTGACCAGGGGGAGGAGGCGGCAGAAATTAAAAAAAATGTGCTTACGTAATACTTAAATGACCCCTAATCTAAGTGGCTTAAAGGCCTTGTATCCCGTGGCATTCATTTTTTTTTAAAGTATAATAATATGAGCTTGCGCGTTTTTTTTTTTATTGAAGCACGACAAAGTGACTGCTCTATGCCTGATGGTAAGCATAGTACAATCCAAAAACAGTTGCGATCACCGAGAGACAAATTATCCATCGTCGGTCGCCGCTGTCATGCCGGCCATAATGACGAAAGTCGCCCGGTACTGGATATGCACAGGCTGATCCCGAAACGCGACGCGCAGAAGCGAGTCACTGTGACGGGCTTTCTCGCCATGTACATGGTGGTTGCGACCCAGTCGGGCTGTAAAACCCTACCAACCCGCTATCGCGATTGCCTCGTTCGTTGATCATTAGGGTGCACCACGTGCAGGTGAGGTTGGCTTGGGTGTCTCAAGTCTTAAGATGTTACTCGACATCCCTTACACCCCAAAATTTTTTTTAAATTACAATTGAGATATGTAATGTTATCGTTATGCAGGTCGGTCGGTCTCTCGGTGCTTCGATACTGGATCTGACCGGACAGCATCCGAACTCTCGCATCCCGTGCTCGGAGCACCGCAACCTGTCGGCGGTGCGTGAGTGGCTCCGCGCGCACACGCGATCTATACGACCGCAAGTACGAATCTTTCATTCCCTAACACTCCCCCCCACTGACAACTCCCTATTCAACTAATTATTTTTCATTGTATAACTGTTTCCACTAATTTAGCTCGTACTAAACTGTCACGTAATTAATTTTAAAAAGTATGATGTAACAACGTTCAGTGTGATTGAATATTTATAAGAATATACGAAATTAATGTTTATTTTCTTTTTATTTATTCCTATTAATAAAAGTTTAATTGCTTGTTAATTTTTCTAAGGACACTTGAAATTTATCTCACCTCCAGATTGTTCCATTTAAAATATATTTAATCATCACATTAATTACTTTGTATTTATTTAATTTTGAATGTTTTTAATATTTTCCTTTATTTAACATTATTGTAACCGTACTGTCTTTAATTTTCAGTTTTAAACCACTAAATAAAACAAACACCAGCCCATAGTAGTAGTCAGGGTAAGAAAAATTGTTGTAAAATTGACTCGTGTTGTCCCACTCTATCAAATAACATCATAACATTGTTAGAGTGATTACTAAAATGTATTCAGAATGAGTTTTTGTAAATATTATCAGACTGCATACTATATAAACTACATACATGTTATCATTGTTAGTAATATATAATACAATATAGAAGTGTTTGCTTTGGAAGTACATAGAATTCTGATTTAACGAAACACATCGGAATATATATATATATATATATACATCGGTACATTGATTTAAAACATTGATATTTTTCAACATAAAATATATTTACAAAGGTAAAAAATATGGGGATCTTCAGAGCGGATGAATCGCTTTTAATATTAGCATATCATATTTTAAACCATGTAGATGCTTACAGACGTACAAATGATCACAATTGATTCATTCGATATATCGAATGTACATGCATTGAAAATTTTATAAATTTGCAAAACATGGAATATTATTTGATCTATCAACAAATATTTCTAAATATTTATTTTTATGCATGATTTTTTAGATTATTATTGTCGAGTAAGTCATAATAATAAAAGTGTTTTGTGATAATGTCAATTTTGTAACAAGATGGTTGTGTCCTTGTTAGAACTTTCTAAGTGGTTTTTGTGGCAAATCTAAATCTATGCTCCGTGTCATAATTTCCCATCCACTTCACTCATGCACATTAACCAAATTATATTACGTAAAACACTACCAATATTACAAAATATAAAGGCCACTAAGTGACATTCCAAGATAACGCCAAAAACTCTATTGGAATAATATCGTTGACAGTTGAAGGATAGTGTTGTGTTTCAGCTTACGATGTCTCGATTGCGTCCGAAGACGACGTCACCGCCGCGCGTACCTCTCTACGCGCGCTCCAAGGGAAAGGTCACCGACGAACGCAAAGAGAACACCTACGCCGGCGCGAAGACCGACGCCGAAAGGAAACGCACCCCCGGACACCACGACCTCCTCGCCCTCAACCTCAAGTTCGGCAAGAAGAACGAACCACCCATCAAGACTCCTTCGAAATCCCGCTACCTCAACGAGAACGAACCGAAACCGAAGACGCTGTCGACGAAGCGGAGGAACGTTCTCGCTATTCGAAAACCGAACTCAGGTAAGGGGCAAGTCGGGGGAGGAGGTACGGGAGGGGGAATCGTTAAGGCGAAGTTAAGCCGACGGTCGGTTGATGAGTCCGAGAACACTCGGCACTCGATAGTGACGGGGAAAATGAGTAAACGGCCCTTCTCGAGGTCGATACGCGTCCGGTCCAAGCCGACCCCGTCCTCCTCTTCGGAGGAGATGGGAGGGAGCGGGAAGTGGGAGGAGGTGTCGGGAGTCGCGGGAAAGCGACGCTCGTTCCCGAACCCGGCGCCCTCGCACCTCAAGAAGATTAGGTTAAAGACGGGATTGTAGCGGAAGCCTCGAGCTCGGCCCGCCGCGGCACCCATTCAGCCGAGACCTCTCTGACGGGCGAGCCCCGTGCCAGCTCGGGCTCATCTAAGTCTGGACTATCTCTCGATGATGAAACGCAACTTCCACTGCCATTCAAAAACAAACAAAAGATACAAAATTAAACGCATTCGATTTTTCTCTAATGCTCTTATTCAATGACGTTATCTACATTCTAGGAATATTTACAAATTAATAATTTAAAATAAAAATGCAACAAAATTATACTATATTTTTTATTATCTAACAATTTATTTTTATAGTCTAATTTTTTTGGTACTGACACATTTTTTTTAATCTAAATTTTTAACGTGTAATTTATTATACGAGACTCGAAGTTGTATGTTTTATGTTCCTAGTGAAAATTAACTGATAATGTAAAATAATAAACGTTTGGACGACAACGTTGTTTATTTAGTGTTTCGTATAGCTGTGTGTTATTAATTTTGTGATGCGTATGGAAAATTATTCGATGTAGGTTTACGTGCTCATGGAGCCAGTTTAGACGGTGTGCTAATTAATATAACAATGTTGATCTCATTTAATCACACGGGGTAAAATATACTACTAAATTTGGTTGGGCGACATGTTTACACACTCAAAAAAACGGGATATTGCACAAAAAGATACCACAATATTCAAATTAAATGATATTCCGAACAATTTTCTTTCACATTTATACAATTTTCTCGTGTATTTTTAAAACAATGAATATTTAAAAACGATAGAAAAAATACATTCATTCGCAACTGTTGTCTAAAGCAGGGGTTCCCAAACTTTTTCAGTCCGTGGCGTGGTCCCCAGTTTGGTATTTTGTCACGGCGCTCTAATCGAAATAGTCCTAGTCGAAATAGGTAGCGTTGATAAAAATACGTACAAAGATACTAATTAGATTGGCACAATTATTAAAACATCCATAACATGGATTTCTGTGTGCTAAGATTTTATATGCCATGTATACGCGAATAATTAAGTGATGCTACCACACGCCTCTTTACTTTGTACGGCGTACCAGAACGTCGCGGCACACACTTTGGGAATCTGTGGTCTAATGTATTTTTAAATAAAAAAGGGGCAATATATTTCACAATATTATCTTCGTATTAGCGTAAGTTGTATGTTTCATTAAATGTGCAATAACATAGCGACAAATTAACAGAATTTTTTTATATAAATTTTTAATAAAACTAACATATATAATAATATTAGATCTAAAATTTTTAAAGTTGTGTGTATTATAAGAATTGTTTATGGTAGAATGGTAAATAGAATTATAATTATTTATTGTATCTGAAATATTAATATATGATAATGTTCAACAACACAATCTTGTTTTTTTTTATTCACTTCCTACCCATTCCTATAAGAAGTTAAGAAACTCTCTTTGCAAGCATATAGAAGGTTTCTAATTTGAACTAATTAACAAATACGCTATTCAAACTGCGTACTAATTGTTCACACTCAGCACCACACCCGATTAGGCTTCCGACGGCAGCGGCTCAAGCCTAGGTTTGATCCCTCGGTAGGGAGCCCTTGAGTGCGTTGCTTGCGCGATACGGTGACACACAAATATACATCACTGCTACAACACTACACGATCACCCCCACACACGTGCACGACTACACGCTTACACATGAAAGTGGAAGGGTTTACTTTTTTCCCTTATCGAACTGAAAAACTCTCAATTTTCCGATAATAAATATATGGAGGAGTTGTTGAGGCGTGTATGCTTGGTACATATATACGTTTCAACAACTCATACATATATGAATAGTTAGCTAGGTTAGCTAAGATAGGTCGCGATTTTGCATGCAACAGGCAACAGCCAAGCCGAGGTGTGCCGTGCACCCTTGAGCTGGTTGCCAAAATAAAAACGGCTGAGTGCCTTAAGCGCTCGCCTTAGTAGTCCGGTGAAGCTGTTAAGACCTTGCTGGCTCAATAGCGTAGACATTTCGAAAAAAAAAATCACACAGCACCACGACGGCACAGTACACTAACACACAGTTTGGAAACTTCCTATAAACGCTCGCACCGGCACACTCACCCAAACATGCGCATCGACGCGACTCCTGAGCGAACCTCGCGGTGCTATCCATAGAGTTCCTTTCAAAACCTGTCTTCGATGCGCGTGTTGTGTGAGTGTGCCGTTTTCGAGCGTTTGTTCGTAGTTTCCGTACTGTGTCTCATATATATACTGTGACGACGACGACACCCGTAGCGTGGCATCTACGCGAACGACCCAATTAAAACAAAGCGCAAAATATTGTTACATTCTAGTCCGGTGAAACTGTCAAGATTTTGCTAGGTAAATAGCGTAATCAGTTTGAGTAAAAAAAATCGCTAAAATTAACAGTCGATTTTTTTTCAATTATTTAAGCCGACATATATTGCCTGAAAAGGCGCAAACAGTAATGAATGAGCGTTAATAATCATATTATTGTTTCACTAGCTGATTCCTACGACTTCGTCTGCTTTGTTTATTATCTCAACCTTTTTTGTCATCTATATCTCAAAGGGATTAAGGTCGCGTTGTCAACGAAAGCTCCCAGGCGGTTTGTAGTCCGGTGAAACTGTTAAGGTCTTGCTAGGTCAATAGCGTAGTCATTTCGAAAAAGAAAAAAATCCCAGGCGGCTTGACTTTTTCCGACACTTCCAACATTTATTGTTATAATTCAACCAATTTAAAAAAAAATTGACAAGTTATATACCTAAAGCTATCTCGTGAATCACTCTATCTTTTAAACCAAGTTAAGTTCAGAACATCCTATCTTTGCCGTACCGTGAAGCTGTGGAATAATCTCCCGGCTAGTGTGCTCCCTCCTTCCTATAATATGGAGTCCTTCAAGCGTAACTTGAAGAGGCATTTACGCAGGCCGGCATGACAGCGACGACCGACGAAGAATGACGTATCTCTCGGCAGTCGCCGTTGTTTCAGGATTGCACTGTGCTCACCATCAGGGACAGTGCAGTCACCTTGCCATGCTACTATAAAAATAAACGCATGAAAATTGGTTCAATAGTTTTTGATTTTCTCGCGAACAGACAGACTCGGCGGAGGACTTTGTTTTACAATAATAATAATAATTTTTTGCCCAATAAATTTTACATAAATTATTTACAGAAGTAAAATGTCACTGTCGGTGCCAATTTAAGATCACGTTGACGTCTGTTCTAGTCTTGAGACTGTATTACAGACGCCAGCGCAAACTCCACCGATTTTTCAAAATGTTTGGTAAAGATGGTTATCCGTTAATAGTTATTGCATTACGTAAATTGTTATGATACATTATGAGCTCCTACTATGTGTGATTGTTGACCATATGAGTGTGTGTGTGTGTAAATATAAAGGGGTTTATTTCTAGGTGTATTGAGCATATCTATATATTAATACGTGAAGCAAAAAAATTGTACTCCTTTTTAACCTATTTGCCGTGAACGGGTGAACTTGAAATTTGGCATAGTTAAAGTTTATATGGCGGAGAAATGCAGAAAGCTGTTTATTTCATATAAAATGCATTAGAAGTACATTAAATTTATTAAAATACGCACTACTCATACTACTGCTTGAATACACACATGTAAATAAAAAAGACATTTTGACAGCCGTCAATAATTACGAAGTTCAAAAGAGGTTGTGAAGGAGGTTGCTATGCTCGACTGTATGTATTTTTTAACTCTTATGTTCCAATTACCAGTTTTCATCCTACATTCAACAATGATATTATAAAATATAACTATTGTTGTAATGTTTATTATTTTTTATGGTGAACTCACTTCAAATGATGATTTAATAAAGAAATGAGCCAAATAATACTTTGTATAGTCAACATAAGAATTTTGTTCATAAAAGTAATCCATGACTTAGACCTTCGCGGTTACAATGTTGCAATTCAACCTCATGTAGCAACAAGAAAGAATTTATTTTCAAAAGCTAATGTTAGTATTAAAAACATCTTTGTATTGGATTCACCATTTGATTGTATTGTGGATCCATTACTGTTCCTAAACGATGATACTGGGCATATCACTATTTCTCATAATGAACAGACTATGTTTAATTCAATATCAACCAGAAATACTTATTGTGTCATAGGTTGCGATAAATTTCTTTATCATCGTAAAGTTATGTTTACTTAAAACTTGAGATTTGTTTCAAATTTATAATTAATTTCATTTAAACATAGATTTTTTTAAATGTTTATATGATTAAAAATCATGGCAAATAACTGAGTAGCCATAATGAAAACCTTTGATTATAGAAGTGTACCCTTTGACAAAAGAACCCTAATAAAGTTAAAACTTTAAAAATTCAATTAACTATGGTCGAATTTCGACCACTGGGCGCCCACTAGTATATATAAATGTATGTATATAATGTTTGGATGGCTGCGAGAGTAAGACAACAAAACGTAAGATAGTAGTATTACAAGATAACAAATCGATCACTTTATTTATTATAAAGGGGTGTTAGAATATTTTCGGTGTCCTCGTGGAGTTAAAGAAACCAGTCTTTTATTTTCTTTTTTACTCCACGGATGGGGTCCGGATATACACACATCAAAAAAATCTAAGCAACATGCGTGATATTACAAATTTTACCATTTATATTAATTAATTTCTAAGTATTCACTCAAACAAAAAGCGTAGGTAAGTAAACTTTTTTGTTATTGATGACATACTGGCTGGTTGTAAAAAAAAATTGATTATGTTTTGTTTTTTCATAAAATTCAAATGATACAAATTTCAAATCATTCAAATGACTGCGAATTTGTTTGAATTGAATTTAAGTGCGTTTTAATTGCTACGTTTAGTCTTGATTTTATAATTTTACCAACCATTTAAATAAAGTTAGCGACAAAATTGAATTGTTAGATATTCTTTACGTCATGAGGCTACGTCATTTGATGGCAGATGAAATGGAAAGAACTGTAGGGATGTTGCAAGCGGGAAGTAATCAATCTCAGGTATCTCGACATTTTGGCATTCATAGAAGTGTTATTTGTCGTCTTTGGCAGCGCTACAATAATACAAAAATATGCAAGACGCCAGCCGATGTTAACCGCTCGAGAGATAAGTTTGAGGCTACAAATTTCAAGTGGTGTTGATGTAAGTCCTCAAACTGTGCGAAATCGACTGAATGAATATGAATGGTGTAGAGAACGCATAACATGAACCCAGGAACAATGGGATAAAATTATGTTTTCCGATGAGTCGCGATTCGGGTTTAAGCCTGATACAAGAAGGATGCGAGTGTATCGTCGGCCCGGAAATACTGAAAGGCTCAGGTGCGTTCAGGAAGTTCATCCATACAGCGGCTCAACAGTTATGTTATGGGCGGGTATTATGAAGAACAGGCGAACCGAGCTCGTTTTTTGTAAATGGAAACATGAATGCTGAAAATTACATTGAGGATATTCTCAGACCTTATGTCTACCCATTGCACAAACCTTTGGCTCCGATTTTAGGTTAATGCATGACAATGCGCGTTCACATACAGCTCGGCGAACCAGTGAATACTTTGCAACCGAGAACATCCGGGTATTACCCTGGCCTGCACAATCGCCAGATCTCAACCCCATCGAGCACGCATGGGACATGCTCCAGAGACGTGTTTTGAAGGACTTGGACGGAGCGACAACAACCCAACAGCTGAAGGATTTGCTACAATTCCATTGGGAGCGAATAGCGCAAGATGACATAAACAGTCTCATTAATTCAATGAATAATCGTTGCTGACAAGTTCTGAATAGCAGAGGAGCCCATACTTTGTAGTACATTGTCCTATTCTTTCACAATAAGTACATATTCTTTAGAAATTTCATTTTGTAAAAAAAAGTTTAGTTTCTTCTGTATCTTAGTTTCTACAGTATATTCTAATATTGTTCATTTCTGTTATTAAAAGAACTTATAAAGACAACAGCTGTTATTTTTACATCATAGAACCCTAAAGATATTATTTTAAAAATAAAATACAACGTTATAATGTGAACAACCATCCTAAAATTTAAATTAGTACATTTTGCTTAGACTTTTTTGATGAGTGTATATCAAGATGAATATTCAGAAAATTATAAATACGAGGGCCCAGTACTGCGAATTGTCTAGCTGATAACGAAATTCGATAACGGTATACTTTACAAACCTCATGCTTTCTACGTCTGTTAAGAATAATGGGGTTATAAGATAGGTTACTAGGTTTTGCAATAGCAGCATGGAACACAAAAAAAAAGGTAGTGACAAGCAGTATTTAAACATTCTTTAATATTGGCAAAAAAAATCGTGAACCTACAAAAGAGGATGGTATTTACGTACACTCGGGTGAAATTGAATGATAAGGAGAGAAGAATCTTTTAGAAGCCTGTATTTTTTCATATTTTATAAGCTTTATTGTTTGACCACAATCTCAACTGATTTTAAATGATGATGAGATCTAAGATGGTAAACACGCCAAACCTAGAAGGCACTGGCTCTCAAATGCTGCTGTCGGACACATCAACAGGAGCTTGACGACAGATTTTTAACTTGAGACTAGTAGCCTACCAGGCAAACTTAGAAAACACCTTAACATAATGCTATGGTTTAACTACGATGTCTTGCTTCACCGGCAACTCCTACTCAAGTGCTAAGATTCGAACCTACGGCTATATACTCGACAAGAGACAATTCTCACACACTTATAAAGGTGAATAATAGTAGACTCTTGATAAAAATTCTACCATAACATCCCGTATAGTTTGTATCCCTGTACAAACTACTTTTTCACTCGCTAATATACATATATATGTGTATATTACTACCGGAATCGAACATAGTATAAATATAATATGACTAACATAGATTTATCTAATACAAACTCGATTAATATTTAAAAAAAATATAAATAACTCATCCATAGGTACCTACTGGTTAGCCCTTATAAATAAATAAAATAGCTGCGCTCCAGATAATGCGATATCTGTTTCTGACCTACATATCTCATTGATCGAGTACGGAGTATGCAGACGCTTTCATATAAACTATGTGGATGTCAGTTCAAAAAAAGAAGAAAACATTTTGAATTTTGGCAAAACGCCCATACTCCGCTAGAAAACGTCGCTACTCCGTACGACGTGCTGAGTTGTAGGTTAGTCCTTGTTTATTATTTGGGGTCTTCGTTATTTTATTCATAACCACCTACCGCCCACGCTATTATTTCTTTTACGCCCCTTTTTTATTCCTTTTATTTTATCCGCATCCACCTGTTGGACCCTATTTAGACGGTCTCATCAGTTCAATCAAGTACTAATAAAAAATTAAAATCTTTTGACAAACGAAAGCGAAATAGTTACTGAACTATTTTATTATTACTTATTTATACATACTTATTCGTATATTATTTATATGTTGATACAAATACACTGAATACCTAACCCCTGAAGCCTATAGAAATGGAACTATTTCATAATTTCAGACTTAATATAATATTCTGCGGGAACAACAACAAAATAACAAATTGGCATATAGCAACAAGTAAAACAAGGTAGATCAATACACGGACTGCAGTTGTACCTATAATATATCTAAGTAGTGGAATAAACTGTTATTGATTGGTTTGGTGCGCAGCGCGATTCCTACAGGAGGGCGTGCATACAGACATTACCTGACGCACCGACGCCACGCATAGCTTCCCCACCCTCTTTTCTTCTATGCCGTCTGCCGGGAGCGTTGCGTCGTTGCAGTGCATTTAAGAGCGCATAAAGGGACGCACGTCACCGTTTACATTTATTACTCACGGTTATTGATCGACACAATGTCTGACAAACCACCAGATAAAACAAAGGAATTTGTTTCCAAAGAGATATTTGAAAAGGAGCTTAATTTGATGTACAGTCAGGTAAAAGACGCACGTCATCACTGGACAAAGCAAAAAGTTAATGAAGTATTAGACTTCATAGAAGAGAGACAACTGAAATGGTCGAAGAAAAAAATTAACGATACGTTGCATTACATAGTAGACAACCAGATGCCAAGTTTCCTACCAGAAATGCCTGCTCCATATAAATATGGTGGAACAACCGTTACATACAGCAAACGTTCCACTTATTATGATCAAGATTATAATCACTTGATAGATGCTCATTTATCCACAAATCATGGCAATATCGAAAGCATGATTGCTTACATAAAAGAGAAGAAAAATTTCATTCCAAAACCAGCGATCATCACATTTATAAAATTATGCAAACATTGTCGGGAAGCTCATTTAAAAAAGGCCGTCGAAATGAAAAAGCCAAAAGCGCTACCAAAGCCGGCAGTGATTCATTTGATCGATTTCCAGCACAAACCTGTTAATGATTTCAAGTGGGTTTTGCACTATCGTGACATATACTTGCAGCATTCAGTACTGCTTCCAATGACATCGAATCATGTAGACGAAATCGCTTTTGCACTATTGAACAGTTTCATGCATACTGGTTATCCATCTATACTTTATAGCGATGAAAGCGATCTAATGACTGAAGTACATGAAAAATTATTACAGCGGTCGCCTCTCTGTAAATTTATTAAACATCAGCAGTGCCCTAAATCAGCTATTGATAAGATCGGCCAAAAAATAATGAAGCTAATTCAAGATTGGCTAGTTGAAAATGAACCTTTCGATTGGTTGTTTGCTATTCATACCGTTCAGTATAAAGTTATGTTCTTCCTGAATGAAATTGAGACATTAACAGCCAATAAGGAATCAACCAACTCTACAAATAAAAATACAGAAGTTGGAGCCGAATCCCTAGATGAAAGGGCCAAACTTAAAGACAAAGATACTACTAATATTGATGAAAACCGTGGAAAGGATATATTAACAAATGCTTTGGGGGATCTAAATCTAGCTTTAAGCGAGTAGTTTAAGACGTTTGAAATTATTCTCTTTAGAACATAAGAAATAACTTACATTTTACCTAAAGGTTTTCTCTTTGACTTGTAATTTTTCTAATCAAAAAATATAGAATCATCATCTAATGATCATTATCAAAGAGTTATCAATTTTTTTAGTATATTTCTCAACTTTCATCATTTTCATGTTTTGTTTAATTAATCCAAAGTTATATGATACATTAGAAGATAGTAAATCCCAGTAAACATAAATGTTATATGTTCAAGTAGAATTTTCTTCTATAGATTATCTCTTAACTGTTGATAACTTTGTAAAATGATTAGTAACTATATATCTACAATAGACATGAATTGCGACAACAGTATCTATAGGTATTGCGAAAGATAAATATAATCATATATTTTAAATAGGATTAAAATTATATTTGATGTATTAGATGCATGTTAAATACAGAAGTAGAAAATTGTGAGAAACAATAAAGGTCTGTTCATGTAGATGTTAATAAGTAGCTAATATTCAACCTTTATAATATGTGTCCGTATCTTTGTAGTTGTAGAGGTATATTCCTATTTCTTGAAAATTTTTCTCAACTAAAAATATAAATCTGAAATATCTTATCATAAATATTGTATTTATATAATAACACTTTTAATGTACCGTTTATCTTACTGAATAAAGAAGTAGTATGTGCCAAATGTGATTTTTTAAGAATCCCATCAACTACTTGTTTCTAAACCATGAAGAACGAAATTTTCTTTACTCTCAACGTTATTCCAAAAAGCCAAATAGTAAGCATACCTGAGCAATTTTAAGCATCGGGAAGTTGTTTCAATAAATCTGAGGAGCGATATACACTGCATTAGCTTCAAAATAATTGAAGCTGCATCTCTAACAGGAAAATATTTAGAAGAATTGTCATTTGTTAATGATAATAATAATGAAAACTTTTTCATATCTAGAAAATATACAAAATGAAACAATTTACAATATACGTGTGCAGTTAAGCGGCCTCATACTCAGTGCGGTTTCTTGCATATGCATACAAACCTGAATAAAGGATTAACACAGACAAAACTGGATCCGGAAAGGTGACCACGCCCTTTCCCCCCCCCCCCCACTTTTATAAAAAAAAAGTTATGAATGATTTAAATGAGTGAGCCAAGAAAATTTTAAAAATCGAAATCATAAGGTGGTTCCTTGAAGTATGTCATCTGCGTACGAGATACTTTAAGTACATCTTTTACTTCTTTGAATAGTCCGCTTCTAAAGAGTGAAAATGGGGGGAGAAGAAATATTGAGATCGTGTTTTTTTCAATGATTCATTTGAATTCTCTCCTATTGCCTGAATCTTTCGATCTTTTACTCTTTTGAATAATCTTCTAACTTTTAACGTGTGAAAATAGGGATCCAAAAAAAAATTATAGAAGAGTTTTATTGAATGACGCATTTCAATCTACTTCCTCTGCCAATCTTTTACTTTTTTGAAAAGTGAACTTCTAACGTGTGACAATGGGGAGGAAAAGAAAAATTTCTGGGTTTTATTGAATGACGCATTTAAATCTTCTTCCTTTGCCCAAGTCTGCTAATCTCTTACATTTTTGAAAAGTAAACTTCTGAGTAGTGAAAATGGGAGGAGAAAAGAAAAATTGAAAGAATGAGTTAATTTTAATAATGCATTTACTTCATAATGCATTATATTTATGTAATACATATGTAGAAATTAAAATCATTATGTACTGGAAACTCCTTTATTCAAAGTCCACAGTGAGCTTAGCCTAAACAATTACAGCCTGCGTCCTCTTCGTCCACCCTTCCTGCGCGTGGAGTCTGATGGTACAGGTGTCACATCTTCAATACGGCCAATCTTCATGCTAGAACGAGCAAGAGCACGGAGAGCTGACTGGGCTCCAGGTCCAGGTGTTTTTGTCTTGTTACCTCCGGTTGCACGAAGTTTAATGTGCAGAGCTGTGATCCCGAGGGTTTTACATTTTTCAGCTACATCCTGAAATACGGACAAAATATTTTTTTATACACATATACATACTCTAAAACTTTACTTTTAACAGTTTTGTTTAACATTTATAATGCATATATACTACTAGATCAGGGTAGCCCAAAAATGTCAAATATATATATTTTGTAAAATGTCTTATGAGGATAGTTTATCATGTTTTGGACTCACTGTACATAAACTTCATAATTTTTTTTAGTTTGCTTTCAGGAATCATATAAAGTACTATGAAGAATGGCGATGTAATATGGTGATGAGAAAAAACTATCTCTACTACTAGGGGTATGAAGAGAGTGATTTTTTTATTGCATTATACATTTTTTTATTGCATACAGTTATTAGGGATTTATAGACTGGTATCTTATTGGTTGAAACATTCAAAATTTTATATGTAGATTGATGCATCATGATAATATTTATCGCATGAAATTTACAGGTAACAACCACTAATTTTCGACCTCAGCAGTATTGTTATCTAAACAACAGTATTTAGTCATATATTTCTGTAGTGTATTTAAATTATATATCATTACAAAATCATTAATGGATACTTGCGTATTAACCACCGCACTGTCTTTGTTTCGCAAGCCTAAACTAACTAACGGGGAAAATTGAGAAAAATAAATCAGGTGGTTAGACTTGCGAAACAAAGATATCGCGAGATGGTCACGGGAGTGGTCGGCGTATGCACTACGGTGGCCTTAAAACGTAAGTACCTAATAATGAAATAATATACAAATAGTAAATGATCTTACAAAAAAAAAAAATCTATTGGTGACCAATAACTAATCTATAGTATAGTCAGTGGCGGATTTGCAGTCTTGGCCACCCTAGGCTCCAGGCCATGTAGTAAGTACCAGCCACCCCTGTGTCAGTGAATTATTTGTCACGATTGGTTGCCCCTAATATCTGGCCGCCTTAGGCCTGGGCTACCTGGGCCTTAGGGCAAATCCGCCACTGAGTATAGTCCATTGTTAACTGCTTTGAAGTAGATGCGCAGAACACAACTTCAAGTATCAGAGGATGAGGTGAAAGCGGAGGCTCACCTGCCCATGTAACTGGTTCCTATTGCACAAATGTTGACATGTGCGTCCTTTCATTAATAGTTGCAGTAAAGCCTTTATCAGAATAGTTTTGTTGTTGTAAATTACATGCTATTACTATGTTCATTGTTTTTTTTTTCTTGTTTATAACACGCATAATACCTGCACAATATATGCCAGAAGACATATCTCACAGATAGAAATAAATAGTGCATAAGGGATCATTCAATTGAAGTATAGGTCATCCAAAACTCCCCAACCATGTGAATAAATGTTATTTCAATTTAATTATAACAGAGAAATAACACATCATTCATCATCGTTGACACATTATGCCTGTCAAATTGTTAATATACTAGCTTTGTCTATCACTTTGTTAAGCTAGTACATTTTTAGTTTTTACTGTTATTCATTACCCCAATAATGATTTAATTTTTATTGTTTGTTCATTTTTATCTCTCATTCTTTGCTAACGTTCTGTATGTATCTCATACGTATGTATATATCGGGCCAATTCATATAAACAAGTTTTCTTAAACTATCTGTCAAACAATTTACAAGATAACACAAAATTCTCTGAAAGTATCAATGTGGTAATTATTTTACTACATTCTTAATACTTAATGTGATAGAAAATATCTACTTAAATCTCAATTAATTAAAACCTAATATATTGTAAGCGTAATATCAAGACAACTTAAAGACTAATAAACCTAAATGTTAAATTATTATAATACTTTGAATTGGTTTTGTATTAATCTCTTGACTGTACTATACACAAAACCCAACTTACAAGGTATATTCAGAGAAGCCAAAACTGAGGAGGATTATAGTAGTTTATAGTGATTGACGGGTTTTGGGAAAAATAGCGCACGATTGTAGCAAAATAAACAGATTTAATACGAGCACAATAACAGTGTGAAGTAGTGAACACAAAAGCGACATCTATATGTAATCTATAGAGAATGGTAAAGCGACCAAGACAGTGTTTCTAGTACATAGAAAGTGGCGCCAACTGACATAATAACATTTGACAGTAATGACATACTTAATTTGTTTGGTTTATACTATTCTAACAGTGATCAATCTAGACATATTTGAAGACAGTGAAAACTAATATTATTCTTTACTTGGAAATAAAAAGATATACCCCATTTTGATGTATCATAAAACTTTCTAATAAACATGAACTTCTAATGTTTTTTTTAAAGAATTTTATGATTTGTGGTATTATTTTCAATTCACTTCACTTATGCACAGTAAACTAACTATATTACGTAAAGAACCACCAAATTTACAAAATATGGAGTCTAATAACACAAGATTATGAATAAAATATAAAATTTTGACTTTTTGATTTGACTACTTTAGCTGACTATTTGGACTGTAAGACAATTAAGTCAGGAAAGATGTTCAATGTAGAAATTAACCCTGCATAGACTTTCTAAGAGATATATTGAAGCTTTTAAAAAAATTATTAAAGGTAATGATCACTATCATTGATAAATAATTTCTAAGTAATAGCATGTTTTTATAATTCTTATAATTGTACTGGTTTATGGGAATACATTAACTTCTATAATGGTATATCATAACTAGGTATAGATAGCTATATATTTGCCACAAGGTATCAAATTGTTATTTCACGCCCGCGTAACCACAGATCACGCCGTCGTGATCTGGGGGTTAATTTCGCTCCCGCACACCCGACTAGGCCTCCCACGGCAGCGGCTCAAGCCTAGGTTCGATCCCTCGGTAGGGAGCCCTTGAGTGCGTTGCTTGCGCGATACGGTGACACACAAATATACATCACCGCTACAGCACTACACGATCACCCCCACACACGTGCACGCCTACACGCTTACACATGAAAGTAGAAGGTTTACTTTTTTTCCCTTATCGAACTGAAAAACTCTTAATTTTCCGATAATAAATATATGGAAGAGTTGTTGAGGCGTGTATGCTTGGTACACATATACGATTCAACAACTCATACATATATGAATAGTTAGCTAGGTTAGCTAAGATAGGTCGCGATTTTGCATGCAACCGGCAACAGCCAAGCTGAGGTGTGCCATGCACCCTTGAGCTGGTTGCCATAATAAAATCGACTGAGTGCCTTAAGCGCTCGCTTTAGTAGTCCGGTGAAGCTGTTAAGACCTTGATGGGTCAATAGTGTAGTCATTTCAAGAAAAAAAAAAAATCAAATTGTTATAGCTCATCATTGCATATTGCCAAAAACAGGTGACTTTTTTTTTCAAGAAATTCTTTCTATTGACTAAAGAATAAGAAGTTATTGTCTTTTTTTTCGATCTGACTAAGCTATTGACATAGCAAGGTCTTAACAGCTTCACCAGACTACTAAAGCAAGCGCTTAAGGCACCCAGTCGACTTTATTTGACAACTAGTTTGAGGGTGCATAGAAATTATAAAGTCAATTAGCCTAGGATGGCATTAGAAATTCGCATCACGAATTTAGAGTTATTATAGTTTGTTTTTATAAGGGTTGGTTCCGCCTTTCAAAAGACCTCCCTTTCACCCTGCTGAGTCACATAGTTTTTTTTTAATGGGTTTATAGTTATGTGCAAGGGAGCATGATTTTTACTTTATAATTTTTAAGGTTCATAATACTATAATTTTGTTGTTTTATACAAATTTATCATTGTTTTACAACTATTCACTATTATTTTAGAATAAATTAATATGAATTATTTTTATGACAAACAGAATGTTTTCCACAATCTTGTATTTTTTGTTTTATTTCTACTATGTTTAACTTTACTGTATCATTTATTCCTTATTGCCTAGATATACATAGATTCAAACAAGTTATTATTTATCTAGTTGAAAACTCAACCTTTTTTTATGCAAAAATGCTATAACTGTTTAGTTCTATTACAAGTTTTTAAATACTTAAAATTTATTTTTTCCACTAAATTTACACTTTTCCAGCAAGCATTTCTTGCTCTACTGGTATATAAATATAGTATTGTACAGACCGTTTTAACTTAATAATGACCAAATTGTTAATATACAAAAAGTTACCAAACATTGTTCAGAAGTGGCACAACCTCAAAACTCTGATCATGAATATCTCAGTAACTATGACTTTCTACGGAGGGGAAGAGGATTATAAAGGATATAGAGGAGTACTCAGCCCCTCCCCCGCCCCTCTCACCCTCAGCCCCTCAAACGTTATTTCAGGATGCGAATTTCTAATGATGCCCCATTAGCCTTTCCACTATAGATTTGTTTTCATTTTATTGCAATACAACCAACTTGACTAAGTAACTCTATAAAACCAACTTCACTAAGTAACTCTAAGGTACATGAAACTGACTCTAGAATATTTAAAAAATATCTTGGAAGTTTGCATAGCTTCCCGTTTGTAACCACAATGTAAGATTCTATTCACTTTAGACATTATAGTGATAAATTATACAGACCTGAGCAGCCAACATAGCGGCGTAAGGTGATGCCTCATCACGATCAGCCTTCACTTTCATCCCACCGGTGACACGGGCAATAGTTTCCCGACCGGACAAATCAGTAACGTGCACAAATGTATCATTGAATGAAGCAAATATGTGAGCCACTCCAAATACTATCTCGCCCACCAAGTGCTGGGGACCGAGAGTCACCTGAACCTCTTCTTTTTGAACTTTGTTTTTCCTCGGGGCCATGGTTTAGCCTGAAAATAACAACACTTATACACTTGTAACCTCAAAATATCTTAACAATCGGTACACTTTAAAGAATGATAAGCAAGCTCATTGCAGGGAATTAGATGCTTTACTTCTTAGAAAAAATATTTTTCATAATAATACATCAATATTTAACATTTTCAAATAAAATCCAAAAATACCTTTAGCTTTGAAAGCTGTCAAAAACTAGAAAGAAAATCCAAACGCAATATTGCCAGCTTTTGAAACGTCTTAGAAAAGGTTGAAATTTTTAATCTACTATTTTATAAATATATCTTATATAAATAAAAGGACCATTAAAGTATCTAAATTTTAAACAATAAATCTGTAAACATAAAAAAGACTTAGTTGTTAAATCTATCAACTTGTACATTAAAATATGGCATTTATTTAATAGAGTAGATTCCTATTTTTGTTTTATAGTTTTTAGATTACATAATATATATGAGAATGTCAGCTATAAATATAATGACTGGCATACTAGCATGAGCGAAAACCATTCATTTATTAATGTAGAAAATATTATTAATTGTACTTACACAAATCTTGTAATAGAAATGTCGGTTTTAAATGGTTTCTTTTACTTAGTACCTACTGAATGAGATCGCAGCCATACCATAAAGAATGTGACATCCGGAAGTAGTCTGCAAAGTGTACGTCATTGCCAACAGAATCTAATTTTCGTCGTTAATTCTTTGTTGAAAAAAACGTCGGTTTTAGCGACGTAACATATTGCTAATAAGTGTGAAATATTGTGATATACTTCCTTTAGCGTTAGTTAATCTAGTTCAATTCAAATAAGTGAGTATGTCATTTTTATATTGGTGTGAATTCTTGTTGAAGTTACAAGTACGCGAATGACGATCTGTCATATTACCCAATTCGATACTGTTCTTACTACGTTTTTTCAACATCCCAACGAGTGTGACGGCATGTCTGACGCCCAATATCTTATTGACATTCCAATAGTAATGGATACGACGTAGATGATAACAAGAAGACATGCAAGTCATTAGTCATCTTCCATGATTTCTTTGTGAAGATACAAAACATGCTGAAATAATCGTAATCTCATATATTCCAGATTCAATATGTTTATCTTGGATTGGTTTACTGGTGTCCTTGGATTCCTTGGTGAGTGCAATTTGTAGTTCATAAATACTACATTGAAGACATACTTCTGAACAATTATCTTTTTTGTTTGTATCTTTTATAAATAACATAAAGAATGAGAATGTAATACTAGAATGAAGAGATTAATTTTACAATGTTTGGATATTGTTAAGTAATTTAAAAAAAAGTTGTGTATATTGTACACAAATATCAGACATACAGTTTACATACTTAAAAATTCATTATTATTAGAGTTTCATGTGTGACACAGTTATTGTTAAATTAGAACATTGAACGATGTGACATACATCAACTGATTACTTATTTGTCATATTTATGGAACACTATTCATATTTGTATATGAATTATAACAATGTATATGGATAATTTAAAAAGTTATAGCAACATTTGAATATTTTGTATCTTGTATATATTTATAAATGATTATGATTTTTACTTGCAGTGGTTTTTTCTTTCTCTTTGTAAAGTAATTTATCAAAGCTAAACAGAACTTCAAATAAACCTGTGAAAATTAGATTAGCTAGTAAAAATAAAATTGTTACAACTGTACTCAGTATAAACTGTTTAAAACAAAAGGTAGAATTTGAAATTTTAATAAGTAATCTGCACATGAGAAACAATTCTAATTGTGTTTACATTAATCTATTTCTCGTTGTTTAGTTCTTTATATATAGAACATCTTCAATAAGGTAATGTATTCATTCTGAATAGTAGAATATTAAAATGGATAGAATTCATATTGAACTTCAGAATTGTTTTGTTCAACAGTTACTGTAGCATTTACAAAGAGTTTAAGTAGATAGCAAAATTAACTGAAGTTTAAACTTATTAAGTCATACTTCAATAAATAAACATCAATATACAGGCTGAAAGTTTAGATAGTAGCAATATTTATAGAGGCTACTCTGCACTTGATTCTCTTCCTATATCAATTTTAAAAAGTAGGTGCTTAATATTTGAGTTCATTATCTAGAAAAATACAAAAATTATATGCAACCCTATACATGTCCATGTTAAAGCAAAGTGTCAGTAACCAGGTGATTTCACTTTCACTTGAAAGTGAACATAGGAACATTGTGAACAAAATAAAAGGGTTTATTGTTGTTTTATTATTGAAGGTTATTAACTCTGGGTTTCCCCTTATAGCTTTCGGCACTAGTCATTACACATAGATTTAACAAACTAAGTTAACTTACATTCTCTTTATTCTCTATTAGTATTTGTTTTGATATTATCATTTTATATGTTAATATATAACCACCATGACATTATATCCTAGAATATTGCGAGTGTTTAACTTTTCACCTGGTATAATGTAGTGCTTCTATTATGTATTATAGCCAATTATGAATGTTGGAAAATTCGTTTGTAATACAGGAAAATGTATTTGGTACACTGAGTCAATTAATTACATATTATGCAAACACATACTTTACTATCATAATGGAATGTAAATTTCAGTTGTTTTAGTATAAAATATTACAACTGAGTTACTGATGTGTAAAATTAAGGAAATCTTTTATATTCATATTTAACATAATTTATTCTGTTTATTATAAGTTTAATAAAATATAGCAATGAATATGTGCAAGTCATAAAATTGTCCTTGCATAATCTAAATTACCCTCATATTTGTGTTCTCTGTATTACTTATCAACAGAAGCTTGTAGTTATTTTTCTACAGATAAATAGCTCATAACACTGATTTTGTGTCTAACACCTCAGTTATGTTTCTTTTTTTATGTCCAGGTTTGTGGAAAAAGTCAGGGAAACTTTTATTCCTGGGTCTAGATAATGCTGGCAAGACCACACTCCTGCACATGTTGAAAGATGATAGACTGGCCCAGCATGTCCCCACCTTGCACCCCAGTGAGTATTTACATTTTGTATATCATCTGGTTTGTGTTTACAATCTAACTGAATTAGAATCCTGCCAGATTTAATTAAAAATGTGTAGAATGTTTAGACATTTTCAAAGAGTTGCACTTACATCAGATTGCAAATAGTAACAATTTAATAGTAAATAATAATCATCAATGGTGAATTTTTGACTCTAAAGAAACATCTGGTACTTTGGGTTGATTAAACATATCACAATAGTCAGAGGCTATAGATAACCAGAAATAATGTTATTTTGAGTTGAAAAGAAAAATTTATCTATAATGCAATAATTAATTGGTTATTATATTACTGTATTATGTAGACAATATATTAGTATTATATCAATAGAGTTGTACAATATTAAGATAATAGTACTATAACCTGATAATTTATCATTTCTAAAATTTTAATTTTATCTTTTATTATCATGAATTATTGCAACAAATTATTCGATTCCAAGTCACTGCATAGAGTTTAAATACCTAGTTTGATAGAAGATAAAATCGTACCTAGGAATTTACGAATACATCATGGGAGACAAAGCATATTGGTTATCTCTTGTCTGTCAAAGTTATTTGTTTAGTCACCTTATTTTTGGTTGTTAACATTATTAGACCTTTTTAAAAAAATTTATCTGATAAATGGTCATGGATGATAATTAGTCACTAACTCTATTATTTTTATTCATTAACACGTGCTAACCTTGACACTAAGCATACATTATTAATTAAGCATTTAAGTTTCTAGAAGATTTAAATATGTGTGTCAATAGTAGCTATCACATGTGTCGTGATGCCTTAAACAGGATTCTTTATCCTTTATATAATTATTTAAATAGACCCTTTTTTGTGATGTTATTGTGACCTCTACACAGCCTTTGAATACTTATTTATAGATTTTTATCATCACTTATACACATAATACTAAATGTAGGTCAATAATTATTATTTATAAAATTTATTATAAATAGGATGTTAAGTGATAAAAATAAGTAATATTTCGTTTTATTTAGGATGAATAAATGTATGTCTTATAAAATACCAGTTTCCATTTTTTTTTTTTGCACTTACTGAACTTATTTATTATATTGTATTGAGCTGTTTGTAATTTTATTAAATTGGCTTCTTTAGATTATATCTTTGTTTATTAATTTGTTTTATATTTATTTCTCAAGATTGTTTGAAGGAAGCAGAGTTCACCTTGGAGAAGACATTGAAGATTCATGATGATACGTATAGAATAATAAAATAATATTTTGTTAATTTCCAGCATCGGAAGAATTGTCTATAGGCAGTATGCGATTCACGACGTTCGACCTTGGCGGGCATCAGCAGGCGCGGCGCGTGTGGCGCGACTACTTCCCCGCCGTGGACGCGATCGTGTTCCTGGTGGACGCGTGCGACCGCGCGCGCCTCGTCGAGTCCAAGAACGAGCTCGACTCGTTGCTCACCGACGAGACGCTCAGCAACTGCCCCGTGCTCATCCTCGGCAACAAGATCGACAAGCCCGGAGCCGCCAGCGAGGATGAACTGCGTCAGTTTTTCAACCTTTATCAGCAGACTACTGGAAAGGTACCTTTTTTTTTAAAGTATTTATTCATTTTTTGTTAATTTGTTTTTATTTTGATGAGTGTATTTTCTAGTACCTTAATTTTTTGAAGCATTAAATAATACTTTTCAATTATGAAACTGCAAAATTATTTTCTCTATATCATAAAATTATTAACATCATCATTAAATATTTATCTTCCAATTATAATAATGATTTAAAAGTAATATAACATGTATGGTGGTATTACTAAGAAATAATATCTTTAAAAGTTATGGAATAATAAACTATGATATATCAAGTTTGTGGCATTTGTATGGTGTACCAGACCAGTAGTAAAAAAAATGTATAGTATCCTATGTCATCCAAATTGAAAATATATTTTATGTGTTACAGCAGTTGCATTTGAGAGTCAATAAATTACATCTTATATAATATAAGGCAATAACTACAATTTAAAAAGCTTTGGTGACTATTTTGGAAACATTATGTGGAAGATGAGACATACAATGGTTTCTAGTTTGTAAACGTGGGCATTCTATTAGGATAGATTTGTTATATAAATATGTGCATTTAAAGTAATCAAATGAACAAAATGTATAACACAAACATGTAATAAAAATTTATTACATAACTATATTTACTATCTTATCTTGACATCATGTAAATTTTTCCTTTATATACATTGTACCTCATTTTATGGCATTTCGTCTTTTTAATGAATCAATAAACGTGATTACAGGATTATTATTCTATCCTATTTTGTGGTACCACACAGACATGAATGTCACAGAAATATTTAAACTTCTCAAAGCATGTATGTTGGCTCAGGAGTCAGGCCAAACTTAAAAGTAAAAAATAGGGTCTCAGCTCCAGGGGAGCTCCTTAAAAGGGAATCATTTTATACTATAAAATTAAGTTGCTTCCGCTGTCTATTCTCTTAGATCTTTTAAACTATTCAACGAATTTTAATACAGTTTTGAGCAATTGATAGAGTTATGCAAGAGGAAGGTTTATATGTATAATACATACATATTATAGTAAAGAAATGCTAAAAAAAATCAAAGATTTGTATTGTGGTGTCATAACAAACATATTTTTGTATGTTTAAATCGTAAACGCTGTCTAAACCTTACGAGATATATCAAATTAATGTACTACGTCGTAGTCCGGTGAAGCTGTTAAAACCTTGCTGGGTCAATAGCGTAGACATTTCGAAAAAAAAAATGTACTACGGAATTGTAAATCTAAACGTATATCTTAAATAACATTATTAATCACTTCACACTGCCCCAAAAAGAGACAAGTTGATAAAAATACCTTGTTTTTCTATTTACAGGGTAAAGTATCACGGTCAGAACTGCCCGGACGGCCCCTGGAGCTGTTTATGTGCTCTGTACTGAAACGTCAAGGCTATGGTGAGGGTTTCCGTTGGCTCGCACAGTACATTGACTGAGAAGGTCCCGAGTTAACACATCCGCGCCATCGGCTCGCTTATATCCCATTCGCTTTTTATTTAGTTAATGTAGCTGTCTATTGTCACATCACTGGGATACAACAGGTCAACGTTCCAAATATATAACTTAAAACATGTCTTATTAATGAAATCGAGGTCGTATCAAATTAGTTTAGTGTTTATTCATTAATCAAGTTTCTTCCACAGGCGTCGTCTTGGAACAGTAATACAATTAGTGACTTTAAACACAGTTTGAGTAAATACTTAGAACGTATTTATAAAACGTGGTACTTTGCGAACATTATATGGTTATAGAAATGGGTAATAGTTTTCAGAATGATAAGTATTATAAAACTTTGCTTATGATAGAATAAAAATAGTCATTTTTGAAAGTGATTTCAATAATAATTATAACCATATTTTCATTAATCTTTAAGCAAAGTGAAATTATTAATTAGGTCTGTGGGTGATAAGCAGCTACATTTCAAGTCATATTTGAACAGTGTCAGAATTTGTAAGCAGCCTGATGTGTATACAGTAAAATCATTTCTGATTTTACTCATATATTTTAGGTATATTTTTGTTCCTTAAACGAATCAATAATAATTGAGTTAATTAATATATTTTGTTCAAATTGACATTTTTTTTATTTGACTCCCTATTATTCGCAAGGTATGGTTTTAGAAAACAATGATTATGTTTAAACAGTCAACATTTTGAAGATGATTTTATATACATTTGAATAATATTATTTATTTAAAAAAGTTCATCAAAAACATGTGTAAAGGGATAATTATATGCATATTTAGTATATAAACCACTCGCTCACTAGTAATGCAATAATGAAATATTTAGCTTTGTAATATTAATTTCTTATATTTTAGTGTTATATTTTTGGTTTATTAGTTATAAATTTCTTTATCTACATTCTACTTGGTTGGTTATAGTTAGTATTTGCATTTAAGAGCCTATACTATTATTATACGAAATGATATTAAATATTTCACAACATGTTTTCAATATGATTTACGATCATCTGTTTATGTACTTAGATATAATATTAGTACAAATCGTCGGTATATATTTGTAAACCTAGCATTACTAGTTAGCGAGATATGTTATAGTTTTTATGTTAAATCACGGACGTAACTTTCTTCGTTTAGCGGTTATTTATATGGATGTAAACACTAACGTAAATTGAAATGATCACGGAACATATTTTCTGCAATTTAATTTGTGTTTGTGGAATATTTGAATATAAATATAGTAAGGAGGTAATGGTGTATAGAGTTCATAATTTTATGATTTTTCGACAATCGTCATATGTTTGTATCATGCAGTCGCGTTACGAGTTCCGGTCGATAAGACTCAATGTATTCAAAGTCATAAATCACCTTACGACATAACACTTGGAACCTTTGTTTGATAATTGTACAGTAAGCAATATGTATTTGATTTTTAATATTTATTTTCGTATTTTCATTCCATCTCTTGAGTGATAATATCAATTTGATTATATTTAGCAATTCGCCCTCCCTCACTATGTTGTATGTTTAATACGTCGGAGGTTATATTTTTGTAAATGATTTTAATAAAAAACATTTTTTTCTTCGCGGGTTGTTTTATGAATTTGTTATTAAATACGGAACGGCTATGGTCTTTGGAAGCGAATCGATCTGAGTTTCGAATAACATTTAATAAAAATGTAAATAAGTGGAAAGTAAAGTGTATTGATGTAAAACGCTTCCAAGTAATATACTATAATTTTTCAACAATGTTTGGAAACAATACAAATTTAATATGAACTGTAAAGATATTAAGGATTGTTATCAATACTTATGGAATAATATCATGACCTTCGAGTATGGCATCGGATTGTTTAATAGTTATATATCGATTATTCTTCACAAGAGACGAGCCGTTTCCAAATCTTTGTTAAGATTAATTGGCTAGAGACCTAGCAATGCTTTGAAAACGTTCGTTGACATATATTATTTGCAGTAAAACTCGAAAAACAGTTTGTAATAAAATTTGTACGGAAATAATATTCGTTTTATTTGAGTCGTATAGAATCAAAGATGGCCATTTCATTTTTTGGCACTTTTGAGTTAATGATGCCAAAAAATTCAGTATATTGAAACTTAACAGCTCGCTTATGCATTTATTAACCGAGCATAACCAATTTGCTAGTTATAGGCACATAAAATCTCGATTTGGTTCAAAAACGGCAATATTTCATTGAGTCAGTGTCATAAGCGGCGTTAATGTACGCTTGACCAATCAGAGCAATGCATTCAACAGTCAAGTCTCGTATTTCTGAGATTCGGGGCGACAGGTGGGACAGACTCCTGGAGGGTCTCCAGCCGTCTCACCTGTCGTACTGGACTCTAGCGCGAACTCTGAAATCAGATATGGTCACTCCAATGCCTCCTCTCGACAGAGGCCCCGGGTTGCCTCCCGCGTTCGATAGCATAGATAAAGCGGAATGCCTTTCCGCAAGCTTAGAGAAACAGTGTTCGCCAAACACTGATAACACTGACCCTTCCATCATAGAGTCTATCGAAACAGCCGTAGAGCATGCACTCGCTTCTCCTCCGGCGGATACCCTAACCCCGATAACGTTTGACGAAGTTTCGGCCGCCATCAAGCGTCTCAAGCCTAGGAAGTCCCCAGGTCCCGATGGGATCAGGAACGAGGTTCTGAAACTCCTTCCTGATCGCATCATAGCTCTATTGGTCTGCGTCTTCAATGCGGCCATGTCCCAGGGTCACTTTCCAGCCGTCTGGAAAAAGGCCGTAGTGATAGGTATTCACAAGCCCGGCAAGAAAGCTACGCTTCCCGTTAGCTATTGCCCCATTAGTCTGTTAGATACCTTAGGAAAACTTTACGAGCGGCTCCTTCTGAACCGTCTTCAGTTCTCGATCACAGATTTAAAATGAATACCACCTGAGCAGTTCGGATTTCGCGCCGATTTGCACGAATCGAGTACACCGCCTCACGGAGTACATTTTCTCTAAATTTAACGCCGATCCGAAACGCACAATTGCAGTCTTCTTCGATTTCGATAAGGTCTGGCACGGAGGGCTCATCCATAAATTATGTAAATCTCGCGTACCCGATAGGCTTATTCATATTATCCGCGATTATCTCACTGATAGGACATTCCGCTTCAGAGTGGATGGTGAACTATCGCTGCCCCACCCGATACGCTCAGGTGTGCCACAGGGCTCCATACTCGCGCCCACGCTCTTCAATCTGTTTATCAGTGACTTACCTCGGTCGAGGTAGGTTGTTACGCTGACGATACCGTTATTTACACTTCCGGCTGGCGGTCGGACTTTCTTAGGAAGCGCATCGAAAAAGCCGTTCATACTCTCGGTGAATGGTTTCGTCGATTGCGCATAGAAGTTAATCCCGATAAGAGTGCCGCAATACTCTTCGATCCCACGAAACGCGCAAATAAATTTGAGCCCATCAGGCTATACGGAATCGATATCCCTTGGGTCGAAGAGGCCAAATATCTCGGTGTTACATTAGATAAACATTTAAAGTTCAATTCACATATAGACAGAGTGCGAAACAAAGGCGCTATGGTCTTGGGTCGCCTCCATCCTTTGCTTTGTCATAAGAGTAAGATGTCCCTCAGACACAAGCTCACTTTGTATAAGACGTGTATCCGTCCCGTGATGACATATAGTTGCCCCGTTTTTGCGCATATGTCCAAAGATAACTTTCATAAGCTGCAGGCTCTCCAAAATTGTGTTTTACGTAAAGTGACCGGTGCTCCGTGGTACGTTCGGAGAGTCGATCTCCATAGAGACCTAGAGATCCCTTCTATCTGGGCGTACGTAAAATCACTTACGATTAGCTATTTTGAAAAAGCCACGAATCATCCCAGTCCCTTAGTGGTATCCACCGCAAACTATGAACCTGTACCTAACGCTGCGCGTTATAAAAGACGTCCGCGATGCATTTTACCGACCCTCCTGATTTAATCACGTCAGCGAACGATCAGTACCAGCCTGTCCCTCGAAACAGAGAGTGCTCACGCTAGGGATGTGAGTTTAATGAAAAAAATCGATTAATTAGGAATCGATTTTTCTTCTTTTAAATAATAATCGATTTGTTAAAAATCGATTTTATTGAAAATAAATAATAGATTTTTTCAAAAATCGATTTTTATAATATTTAAAAACAGACATGCTTTCCATATTCCTATAATAAACCTAAAGATTTAAAATAACAATTTATCAGATTAAAAATCACATAAAATTATACGTATCAAAAATAACCAGTTCAAAACAAAATAAAAGTGAATGTTCCTTTAGACTTTCAAGGTAAAGAATATAGAAACTAAATACCATAGAAATTTTCAGTAATATTAAACATTATATTGTAATAAAAATGAAATGATAAACATCCTAAGAAAATGACAACATTATTAATTCTAACTGTAAAATTCAAAACAATGAAGTTCTCTTTTACATTTTCATATTAATCATAGTGTGACTGAGAAAATTAAAATTGAAGAATTTTTTTTATTGAATAATTTCAATAATAATTTATAGTTTTGTAAACTTATCGATGTCGAGTTTACCATAAGAAATTTTTAGTAAACATGTACTTGCATGACAGACCTTTTTAGTTTAATTGAAAGTTTAAATTTTACAGAGAGCGGTATATGGCTGTCATAAGAACCACAACAATCATTATAAGATATAGTAACTCATGTTACTTGTAAGGCAGTGGGATGTTTTCATTCTATGTTCTTTTTAAATTTGTAGTTTCACTACAAAATTTTTCATTCTATCGAACAGGACATGCATATTACTGTGGTATTATTCTTTTTCGTTATAAAATACTTTCGCCAGCCGCTTTTAGGTGTTTTGCGGCTAGAAAACATTTTAAATTTTTACAAACACATTATCTCACTATGGTCACTCTTCAATTGTAAATAATAATGAACTTATTTTGAGTTTTTTTCATCCGTCGCATAGATGTTTATAAAAATCGATTAAAATGCGTAACTTATATAATCGATTTTCAAAAAATCGATTAATATGAAAATAAACATCGACAATAAAAAATCGATTATAATAAAATAAAAATCGATTTAATTAAAAATCGATTATTTTTTAACATCCCTAGCTCACGCCCACGCCCGCGTAACCACAGATCACGCCGCCATGGTCTGGGGGTTAATTTCGCTCCCGCACAGCCGATTAGGCCTCCCACGGCAGCGGCTCAAGCCTAGGTTCGATCCCTCGGTAGGGAGCCCTTGAGTGCGTTGCTTGCGCGATACGGTGACACACAAATATACATCACTGCTACAACACTACACGATCACCCCCACACACGTGCACGCCTACACGCTTACACATGAAAGTGGAAGGGTTTACTTTTTCCCTTATCGAACTGAAAAACTCTCAATTTTCCGATAATAAATATATGGAGGAGTTGTTGAAGCGTGTATGCTTGGTACACAAATACGTTTCAACAACTCATACATATAGGAATAGTTAGCTAGGTTAGCTAAGATAGGTCGCGATTTTGCATGCAACAGGCAATAGCCAGGCCGAGGTGTGCCGTGCACCCTTGAGCTGGTTGCCAGAATGGAATCGGCTGAGTGCCTTAAGCGCTCGCCTTAGTAGTCCGGTGAAGCTGTTAAGACCTTACAGGGTCAATAGCGTAGACATTTCGAAAAAAAAAAAAAAAAAGCAATGCACACTTATTATACTCTTTGGCAATGCATTCAATCACATGACAATATGACGAAAATATTGTTGAGTTTGCGCTGATCGTTTTAGCTGTTTTATTAAATGACCACAAATTTCTTAAAATCATAAGTATGGAACACCACCTCACCGTTGCAAATACTCGTTATTCAAGAAAACGCCAACGAGATCCAGAAAAACGAAAAAGAAACGTTACTAAAAATCCTTCATAGGGTCGCTACTTAAAAAAATTTAAACCTTTTTTTAAGTCGAGACTATTTTTTAAAAGTGCCTACTAATAGCAATGAATGTCATTACTGAAAGTAACACTGCTCGCTGCTACGCGTTTTATTCACATGATTATTTATGTGGTCTATTAGTATTTTAGATTTATAGATATGTACTAACTTCATAATTATGAAGGGAGACGAAGGTAGTAGTTAGTTATAGAAATATAATCTTAAAAGAAGTTATTATTTTTATAAATTTCCACCAGTCTTATTTTGCAATTTTTTTTATGCTTACTCATTACTACTCGTAATGACGTATATACGTGATACGACGTGAAGTAATAGTGCTTGCGTTGTTGCGTTTCGTTCGGTCAGTGAGAGCGCCGGAGGCCCACCACGCCTTTTCCCTTACCCCCCCCCCCCTCCTCAAATAACACAAGTTGGCAACGCACTTGCGAGTCTCCTGGTGTTGCAAAGGTCTATGGACGGTGTTGATCACTTAAGATTAGGCGACCCACCTTTTTTTTTCGAACTAACTACGCTATTGGCTTTCACAGCTTCACCGGACTACCGGTGACCCACTGTTCGTATGCCTCCTATGATATGAAAAAAACAATATGTATATTTTATTACCTTCGTATATAAATAATTTCAACTTTTGCTTAATTTCTCATCTTGGACAACTAAAGTTGCTATATTTACAAAACTTCGTGCCAAAGGTGACCAGCTTTATCGATGTTAAGGTCAAAAACGGCTATTACCAATACCAATTATAATATAGATACAAAGGTGGCCGTTTCGAAATTTTAATTTCGAATAATTCTGTAATTTAGTCACAAGTAGATATTGTACTGTTACATGTCATAATTGATCTTTACTGCAAGCAAAGTTAAATCCCCATGCATACAGTAATTGCCCAGAATTAATAGAATCGTTTTTTTTCCTTTACTAAAAAATTAGTAAAGATGAGATGGCCACCTTTGATTATATATGACTCATTTAACACTCACAAAATTGTAGAGGAAACTACCTTATGTATATTGTCGATCAAAAAATTCCCCCATCTCTTTTAAATGTGGTAGAATACTAAGCAGTTATCTATGAATATTCTACGTCAAATCGGATGGTTGATTTTTTTATTTATTCCTCTCTTTTGTGATACACTCAAAGTAGGACACTTGGTAAATTTTGTCATAACTTAGTCAAAAGATAGGTTTTTAGACAATTTTTTTTAATTGCCTAATTTGATCTTTTTCTGTTTTTACATGGCCTTTGTAGAAAATTAAATTAACGATCTACAAATTGAGTTTAAAACAATGGATGTACCTTCGAATAGTTTTTTGGATCCATATCCATACCTCATGTTTTACGTGCAATCTATTAATGGGACCCCTTCTAATTACTGTTTATTTATTATATTTATTTAAAAAAAGGAATTCATAGGAAGTTTAAGATAAAAATAAATATTTCCTTCTACTTCGATCCATATCTTTTAATACCAGACATACCATTATAGTTAGAAAAAGGAGTTCAAAGTAAAAACAGTATTATACTAATAAAAAATTTAATGATAGGAAAATAATGCAATAAAAATATTAAATGTATAGAATATTAATTCTAAATAATTAATTTTATCGACAACATTCTCGAACTTCTCTTTAACACTTTAGATGAATAAACACGTGGGAATGCTTTAAATAATAGATCATTGGAAAAGCAAAATATAATATGAAATACAAACGATTGCATTAAAATATATTATTAATGTCTAAATATATTTAGAATGTCGATTTTTCTTGTTTGATGTTATTTACAATATGTTTATTCATAGTAAATGATTATTGCACATGTAACACTTAAAATTAAATTGCTTGAATACATAACATTGGTAGACAGCATTCAGCGTGAAAACATGATTTCTTGTGCTAATATAATATTACATTCATGTATATATACATATAATTGATTTTCGACAGTTTTAATATTTACTTGCAAAATTATTTCATTCCTTAAATGTTTGTCAATGACACCTCTTCTATGTGAATCTCATTGTATAATTATGTGAGGTAATATCACATTTGGATTTTACATTATCTGTATACATATATATAAATTATTCTAACTACGATACGAACAAACACCCATACACACATGCTATTTTCAGATTACATTATTTTAATAACAAATATACTTAACGCGGTCTATAGATTAATAAAAATATATTTTGTATTGACTTTTGTGATATATTTGCTCTGATTTCGGTTAAATACCTAAGCATTATGAAAAGTATTTTTTTATATAATTAATTAAAGATAAATTATAATTTTTATAGTTCTTAAAGTACATTTAATATGATATAGATGATCTATGGCAATATTATTTGTTAGCAAAATATATTCATGTATACACCATATTTAACTTGATACCGTATTGAGTAATATCTTTTTAATTACCTATAAAACAGCAAAGAAAATTACTGACGTAATTTTACTTCAAAATAAGTAGGAGGAAGGAACTACACAAGTGAAAAGAAATCTAAAAATGGGGATCATAATTACTTAAGTGTTCGAGACATGCATATGATATGAATGACGAAAACTATTAAATGTCTATTCACTTATATTTGTGTTTACATTAATAACTAAATAAAAAAAAATGTATTCGATAGACGGTGTCTAAGTATAATAAAACACATTCACACGCTACAACTGCTCTATTCAAACTAGCTATACGATACAGTGACAACAGACTCGTGATCTGTTGCCCGAAGGCGCGATGCGGTGTTCCGTAGATCTAACCCTACGTTAACAATTATTTATTAAGGGCCAGGCACATCGTGGCGTCAGGAGAACCCCTCACTACGAACACTCGACTCGACTTTACTTTGCTATTTGTGATTATTCGTAATAACACTTACCATACATTATACAATTATTTTTTTAATCGATCAATGTTCGCAGTAACGAGCCTGGTAACATAAATAACTAATTAAGACTTGTGCTACGCGTACTAAATGCAAACTCCACTATTTGGTAACTTACACTAACATTCAATCGCTACTGAGATTTTTTTTATATACGTCAGGTATAAGAATTTGTAAAACTCGTCAATAAAAAAAACAGCGATACGGAAGATGTAATTAAAAATCATATTTTTTATACTAAACGTACGTACTAATTCCTAGTATAGTAAAACTTTCACATCTAAAACATTTAAATTCAATAACAACAATGTCTCTTATTAAAGAAATATTATTTACAAAATATATGTGTTTCATTATATTAATTCCGTATTCAAAAGTTACAGAATTATATAAAAATTATTATATTTGATAAAACTCTGTGAATATTGTCTTATCGATAGATAAATCACACGTTACTTTATGAAAGTGAAATTCACTAGATATCGATTTTAATATTTATCATTATTATAATAGGTAAGTGCATTCACTTTGGTACATTAAACTAGGGGATTTCATAGCCTTTTCTAAGTATAAACTGGACTAAATTATCGAGTCGATAGACAAATATTTTTTATCGAATTATTACATTCAAATATTTATACATCGACATCGATAACATATAGATACAAATTATTATAGTGCAACTCATTCTGCAGTTCGTAGTCCTTATTAACGTATATATTATGTATTGATTAGTTCATCCACTTGCGGCAGTTGGGCGCACCGCACATGCACATTATCTTGTGTGCGTCATCTTCTATATCGAACTTGTAGTCGTATGCCAACTGAAAACAATATTATTAATATATCAAATTATATAACCCATATACAACATCGTCGTTTATAAAAGGGGTTCCTAAACTTTATAGGTTATGGACCGCCAACCAAATACCTTTTATTTTATAGAACCCCGTAAGAAATGATTACAAATCAACATTGAAATTTATATAACAATATAATTTTTAATAAATGTGTAATATAATTGAAACACATTATATTTTAATCATCATAAAAATGTAAAAATGACCTTCTTGGTATAATAAAAAACATTAAATTATCATGAAACGATTAAAAATAATTTATACAAAGAATTTTACGATACAAAACATTTTTCAATAGAATTTAAAATTATCAAAACTTAATTAAGATATTTTATATAACTATATTAATTAATTTAATTGATCCATTCAATACACTGTGTTATCTATATATGTATAAAAATCAATTACTGTTCGTTAGTCTCGCTAAAACTCCAGAACGGCTGGGTCCAATTAGCTGATGTTGGTATTGAAATGTTTGTAGTAGTCCAGGGAAGGTTTAAAAGGTGAGAAAACACGGAAAAATTGCGAGGAAGATAGTAAAAACAACAATTTCATTTTCCCATACAAAATGTTCTAGCCACTTTCCTGTCAAACTTTTGACATTCGTCCTTTCCGTACGGTAGACTCATATCCAATCTAATTGAAGAACGTATTAAATTAAGGATTTTAAATAAACAACACATATTCAAATTACATTTCGGATTATCGCGTATTTAAGTTTTAATATTTTTATGGTTGTCACTGTTGTTTCGTTCAGAAATTTTTGTCATTGTATTGACATACTTTGATTGTTGTCATTGTTTGGAAGGCAAATGAAAAAAGTCATTATTGGACCATTAGACACACACATCATCAGATTTGCTGGAATGCGTAAAAAAATCTGACGATGAGAGTTGGTTATCGAATGTTTATATTTCAGTCGTCTGTCGAACATCATACGAAAGTTACATAAATTCTGTCAACATTATCAGTTGGCGACATATCGATCAATCTGACAGCGAACGCAAACCATGCGTGCTGTTAGAACTCGGCTCGGCGGGATACGACCACGGGCGGCGGTAGGCCCTGGTGTACTAGAATACCGATCATGTTTTGTCCCTGGCTTCCTTCAACCATTTCTATTTCTTTTAGCTCTTCGGGGGTTATATTTAAATCAGGAAATTCTTCGTTTTGTCCTCCAGTGTCTAATTTTTGGTTTGATGTAAATTTGTGCTTGAATTGGTTTATGTGTTTTGTTCTGCATAAGAATTGTCCACATTTTACACAAGAATTGAAGCAATTTGCGGTTATTCTTTTGCATTCAGCATAACATAATAAATAGTTGCAACAACTGGGACATGTACTTCCGTTGTCTTGCTACTCTATCCACTTTTTGCAAAACTGGCAATACATCGGCTATTTATTAATCCTAAAACTATTTTGTTTTTTTTTTTTTTTAAATAACTATTAGACCCACGTTATCTTTTCAAAGACATTTGATGACATTTTTTGTTGTATAACAACCTATGGCATTTGCCTAACATTACCGATAAAAATTTTCAGTCATTTTAACGAAGAGAGAGTATACATGTCGTTAAGATAGATGATACGAAGTACACCGGGTCATCTAGCATAGAATAAATACTTCTTGGGGAATACATATGGCTACAAATAACAACATTTTTTTTAAATAATGTTGATATGTCTGTTTGTTTATTTGTTCCGGGTAATCTTCGAAACGGCTGGACCTATTTGAACGGGAATTTTACGGGCGAATAACTAACTAATTAGCTGTTTTATTTTAAGTTTATTAAGTAGACGTTGCCCGCCCTGATAATAAGACAAACTATACCTAAACCTTGCTCAAGAATCATTTTATATATTGCTGAAAACGGCATGAGTATGTGTTCTATAGTTTTTGATATTATCACGAACAGACATATAGATAAACGTGGAAGAGGACTTTGTTTTAAACTATGTAGTAAAATATGATCCGTGCATTCGTTCGTGTGAAATTGATCAAAAATATGTTCTTCATTGTAAACATGCGCATGAGACGTGCGCTGTACTGGACTCCAAGAATAAATATAATTATATGTGATTTAAATTATAGCAAGGTCTATTAATAACTTAATTATATCATCAATATGGACATATTATATCTATATAATAAAAGATTTAAAGCATATTGTTCGATAATGTATAGCTTAATATTTTCATTACTTTCTTATATACAGTAAGTGAGCACAGAGGGTGATATGTAGTAGTTTAAAGTTCCAGCTATGTGGCTGATGGACAAATTCCAATTCCATTCGATACGCTGTTAGTATTCACATATATAGTGTACATGTTACAGTAGATGCTATGCGTGTCGTACTTACAAATATTTTTGAAAGAGTGTTATTGTAATTTACACATCTAATCACAATTATACATTTACTTAACATATTAAAAAACGCGTGCGAAGCCGCGGGTAACAGCTAGTTTCATATCAATATTCTTTACCGCATCAAATATTAACATTTTTACGGTCGCCATCTTTATTTAAAATCCCGCCAATTTTACCAAGGCTCACATTGACCCATCTCCATACATAGGGCGTTATGAGCTTCGCGTGAGCATATGTTATGACGTCATTAACGCAACGATCGCGGTCGCCAAGCGGAATGGCTGGCTAAAAGGCTATTGTGAACGTCACGTGGAACTCGCCCCTGATAATGCATTTCACTCACGCGAATCTATTTAGTAACGAAATTAACCCAATCAGTTGTCGCTCGGCTTCGGATCATATAACAATGTGAGTACAAAAATTTCAAATTTCAAATCGTTAGCCATTTTTGCTTGTTCCAACTAATTTCCGAAAAAGATTCACCAATGTTAACGGGGTTGCCACTGGTTTTAAATATATAGAGATAGCCTGTATTGTAAAGAGCACCTTAGGTTAATTGTGTTTTAGAAAAAATAGGGTTCCCTGTAAATTTAATAAACTGGAATATTATCCAGAACTGCCATGGGACACGCACACGTTTAAATTGAACAAACATTTTATTTCTAAATTCCGCGTGGTCAAAGTCAGGGTTATAAGTTGGTATTGTAATACAGTGAGTGAGCGCACCTGCTCGCCGCGCGCGATGCGTCGCTTGGCGAATATAATGATGGGGAGATGGCGGTCGACCTCGACGGTCTCGGTGACGCAGTTGGGCTGGCAGGAGTGGTTGATGTAGCGCACACGCACACGCAGAGCTAGTATAGTATTGTATGTAATACAGTGAGTGAGCGCACCTCCTCGCCGCGCGCGCTGCGTCGCTTGGCGAATATAATGATGGGGAGATGGCGGTCGACCTCGACGGTCTCGGTGACGCAGTTGGGCTGG